>CM067075.1:32788384-33337793 GCA_033980235.1 Diadema setosum | reverse complement strand
CAATACATTATTGGGAGTGGTCGAAAACACCGTAGAAACACATTTGTGTAAACACAAGGATAACAGTTTGCTCAGGGTAGGTGGCAACTTACATAGAGGAGTCAGATACACCAGGGTGACACATTTTTGCATAAACATCGATAACAAATTTCTGAGAGGAGTCGGAAGCACCGTGGTAATACATCTTTGCATATACAATAACAAATAGCTGAGAACAGGTAGTGAGTTCGTTTGAGCGGTCAAAGACACCGGAATAACACGTTTTTGCATACACAAGGATGGCAGATTACTGAAAGCTGACAAGTTGGTAGCTGTGGAGAGCACCGGCATAACACATTTTTGCATACGCAATAGGAAGTTCATTAACATGGTTATGTAAATTTTTGTGAATTTCGCTAAGAGAGACAGCACAGTGGGCGTGAAAATAGCAATATAGACAGGTATATTAAGTACTGGTACTTTACATAATGAAAATGACAAACCAGTTCTCTGTTTAGATCTTAACATACATGTGGCTATACGTACGTTCATAAGTATGCACTTGGCACAATTGTGAAAAATCAATTTGTTGGTACGCACAGGTGAGATCGATTTTGGTGTAGCGTACAAGGAATGTATGTCAAGGCAAAAAGCAAGCACTACTGAGCACAAAACAACATCAGAGTAGAAACGAAGATCAAACGCTGTGTCGTGTGCGTACTCGAAGCACACAGAAAAATACATAATCAGAAAGAAATTGCTTACATACATGTCTTCTATAAACCGTTTTCTCCAGATATTACCCGCAGCCACCCCCTCCCTCCCCCAACCTTAAAAAAAAAAAACAAAAACAAAAAAACAACTTTGCAGTCAAAATATGAACGTCATTGCATCTACGTCTTTTCTCATTACATTTGAAATATGATATTATCATTTTCATGAAGTTGTGAAATAAAAAAGACAGAGGTTATGTTTAATTCAGTCTTAACGAAGTACACGAACCGAACTATTTCATGACAGATATAGTAGTTGATGACTACAAAAGAAAGCGTATGACGTTTTGTATTTCTTTTTTCATGTCGGATATAGAAGTCAATGACTACAAAAGAAGGCATATGACGTTTTGCATTTTTTTAGGTGATACGCTATCAGCGTATCACCTATTGTGATTGTCAAAATCTCTTTATTAGGTGATACGCTTTTAGCGTATCACCTATTGTGTTTGTCAAAATCTTCCTTTCTTTCTTTTTATTCTTCTTTCTTTCTGGCACATTTTGTGTCGTGAATATCTCAACATTGACATGACGGAATAACATGACATTTTCAGTCAACATGTCTCATGACAATATCTAGCCACAATAAGGTTTTCATGACAGTAACATATCTATGACGTCATCTAGGCGCCATTTTGTGATTTTTGGACCATGTTACATGATCGATCATAACTTCATAACTAAAGGTCATTTCTGTATCATTTTCGGTGGACATTTCTGTATCATTTTCGGTCATTTCTGTATCATTTTCGGTGGACTAACCATGCGCAAGTCGTAGAGTTCAGACGTGTTTCTGGGTGGGCTCCCGCCGCATACTTCCTCCGTCATTTACACATATCGAAGTACAACCTCAACCTCTACTTGTCGTCAAAGGTGCAATACCACGCGGAATACCATTTAATTCTACAAGTCATGTCAGATATTCAAAAAACATATAATCTACGAACTCATATTTCAACGCAAAAATCTGACAAATCCGCCAAAGTCACGTCGAAAATGCCAGGGAACAGCAATGCAAGGGGACCTACCACAGCGGGCACGAGGACGCGCTCATTGCAACCTGCGCCTCAACCGGCGCCCCAACAGGAGCCCCCACAAGCCATCGGTATCCCAGCAACGCCGACGCCAACTTCAACCCCAGGCCCTGTGAATGTCCTGCCAACTACAGGTGCTGGAGATTCCGGGGACTCTCGTGAACAGACATCCTGCCCACCAACCAACCCCGACTCTGGCGTTTCCACCATAATGAACGAGTTGAAAGGCATGATAACTGAACTATCCAAGGAGTTGACAACGAAAATGGACTCGGTACTGCTGGAGATAAATACTGTGAAACATGACCTGGCAGAAACGAAAAGGTATGTGTCCGAAATTGAGACAACCGTGAACTTCAACGCTGAAAAAATACAGTCGTTAGAGAAAGAAACCATACCTAACATAAATGAGTCAATGGAAAACAAAATAGACGATCTTAATGAAAAACTGATATCGCTGGAGCTGCACCAGAGAAAGCAGAATCTCCTTATCTACGGGATTCCAGAGGACAGGAATGAAAATATCTATGATACGATTGCTCATGTCTTCTGTCACTACCTCGGCACTAATTTAGAGGAAGCCCGGGCAATTCCAGTCATCAATGCCCACCGACTGCCCTCCGCCAGAAGAGACGCTCAACCCACATGGCCCCAGCCTATAATTGTCAGATTTGGCCAAATGGCTGACAGAAATCGTCTGCTACAGGCGTACGAGCATCCCCGAACTCGACCAGCCCCCGCCGCCCCTTCCCGAGGTCGACCGGACCCAATACGCCCCTCGAGTAACCAGTCGACCCAATCCACTCCAGACGGCCAGCAACCCGAAAGCACGGAGAGAGTCGACAGTCCTACCCAACTGGGATCCACCAGCCCCGCCCGGAGCTATGCTGACAGCGTATCCCACGGATTCAACTTCGCCAGGGTGTCAATACGCACAGATCTACCTGCCAATATGAAACGGGAGCGGGCACGATTAGCAACTATCGCCTATAAACTTCGACAAGAGAAGAATCTCTCAACCAGAATCCGGCTGAATGGAACCAAGGTGTACCTTCAAACGCGTAAAGCAAAATCGAATGGAGTGCCGCAGCAAAATTGGAGTGACTGGAAAGAGTAAGCTCATTTCATTCAAAATGTATTCTACAGTGAAATTATATTTTAAGAAATTTGATGTCTGAAAACGTGTCTTCTTTTTCGTACACTGCAACCAAACAAAGAAAAATTGTGAATCTTTATGTTACCCAAGAATATCAGCTTATTTATGGCTCACATAAGATTATCCATAAATGTAATATTGCTGTTTCTAATGCCAGGCAAAAAACAGCCTGAGTTAGTAGGTGACAGAAAAAAAAAAAAAAACTCAATTCAGGATGTATGAGGCACAAGACTCTTCGCCAGTATCTCTTTTTTATTCATACATCGGCATGATTTTTTTTTTCTTCACCATAAAGAAAGAGCGACATATGTTACTGCCAATGCAATCAAGAATATTGCTTAAATTCCGTGTGCACTTTATATGGAACTCTTATAGTTGCCGATTAGTTTTTTCTTTATTTTGTGTTGTTTTTGTTCTCAATGTCTCGGAATGAATTCAGTGGTACATTAACTCAATTTAAAACACTGGTATTTAGTTTACAAAAGAAAAGAGAAACGTTTCTGATAAGCCCGGTGTGACGCTTCTTACATGATGAACGAACGTTTCAACTTTAAAAGTTTGAGTATTTTATTTGGTAGTCAATAGGATGCATAATACGAAAGTTATTACACCCTTTAAAAAAATATATATATATATTTTTTTTTTGAATATACAGGGCACTAATATCCGTGAGACAAAATGTATGTTATAATTCTTTGAAAGGTAATTCGCATATATATTCTCATTTGTTAAAGTATTCGGCGACTCTCTCGGGTTCACCCTCTGTATCTTGTCAATCTGATAAATCATCGCACTCATCAATGTTACTTTTTCCCGTTATGTTACAGACTAAGGGAGGTCGAAATGATATTTTGATGAATTCATTGGAATTGAATACTGACTTTTTTCTCGGCAATGTGTCATTTTTTTTTAAATATATAAAATCCCTTTTGTATGTGTGGCGGTCTACCCCCTCCGCCCCCCCCCCCCCCCCCCCCCCCCCGGAAGAGGAGGTGATTTGCGACCAGGTTGTTACCGCCTGCTGGATGAATGATTATTTCAATCCTTTAAAAGGTCAAAGCCCGAGATTTTTTTTTTTTTTTTTGTGCGTATGTGTGTGCTAAGGTACAGCGACACTCTTTGGCTTGCCTCTTGTGTGATGATAGAATAGACTGGAGATGCACTCCTCAGTATAATCCCCATTAAAATGTAAATAGAAATTAGTGTAATGTAAGAATCATTATGGAGTTTCTAGCAACGTCCACGTTGCCTGTTACACCATAGCCACTGTTAGCTGCCACCTTGTTAATTCATCCGTGACTGCTACTTTTCTTGAAAATGCACCCAATAATTGTTTGTGTGTATGTGTGTGTCTGGCATACCGTCTCCCTTTCGACCCCGGGTGTCCGTTTGATGCAATTTAACAGCTTGCATTGCTTCTCCCTCTAAAATTGAGACAAAAATAATGATGGCTTTCCCAGTCAAATGAATGGATTGTAAGGCTGTTGTAAATTTGATTGCTCGCGGTATTGTCGAGGCGCACACATCCTAACTTCCTTTTTTCTCTAGATGAGCGACTTGGAATTTCTTGAATTGTGTTCTCAATTAAAGTAACTCCATACCCCTTCAGAGGATGAGCCCAGATGTTAGAGGTTTGCAGTTTACATAACCCCATTCTTTTGTTCTAAAAAATGCACTCCTTGCAGTGGATGCACTCTATGGTACATCCAACTTAAATCATGGCTATTGTGTGTCTTAACACTGGAGTTGAGACATCCTAACTTCATCTTTTCCCTAGATGAGCGACTTGGAATTTCTTAGAATTGTGTTTTCAATTAAAGTAACTCCATACCCCTTTAGAGGATGAGCCCAGATGTTAGAGGTTTGCAGTTTACATAACCCCATTCTTTTGCTCTAAAAAATGCACTCCTTGCAGTGGATGCACTCTATGGTACATCCAACTTAAATCATGGCTATTGTGTGTCTTAACACTGGAGTTGAAACACACCCATCATGAATATCCAGCTCCCCCCCCCCCCCCTCCCGTGTGATCTGGGATTCATTAGCCCCTATCCGATAATGAGGCCAATGTGACAGGTTTACGCACTAAGCGTAACCCCATTCTTGGTAAAACTGCAGCATTGTTCCGCATGCACCCTGTGATATTTGGTCTCTTTTCTAACAATGTATAGCAAATTCTCGCACTTATAAGTGAAGTGCTAATGCCCTTTTATCTCATGTCATTACCCCCTCCTCCTTGCATTTACAAATGAGTTGAAAGTACGCTTTTATCTTATGTCATTACCCTTCTTTTTTGTATTTACAAGTGAAGTGAAAAAACACACTTTCATCTTATGCCATTACCCTTTGCCATGACGCCTGTATTTGTTATTTGTTATTATGTGTCAATCCCTTCTGTTCATTTATCTTGAAAACATTCCCTGGATCCCTTGAACTAAAGTAAATTATGTAAAGTACATTATTATCCCACACTGGTTTGCTCCGGTTTGTAGAGTACCAAAAGAGTCTGTAAACATACAGAGAGGTTTTATTACCAATACCCAATCTGTCCTTCCCGTTCTATCCTGCCACCACGATTCTTTGGCTATACCTTAGAAGTTGCATACTGTTTGTCATACAGTGCAATGCACAAGGTTTTAATGTGCTCCGTAAATATTGAGCACTGTAAATGTACATTATTTTGTAGTAGTGGAAGTTTTGAAATGTTTTTGAAACATTATAATACGCACTGGACCTTAAAACTACTCCAGATGTTTTATGTATTCAACACACAGATGACGTGCCTTGTACTAAATATCACGCGAATGTCTATTGTGTATGGTCTAACCGTGGTACTTTGTTAGTTTTCTTTTCTTTTCCTTTTTTTTTTATCCTTCTCCTCCTCTTCTTTTCGTCTTCTCTCTCTTCCTGCTACCACAGATCCGTCTTGCAGACAAGTGCACAATAAATTGTCCCACTTGTATATTCAAAAGCCTTTATTCATACTGTTCATTATACTCATAGCCACCAGGTGGCAGATTTCGGGTGTCTCGCTGGGACAGTGTGAGGTTTCCGGGGGTCCCTCGGGAATTATCATTTCCTTTGTCTACAGCCTTATTCTCATTTTGTTCCTATAACCTGAAGTCATGAGGTACAATTTTGCACTATCCTATTTGATACCTGTATTTTTCCCCTGTTTTTGTGCGGATATTACTTCCCGTGTTCATAGTATACATGTTGTCTATTTCAAAATGCATTTTATGTGCACTGTATAGTTCTTCTCCCCTTTTACTTATATGTTGGCTTACACTTAGTCTCAACAATGTTGATGTCACACGATAGGGACGCTAGCTAGCGGCTCTATGCCGCCCTCTCTCGCTTGCACTGGCGTTCCCTCTGATTTCCAGCACACATGGTATACTGCATACTCTTTGCATCCTCAGCATGCCGTCCAGTACATATCTCTGTTACCTTTCTGTCTGATGGCCATTATTATAAAACGTTTTCGCCTCATTGATTACATTGTTATATTGTACAATTCTTGATTACCATGTACAATACTTTAATCCTAAATCTTGAACTCATTTGTTTTTTGGATGTTATATATGAATGTAATTATTTTTTTTTCTTTTTTTTTCTTTCTTTCTTCAATCGTTCCGAAATGTTATATCCGAAACTCAAGAAAGATGTATTTAAACCTCCTTACATATTCTCTTATGCAGTTAAATTGTCTTGTTATCATTGAAGGATTATTATTCATTACAATTTTATTTCATCTAATGTAATTCTGTTCCCCATCGTATTTTCCGTATCTGGCGGGAGCCCTCCCCCAAACACACTACAACATATCTTTGTCATCCCACCTTCTTCGCTCTAGCATATCGGCTTGCCTCTCACAATCCTCTTTATCCTTTCCAATGCATGTATGTCTTCTCGGAAGCCCACTGAGACACTGGATTTATTCTTGTTATTGTGTTGTGTGTGTTCTATGTCATTTTCTGTCGATTCTTCTCACTGCTCTTACTTACCTCATTCTTCCCCTTCTCGTTTCACGTTCTACGTCTCCTCAGCGATCTTCTGCTTATCATGATTTTGACGTCACCCATGTTCGTAAGTTACTCCAGTGTCTTGCCACATTACGGCGACTGGGTATTTTCTTGTATTGTCCACTCGTTCATTACATCCTAGTCTCGTTGATGTCACAGACTTTAAAAGATTCGTCTTGTATTCGTAATTATGGCTAACTTTTTGAATGCTCCATTTTATTCTTTATCGAACGATGATTTTTTTGAATTGTTTAGGGACACAGGCTTAGACTCTGACCCAGTGAGTGGGTCAACCAGTATACGAACCACCCCTTACGATAATTTTGTTACCGATAGCCTGAACACTGCTGCAAATGAATTGCCTTTTGATTTTAGTAATGATAATATCACCCAAAATAAGTTGTGCAATTATATTACAGTGAATCAATACAAAAATATAATTCAGAATTTTTCTGAGGATACATTTTCTTTTTTGCATTTAAATATAAGGAGTTTGAATAAACATTTTGATGATTTAAAATTCTTATTAGAATCTGATGCAAGTCAGTCGCTATCCGTTATCGGATTAAGTGAGACATGGTTAGCTTCCAATACAGAAAATTATTTCGCAATCGAGGGTTATAATTTTTTTGTTAACAATAGGTCTGATAAGAATGGAGGGGGGGTTGCGTTGTATGTAGCACGTTCCTATGATACTATTATTCATGAAGATATCTCTAGAATGGACAATATTGTTGAATCTTTGTTTATAGAAATTTTCATCCCAGGATGTAGAAACCTTATGGTAGGCGTTATATACAGACCCCCTAATTCAAATTCTAATGATTTTTTAGATTATTTTTCAGATCTGGCTAATTCACACGTTTTTAAAAATAAGGATTGTTTCTTACTCGGCGATTTTAATATTGATTTGCTGAAGTCTGAGCATGATAATATCTCTAGTGAGTTTCTCCATACACTCCTGTCCTCGTCTTTTCTTCCGCTTATTTCTAAACCCACACGTGTTACAGATCGCTCTGCCACCCTCATTGACAACTTGTTTTGTAATATTTTACCCCTCCCCGATTCTTTTATAATTCTTTCAGATATGACCGATCATTTTCCAATAATGACTTGTTTTACACCTAAAACACCAGCTAGTACTAAACCTGTTTCATCTTTTTTGTTCAGACGTAGAGTTTCACCTGAAAAGTTAGCAAGTTTTGATGCGGCTCTCGAGAATGCTGACTGGTCAAGAGTATTTGGCAGCGATGACGTTAATATATCTTTTCATAATTTTATGGAAATTTTCAATCATCATTTAGATGATGTAATTCCAAAACAAAGAAATAGAACCGAGTATAAAAAAACACCCAGGTTACCTTGGATTTCAAGATCAATTCTTCGTTCAATTAATAGGAAAAATCGTTTGTATTATAAGTACAAAATGGAAAAAACTGAGCGATCGAAGAATAGATATACATCATACAAAAATACTTTGACAATGATTTTACGTTCTGAAAAGAAAAGATATTATTCTAAGCAATTATCGAGATATAAGTTTGATATGAAAAATACCTGGAAAGTTTTAAAACAGGCCATGAATGTTCCGAGTAAAAACTCTGACATTGATAGAGTTAAAGTGAATGGTGAATTGATTAATGATCCCCTTTATATTGCAAATATTTTTAATACTTATTTTTCAAAAATAGGCGAAAATTATGCTCATAACATTCCTGCAACAGAGACTCATTTTACTGAATTTTTAGGTCAGCGTAACTCTGATTCCATATTTTTCACACCAACTAACAGATTTGAAATTATTGATATAGTTTCCTCTTTTGAAAATAAACGTAGTTCTGGTTATGATGAGATAGATAATTTTGTACTTAAGGGTGTTATTTCCTCGGTTGCTGATCCACTTGCTCATATATTCAATTTGTCAATTCTTAACGGTGTGTTTCCTGATAAAATGAAATTAGCTAAAGTAATCCCAATATTTAAGGCAGGTGATAAGTTTGAAATCAGCAATTATCGCCCAATTTCATTATTATCGTCATTGTCCAAGGTCTTAGAAAAAATCATTTATAAGAGAATGATTAATTTTTTGAAGGCACATGAGGTTATTACGAATTATCAGTTTGGTTTTCGCGAGAAACATAGTACTACGCATGCTCTTTTGCATTTTGTTGATAGAGTTGTTCATGCAATTGATAACCATTCTCATTTAGTTAGTATTTTCTTGGACTTCTCCAAGGCCTTCGACACTATCAATCATGATATTTTACTTTATAAGTTATCGCATTATGGAATACGTGGGAAGGCCTTGGAGTGGTTCAGGAGTTATTTAGTTGATAGAAAACAATTTGTAACAATTAAAAACTATGATTCAGATGTCAGAGAAGTCAAATGCGGCGTCCCACAGGGAAGTCTTTTAGGGCCGTTATTGTTCATTATTTATATCAATGATTTTTGTCGCGTATCCGACAGCCTCTCTTTTATTCATTTCGCAGATGACACAAATGTATTTTTTGCCCATAATGATATTGATTTTCTTGTTCATAAAATCAACATTGAGTTGAAGAAAGTGACAAATTGGGTCAGGGCCAATAGGCTATCACTCAATGCTCAAAAAACGAAATATATGCTTTTTAGTAACACTGTTGACAGTTTAAGTATGAATATAGTATTAGATGACTCTCATCTACAAAGAGTCTCACATACCAAATTTTTGGGTGTCATTGTGGATGACAAACTTTCCTGGAAATCACATGTTGATAATGTTTGTAATATAGTATCACGTAATATAGGTATAATAAATAGATTGAAATTTTATATTTCACAAAAATCATTACTTATGTTATATTCGTCGTTAATATTGCCTCATCTTAATTATGGAGTATTAGTTTGGGGCAACACCCATCAGAATTTATTAGACAAAGTGTTCCTTTTACAAAAGAAAGCTCTTCGTGTTATCTGTAATTCCTCTGTATGTTCTCATACAAATATGTTGTTTGCCTCCAACAAGCTCTTAAAAATGACAGATTTGTTTTTGTTTAATTTGGGGCAATTTATGTACAAGTATTGCAATAACTTGCTTCCATCTATTTTTGATTCTATGTTCCTCAAAAATCAATCATTTCATAAATATCCCACTAGGCGATCTGGTGAGTTTCATTTACCTCTTTTAAGAACGATTTTTGCTAAAAACTCACTTATTTATGTAGGCCCAAATTATTGGAATTCTTTGAATCATGACTTAAAAGATGCTCCATCCATATACTCTTTCAAGAGGAGACTGAAGTCTTTTTTATTGCAATCGTATGACTCTACAATACTGAATTAACCTTTTGGCTTTTTTTTATACTAACCTGTTTACTTTGTCCCCTATTCGAAGAGGTTTGCAATGTTGTCATCTATGCCATTTTTTACCCATAGAGTCTAGTAGCTGACTCTCCGTGTGCTACTTCGGTTCATATATCCCTCTATTTTCTATTTTCTTGTCTTTCTTCAAGGCGTCAAAATTTCGCTTTCCCCAGCAACTATCTTCTGTTTCTCTCGGCATGCTTCTGCCGAAGATCGCTGTTTATGTTTATGTTTATGTTGTTTCTGTTGTTCTGTTACTGTTTCTGTCTCTTGTTTGCGTTCTTGTCTGCTATTTTGTCTTCAGTTCGTCAGTCTTGTCCATACCGTTTTGTCCTTTACAACCTTTTTTTTAGTAGTTGTCTTGCTGTCTAGTCCTGTTTTATGTTAGTTCGCGTCTATGTAAATGTATTTATTTGTTAATCTAATTTCTAGTGGGCTTCCAGACTTCTTCCACTCTGTTATCTGTTTGTATATACGACGATTCAATTTAGGATCTTTTCGTTGATGTTCTTCTCCAGAGGGACCCACATACTACAAGCTCTGTCTTTTTAGTGGGTCCCTCCATTTTTCGCATTTAGTAAAACAACGGAATACATGTATTTCTCTTTGATCACTTATGTTTCTTTCTTGCAATACAATGTATGATTACTTTAGGTCCTCAAGTGTTATACTCTTTTTATTTCACTATGTTCTACTTACCTTACTTTCTGTTACAAAATGAAGTGAAACATATGTTTTTTGTTGTTGAAAAATGAAATAAACTTTGAACTTGAACTTGAACTTGAACTTGACATAAAGTTCAGGTCACGCTCTATCTTACTTTTTAATGCTAATTACGTAGGACATCATTACGCGCGCATTAGCGCGCGTCACAGTTTTTAAATGCTTAGAACGACTTCCCAATGGGAAATCTCGAAGTTTCAGACAATTTTAAGCGTTCCGCGCGTTCGCGTCCGTCCGCGCATTTCCTCGCGCAGTGCGCGTAAGTAACATGAAAATGCACATTTTTTGACAGATTTGGATTCCTGATACATTAAGTAACAATATCCATTGATTTCCGATCAATTTCGACCTATAACAAAGGAATGCGCTGGCGTCAAAGTTGAAATTTCGTGTGCGCGTCTATGTGGAAATATAGCGAAAAACATGTCTTTGTTTATTTCGCCATAGCTCTTTAAAACGTCAGGTGACCCTATGTTTTTATTGCATATTACAAAAGCATATGAATTGAAAATAACGTTTCAAGTATCAATATTTCCCTAAATACATTATGACGTCATCATATCATCATCTGAAATCAAAAAAGTGGAATTAATGTTTCTGACATTCATTTGCTCGTATCTCTGTTGCTTAAGCTCAATATTATCCCAAATTCAGATATGTTGTACTTTGAACATTTGCCTTTTAAGTCCAAGTCATGGTTTTGAAATTTGATGACGTCATCATACCTGAAATTGTGATTAAAGGTAAAGATGCAAAATCGGACAAGTTTACGTGTTATGTCTATGGGAGGTGATTTTTGTTGAAAAAATGCATTGACTTGACAACGTTTAAGCACCTTCATCTCAGCTGATTTTGCTTTATTTCCTCTGAAACTTAAGTATGTTGTAGCTGAGACAATAAGCTTCAGTAATCATGCATTTTAGTTTTTGAAATCTCTTCATCAGGTTGACAATTTTGCAGTTCAAAACTGAAAATGAGAATGGAATGTGCACAAAACGATTCCCGATTCATCTTTCACATACATAAGTTTACGTTCCTCATATTTTCTCGTCGAGACGTATGGCCGAGTGGTTAAAGGCGCCGTCTCAGAGACGTGAGGTTGCGGGTTCGAACCCCACAAGATTACGAAACAAAATTCTTAGCTATTTTACTTTTTTTTCAATTTTGTATTACATATTCGTCCATGTAGAAATCACGTTCGTATATAAACGCACCTATACACACACACACAGACACACAGACACACACCATATCCCTCTTTTTTGTGTTGGAGACCACATTGCTTCGACTGCTGCAAAAGTTTGCAGGCTGACTTTGTCAAACCGATCATAGTATGTAATGACGACGACGGAGGTGTTGTACTTTGAACAATTGTCTTTCAAGACCATGTCATTGTTTTCTA
Source organism: Diadema setosum (assembly GCA_033980235.1). Lineage (NCBI taxonomy): Eukaryota > Metazoa > Echinodermata > Echinoidea > Diadematoida > Diadematidae > Diadema > Diadema setosum. Next base: position 33,325,356 of record CM067075.1, on the reverse strand, counting down.
CTTTGATGACGTCATCACACTGAAAATTGTGATTAAAGGCAAGGTATCAAAACCAGCCGATTATAGGCTTTATGTCTACGGCGCGTATTTTTCCCATGTTCCCAGAAATGGCATAGCGACATCAGTCGTTACAAGGCCGCATTTCCGTCTAGCAATGCAATACATGTTCACGCGGCCACGATTGTTGAGTGGGCATTGACTTTTTCCCCCTGTGATATCTATACATTTCTTTTTTGCCTTACCATTTCCGGGGATGTCCCGTGGCCGAGTGGTTAGAGAAACGGTTTTGCATGCACGCTCAATATAACTTCAAGGTGCCTATATCACATTCTTTTCTTTGTCGATCACAGATGACCGACACCTGATGACCCCAAGCGTATCACCTAACTCGTCAGCGTGACGAGTTTCATATCTCGTTTTTTTTTTATTCTTCTTTCTTTCTGGACAATTTTGTGTCGTCAATATCTCAAGAATGACATTACGAAATAACATGACATTTTCAGTCAACATGTCTCATGACAAAATCTAGCCACAATAAGGTTTTCATGACAGTAACATATCTATGACGTCATCTAGGCGCCATTTTGTGATTTTCGGACCTTTTCACATGATCGATCATAACTTCATAACTAGATGTCATTTCTGTATCATTTTCGGTGGACATGAAGTTCAGGTCACGCTCTATCTTACTTTTTAACGCTAGTTACACAGGTCAACATTACGCGCGCGTAAGCGCGCGTCAAAATTTTAAAAGGCTCAAAACGACTTCCCAATGGGAAATCTCGAAGTTTCAGACAATTTTAAGCGTTTCAAACATTTTCTCGCGTGCGCGTCCGTCCGCGCAATTTCGCGCGCAGAGCCCGTAAGCAACATGAAAATGCAATTTTTTTGACTGATTTGGATTCCTTATACTTTGAGTAACAATATCCGTTGATTTCCGATCGATTTCGACCTATAACAAAGGAATGCACTGGCGTCAAAGTTGAAATTCCGCGTGCGCGTCTTTCTGCAAATGTAGTGAAAAAACATGTCTTTATTTCGCCATAGCTCTTTAAATCGTCCGTCGACCCTATATTTCTATTGCATATTACAAAAGTATATGAACTGTAAATAACATTCCAAGTATCAATATTGCCAGGAAAACGCGTTGACGTCATCATATTGTCATTTTAAATAAAAAAAGTGGAATTGATTTTTTTGAGGTACTGTTTCTGACATTCATTTGCTCGTATCTCTGTTGTTTAAGCTCAATATTATCCCAAATTCAGATATGTTGTACTTTGAACATTTGCCTCTCAAGTCCATGTGATGGTTTTGAAATATGATGACGTCATCATACTAGAAATTGTGATTAAAGGTAAAGACTCAAAATTGGACAGGTTTACGTGTTATGTCTATGGGAGGTGATTTTTTTTAGAACCATGCATTCACTTGACAACGTTTAAGCACCTTTACCTCAGCTGATTTTGCTTCATTTCCTCTGAAACTTAAGTATGTTGTAGCTCAGACAATAAGCTGCAGTCATCATGCATTTTATATTTTCAAATCTCCTCATCAGGTCGACAATTTTGTAGTTAAAGACTGAAAATGAGAACGCAATCTGAACGGAACGATTCCCGATTGTTCTTTGCAACTGTATATTGGTCGAATCCACGCGGCCATTGTGGGAAGTTGAATAGCGCCATCTCAATCAGCAGTGTCACGATAGTATTATCATATATTTAAGTTTCTCATGGGATCTTCAGGATAGCCGTGTGGCGTAATCGCTTAGCGCGCTGGGTGTTAATAACTCCATTCCCGGACGGCGAGAAGTTCGACTCCCGCAGGAGTTTTCTCTTTCTTTCTTTTTTTTTTTCGGCAGTTCAGCTTTACTCCGATGTCATTTATCGTATTATTTTATCAAGTATACGTAACCCGTGAACACGGCTGCTCTATTTCCCTTGTTTTGTATTGGAGATTTGGAGATTGGGTTTGCTTCATTAATTTTGTCACACTTAATGTTGTAAATTGCCCCTTGTTACAGTGTCCCGCTTGCCACCTTTCGTTTGCTCTTTCCTTTTCTCTTCATTGGTTCTTGTTATATTGTAACAGGATAGGTAGGAACATGTACGTTTAGATAACTGGCAGGAATGGGAGCTGATATGATTAGCTCTAGTCCAGGTGTATGGCGTCTCGCTCATCTCTTTGAAATTCCAGGTTGTTATTGTTTGACCCAATATCGGAGTTGTATACAGGTTTTATGTTGCTATAGAGGTATCTTGTGCCATATGAATGGAAGGCATCACTGTTTAGTAGTAGTAATGAACTTTTTCATGTTGTAAATGATATAAAGATATGAATTTCACATCCAATCTTCGGTACAGCCGTGTGGCTTTATAGTCGCTTAGCGCGCTGCATGGTCATTATGCACTACCTTAGAACGAGATGTTCGGGACCCGCAGGACGCTATTATTTTTTTTTCTCTCTCTCTTTCTTTGTTTTTCTTTTGGCAGTTCAGCTTCATTCCGATGTCATTACCCCACGACACACAGTCACTCAAGTTCCTTTTTTTTTTTTTTTTTTTTTTGTCGGAGGCTAGAGGTTGGATTTGCTTCATTTATCATACGTAATGTTGTAAATTGCCCTTGGTATACAGTGCCCCGCTTGCCACCTTTCGTTTTCTCTTTCCTTTTCTCTACGTTTGTTCCTGTTATACACTGCACAAGACAGGTCGGAAAATAATTTACATAACTCAACTGGAGCAGGAATGGCAACTGAATGAATTAACTCTAGGCCAGGTGTATGGCGTCTCGCTCATCTCTTTGAAATTCCAGGTTGTTATTGTTTCACCCAATAACGGAATTGTAGACAGGTTTTATGTTGCTATAGAGGTATCTTGTGCCACACGAGTAGAAGGCATCACTGTTTAGTAGTAGTAATGAACTTTTTCATGTCCCTCCATGTCAATTATAGTGTGTTCAAAGGGGTTGTGTGTCTATCTACCAAAGAAAAGGAAAACCTTATTTTCGTCATGGCTATTTCTCTATACGTAACCGTAGGTGATGAGTGTTGTTGGTATCTGAGCAGTGAATAACACAGCATCAGGCTAAAAATCCCCCTTAGTTATACGCGCTAAGCGTTCAATTTGATATATCTTTATTTATGTAGTCAATCACTGCTAATGGAGTTACAGAATTATGTTATGACACCTTTCACTGAAAGTTTGTAAAGCAAAGTTTATGGACAAGGCAAGCAATTGTACATGAATAATACCAATGATTTCAGAGGGAAATTATGGTATACCTAAATGTAAGGGTATCATTGCTTTGGAATTGCTGAGACAATATCTTGGCACGAGGGCTTCCACTTCTGATAACTGATCCCTTTGAAGATGTGTCGGTCACGGGTGATCATCGTGATTCATCTTTCACGTAGAAGCTTCCGTTCCACACTCTTATTTCGAGAAGACTTACCATCATACTTCAAATTATGATTAAAGGTAAAGACTCAAAATCAGACAAGTTGACGTGTTATGTCTATGGGAGGTGATTTTTTTTTTTTTTTTTAAAAACCATGCATTGACTTGACAACGTTTAAGCACCTTTATTTCAGCTGATTTTGCTCCATTTTCTCTGAAACTTAAGTATGTGGTAGCTCAGACAATAAGCTGCAGTAATCATGCATCTTATTTTTTTCAAATCTCCTCATCAGGTTGATAATTTTGCAGCTAAAAACTGAAAATGAGAATGGAATGTGGACCAAACGATTCCTGAATCATCTTTCACATATAAGCTTACGTTCCTCATATTTTCTCGTCAAGACGTACATGGCCGAGAGGATAAAGGCGACGTCACAAGAGACGTGAGGTTGCATACGTACGGGTTCGAACCCCATAAGAGCACAAAACAAAATGCTTACATCTTTTGCTTTTTTTCTTTTATGGAGTATTCACCTTCGTCCATGTAGAAATCACGTTTTCATGTAAACGTACGCACACACACACACACACATACAATATCCCTTTGTTTTGTGTTGGAGACCACATTGCTTTGACTGTCAACTTGGACTTGAAATTACAAATGTTAAAGTGAAGATGACTCTTAAAAGACCGCATGGCCATGTTTGATTTTCTTTTACAATATGAAGACCTATTGGTAAATACTCATTCACATATCCTTTTCCAATCAACTAACCCCGGGACGCTCCGTGTACACAGTTACACACTGTGGGAGCGTCCTGAGTCAATAGAGTGCTATATCGGTGAGGTAAGCTTGAAAAACATACAGAGTCTGTCACAGATTTTCGCGCCTCCGTAAGTTTCGAATTTCACTAGAAAAAAAACTTACTTTTATAGTATACATAAGATTCTTATCTAATTCCTACCATACGTTCACCTTGTTCTTGTTCACACTGGTCCAATGATCTTGAAAAAACGTTTTTTCACAGGTCCATCTCCTAGCTCCCCATCCCATTCACCATTTTCGAAATCAGTATGCAGTACACTGCGCACGTAAATATTCATGTACTGGGCGGAGTCGCAATGCTTTTAGCCTTCTGACAAGGCCTGCGCGCGCGTACCCACCCAGAAAGCAACGCAATATACAGCGAGAGGGTTTGCCACAACAGTTGATACGGCCTTGTCATAAAGCTACAACTGTACAGATGAATTGACGGCCAGCGCATGCGCACAAGTTTCAAATCCATTGACTGTACAAGATGTCGTTCTCCCAAGTTCCTTTCGACCGAGTCGTATTTAACTCATCAATTCGAGCAGAAATGGAATATTGGCAGGACCAAAAGTTGAACGCAGTCAGTCTTCAACATTATAACTTCACCTGTAAGTCTTCATATTACAGAATTTTTGCGATTTAATATTGATATTTAGGCGCTATACTTCGCCTGTCATGATCATATCTGCTACAATGCGCAGCCCCAACACTGCGTGTTGGGGCTGGTCGCAGTTACCAATCAACTTACTTGGACACGCCGACACCACACGAAATTTTCAATTGGTTGCATGACAGAAACAATTTCATCTGAATTATGTAGGACTGTATAAAGAATTGGACTTCACGAATATTTCTCAATATTACTTCAAGTCGCTACTTAACATTATTTTCGTTGTCGATCACTGAAAATGAGAATGGAATCTGGTCGAAACGATTCCCGATTTATCTTTGCAACTGTATATTGATCGAATCTACGCGGCCACTCGTGGGAAGTTGAATAGCGCTATCAGTCACTTAACGTATATCGCCAAAAAACTGAATATCAATGTAAATTTGTGTTGTGTATAGCATACATAGATAGATTTAAGTTTCGCAGAAGATCTTCGGATCTTCCGTGAGGCAGAATCGCTTAGCACGCTGCGTGTTTATAATGCCCGACCGGAAGGAGAGAAGTTAATCGAGTCCCGCAGGACTTTTTCCTTTTATTTCTTTTTTCTTTTTTTTTCAGCAGTTCAGCTTCACTCTGATGTCATGAACACAGCTACTCTATTTCCCTTGTTTTGTATTGGAGTTTGGAGGTTGGGTTTGCTTCTTTAATTTTGTCACACGTTATGTTGTAAATTGCCCCTTGAAACAGTACCCCGCTTGCCACCATTCGTTTTCTCTTTCCTTTTCTCTTCATTTGTTCTTGTTATACTGTAGCAGGATATTTAGGAACGTGTACGTTTACATAACTAACACAACAGGAATGGGAACTGAATTAATTAACTCTAGTCCAGGTTCATGGCGTCTCGCTTATCTCTTTGGAATTCCAGGTTGTTATTGTTTGACCAAATAACGGAGTTAAAGACAGGCAGGGAAGGAAGTGACTTGGGCCCGTTCACAAACAACGAAAATCGAAATTTCAATCGCGATCCAAATTTCGATTTTTTTTTCAACCGTTTATACACAGGGAAAAATCGCACTTCGCAGCAAGGAAAGAACGATCAGTGGCCAAACTGCGCATGCGCGAATCTTGCATGACCGAAGACTGACCCCGCAGTCCCAATAGAGTTTCGCACGCGCTACGAACGATGGGACAAAAAATACCGATTTCCGAATCTCGATCGCGCTCACACACACGACGCTTGGCAAAATAATCGCGATTATTCTGAAAAATCGCACTAATAGTGCGAGTTGGATCGCGATAAGGATCGCGGTAATTAGTGAGATTTTTCTGTCCACACTGGAAAAAATTTCGAAATTTTGATCGCGATAAGAAAATCGATTTTTAAATCGCACTTTTTCCCTTGTGTGTAATTTCGGGCAACACCTTTCCAAGTGTAGTGATTATGACGGGGTTCTCTGTCGTTTATTTTCGTCATATGGCTGTTTCACTAGTTTAGCCATAGGTGATATTATGTTGTTGGCATCTGGGAGAATAGAACAGATCAGTACCAAACTGGAATAGCCCTATAAGCAATGTGGTAAGCGTTCAATTTTTTGCATTATCTTTCTTCTTTAAAGTCAATCACTACTGATCGAAATACACAATATAATATGACACGTTCCATTGGTAGTTTAGGAAAAAGGGAGTTAATGCACGATGCAATGATAAATGTGCTACCATTGATTTTAGAGACGTCATTGTGGTGTGGTACTGGTGATGGTAAGGGAACCGTAGATTGCTTTTAAAGTAATGAGACAATCATTGGACCTTTGCATCAAGACCGTATTCCCATCTAGAATATAATGCATGTTCGTGCGGCGTTTTTTTTTTTTTTTAAATCCTGACGTGGACATTTTCTTTTTCTTGTTTTTAATTTAAGAATGTTATATCTAAATTTGTTTCTTTCCCCTAACATGTTTTTTGGTTGAATATAAAGTTGGACGTTCCGTGACCGAGCAGCGATTTAGTTACAGTTTCAATGCATCTTGTTTACCATCTTCTCTGACATTAAATTGATGGTTTTTATATTTGACATTGTCTGTCTATTTGCCTGTTTATGCTCATAAAACACTGCTATAACAACTAATACATAAAATTTGCTTCACTTGTCACACGCAATGATATGGATTACAGTTGTGCATGCAGTTTTACTTCCGCCACCTTTCGTTTTTCTCTCCCCTTTTCCCTCACTTTGGTTTTGTTATACTGCAGATGGGAATGATTACAATAACATAACCCAACTTGAAAGAGGAATGAGAACTGAATAGATTAAAGTGAAAACTAAGTTCTGGTAAGGGCCTGAGAACCCGTCTGACACCATTTCATATTTGCTTGCAATATATCGAAAGAGTCTACAAAGAAACTTACCTGGCTGACGCGGTTTGCCGGAATGATGAGTCGTTTTGGAGTATTTTGAGAAAAATAATAAAAGTCGGTAGACCGACTTTTATTCCAGAAGGCTCCAGACTAACTCGGTCTCAGGGAAAACTCGACCCTATTTCAGACAATTTACACACAGTTCGTGATCGCCATGTTCATCAGTACTCTATAGACCGATTCAAGCGACTGTTCATGGAAGTGCGCCCTCTTAAGGCGACGCCATAACTGGGGGCCAAAAAGGCCGGGTCGGCAAGCGCCCTGCGTGCGTGGCAAGGGCGCCAGCGGCAGCCAGTGCTTTTACCACCCGGCGCCAGCCGGTCAGCTAGCTATCTCTGGCGCTGGCAGCGATCGACGCATCTGGATTTGTGACAACTAGAGTCTACTTTTTTTTTTTCGCCAGCTAATTAAGAATAAATAAAATTAAACAACTTTACCGACTATGAGCGAATGGGTAGATGACATACGGCTGTAGCCAAAACTTGAATTTCAAGGTAAATATCGGTACGATCCGTGAATGTTTGTGGACTCTATTTCTTTGGCGATGACTTGGGTACTCGCGTGTAAGCCCCGTATATTCACATTTGTGTAAGAGAATAAAAACCGCTGGGGAGAATTATTGCTAGGCGCAGGCAGACGTCTTGCTAATAAGGCTAGGCTGTTGACAAGTTAACTGATATAATTAAATACAAATAATGAATAAGAATCTTGAGCTAGATATGGCGCAATATTGCAAGCTATCAGTTAACTTAACCTTTTTAGGGCAGGCTTTTGCCTTTACTCGGGAGTGTCGGGCCAGCAGGGTAGAATCTGTCCAACGTTAGATCTTGTCTAGAAATCTAGGCAAGAGTCCAGACTAGATCTAGACCTATTGACTTCTAGAACCCTACGATATCCTATATCATTTTCGGTTGTCGATAACCACGAGGTAAGCCTAACTGAGTAAACCAAACAAAATATAAATCTAGGCGTTTCTAGGCCGTATATGCCTAAACTTAAGTTACGACTACGTAGTCTGATGTCTACAACCGAAAATTCTACTGTTTTAGGTCTAAGTAACCTTGCATAACATCACGCTAACGCCTAATATTAATCTACAAAAGTGATTTTCAAATCATACTTTCTTAGTATGATTATGAAACAGATGTTTGCCACCATCCATGGTTTAATATTTATAAGTATCACTTTATCAAAAGTCAAATTCAGAGTTCCAGGCTAAAATTGAATAGGCCTATTTTTATATGGTCAATTCAGTGCTGAACACTGAAGAAGTGAAAACAATATAAGAATTTAACGCATCTTGAAACATTTATTTAGCTGTAGTGTAGGCTGTAAAATGTTTGTCATGAATAAAGTCTAGCCAGGAAGTGGATTCTAACTTTGGCAAGTACGACACCAAGGATAAGAAAAAAAAATCAGTGAATTATCGATTCTTTGATCTAAACTTGTCTTCTAAGATGAACAACATATTTTACGAATATGCAGTGATAACCTAATTAAAATAGTTAATAGAGAATCTAGTAGACATAGTTTGTTTCGAAATCTGTGCATTTTTTATACCGTTGTATTTCACTTAATTGTCTTTAATTCTTGCCTTAATTTATCATGCGTCAGCGGTGTCTGAATTTCACACACTGCCGTGCAGCTTCCATTTCCATATTTTCTGTTATTTGTGCACCCAGCAACTGCACAATATGTTTTCCTGATCCTTCCTTTGAAGCTTTCATTGTAGATCAATATGTCTAAATCACTCATATTAATTTGTCTAAAAGAAAAGCATTAAAAGCCGCTGAATGACTTTTCCCACAGTGAGTAAACAATCACAATAGCCGGGTTCACACGTACATCAATTAGCGGGATACAAATCTCGAGATTTGCATCGCGATCGTCATCCCGAGTTTTTTGCACGTGTGGACAGAAAAAACCCGAAAATTAGCGGGATAAGCATCGCGATGCTAATCCCAAGAAATCTTGCGCTGGTTCGCCAATTAGCGGGATAATTGGCCCCGCGCTGGTACGTGTGAACGGTCGGGATTAGAATCTCGAGTTTTTACATCCCATCATGCAATGCGCACATCACAACAGCGAGGCCCCTGCGAAGAGGTCCTTCATCTCTTTGGAGCACAACAACAACAGCGCGCGAACCACACCACTGACGCGTAAAAGACAATGGACAAAGGTAAGTGCGCGCAGGCAGTGATAGAGAAGGGCGCTGTGTGACCCAGTTTGCAGGCTTTGCTGTTATCTCTATCGGCAATTAGCGGGATAATTCGGTACGTGTGGACGCTCGTCAAATTAGCGGGATACCGATCGCGATCGCTATCCCGCTAATTTGGTACGTGTGGACGCTCGCAAAAAAACTCGGGATGAGCATCGCGATCGTCATCCCGCTAATTTGTACGTGTGAACCCGGCTAATATTAGCGGGGCGGTCGCTGGCCGCGGCGCAGCGGCCAGGCCCGGCTAAACTATGCGCGATGGGTACGCTAGGCTGCTGAGCTGCAAGTGCAACTCGCTGGGTAGCTAGCTCGCTGGAAGCCCCCGTTGGCCCCCAGTTATGGCGACCGTTATAGCGCCGCTAGCGGCGGTAGGTGAATAGGTCATCGAAATTGAATCGGTCTATTGACCGATTCTGTGACGCGCTATGTGTATTTTTGGCATGGGCGCAGCCATAGTGGGTGTATCAGCCGACCCCCCCTCCGCACTCCCCCACCCCTCTCCCTACACTAGCACGCGCGCAGAATGAAAAACTGCTTTAGCCAATAGGCGTCTCGTACTGAGTGCGCGAATGCTTGCTTAGTGCGCGAACCTTTGTTACAAGTGCGTGTAAACATGTTGCCCCGGGGTGGGGGAGAGCAGGGGGGGTCGGCTGATACACCCACTATGGCTGCGCCCTGTGTCGTAAAATGTCTGCTGCCCTCAACGAACCCGAATCGGTCAATACTACGGGTACCAAACGAGGCCTTGATGAGCAGACAGGAAAGTGCGTGCTAATCCTGTACAAAACAAATGGACAGCGCGCGGTCCTCAAGCCTATACACGCACATCACCTCAGTTGCTGAGACGCGCGGTCTTTGAAGTTTTTGTTGTTGTTTATCAAGCGTCTTTGATTGCTTTTAGAGGCGCTTTAGAGGCGCACACTAATTTTGCATGCGCGCCAAAGAGGTTTTTGATGCGCGCGTTGTAACAACTTGGACCATTACTGCGAGTAGCCAGAACGCTACAATGTAGTTTATACAGGCCGCTCCCATATGCATAGTACAACGCTGTACAATCCAGAGGGACAACCAATACAACTCATCCCGCCGTCAAGCACAGCGAGACCGAGTTATCCCCGTCCGAGTCTAGACTGACCCCGTTCGGGTAAGTTCTGAGACTGAACGTTTTTGGTTAATATTTCCCATTTTCATCGTTACCCATCGAATATCTTCGGGGAAATTACAGAATACCGGTTTTGCCTCATATAAATTAGCATATTGGTGCGTATAAGAGCCGCCGGAGGCGGGGCCTTCGGCCCCGCCTCCGGCGGCTCTCCCTTAGAGATGAATTTCAGCTATGGATCTCGAATAGCTCCAACGGTCAGACAATATGTAGGTCCACGCCTATACTGTCTAAGGGGTCTAGGGCAATTACCCCCTGGGCAATTACCCCGGACCCTTCCCCTGTCCCTAACTGTTAGTCCTAATCCTAATCCTGAAACTAATCCTAACCATAACCCAAACTCCTAACACTAAACCCAACCCTAACCCTAATCTTAACTCTAACCTTGCCACTAACCAGGGGCCGTATTCTGAGAGCTAATTAAGTGTCTGATTAGCACTTAATTACCGAATTGGTATTCTGAGAGCATGATTAAGTAGGGGGTATATTAACTACCATAGCAACAAGCGTTTTGGCGGGAAGGACTTACGCGTTTGCGCGTATCAATGCGCGTGCACCTCTGAGAGGACTTAAAGACCTAATAAAATGGTTTTGGCATTTTTTTCTCAATGATGTAATAATATTAAATGTTAAATTCTAAGTAATTCTATGGTTGTGCGGGGTTTTTTACTGTTCTGAATTTTGTTCTATATTTGTTAACATAATGGATACAATTTCCTCGGTTTTGGAAAACTTGCTATACTTTCACCGCATGCGGCGCACTATCACTTTTAAATTGTGATGACGTCTAAGAACGGAGTCGTTCACGACCAGTCTAGCCGTAGCCAGCGAGCTGGCAAGGCTATGCTAGCGCAGCGCAGCGACAGCCGGGGCGCGGCCGGCGGCACTGTACTGGCTAGTGCTGGCGGGGGAGCGAGCTAGCGAGCGCATAGCAGGTGCTGCGCTGCACTATTGTCATTGGCTAAGCCTTTAGACAAAAGAATATTTAATGAACTGTATCGGATTTAATACTGCCAATAATACAGATTACAACTGTGGTACGCTTGGATATCTATTATTTTCGGCGAACTCGTGAAATAGGCCCCACCACTGCGTGTCTGTACTAACTACGGCGACTCGCCTGATTCAGCCCCACCGTGTGGCGTTCATCTCGGTAGGTAAGCACGGCGGTGGGGATGCCTTCCACAGTGAATACTCGTGAATGCGGCGAAATGACTTCATAATATGGCCCTCGGCTCGACTAATTTAACGGCCAATTTAACCATAAATACAACCCTACCTAACCCTAAACCCTAGGAGGACCTACCCTTGCTTGCTATAAACGCACGGGTTCGGTGCACGCGTGACTGCGGTGGGGCCTATTTCACGATAGCCTCACCGCCTGCTTTATAGGCCTAGACCTACTCGTGAATCCAGCCCCACCGTGGCATTCATCGGTAGATAAGCACGGCGTTTGGGCTTCCTTCCACAGTATGATTTTTAGCATAAAACAAAAACTACTCGACCAAAATTGACGATCATTCTTGGTATCGTTTTTCTTAGAAAATGACGCATCTAAATTACTGATCAAATTGCAGAAACTGACTAGGTCTATGGGAAACTGGTTAGGCTTTCTTTTTTTTTTTTTTTTTTTTTTTTTTTTATAGCCACGACCCACCCTGTAACAACATATCCCCCTAACCGTTAGGCGTTAGAGTGTAGCCTCTGTACTACTACCAAAGATTCTGCAATTACTACTTACTAGTCTACTAGACCTAGTGCCGTAGTGGTAATAGTACACTACTAGTAGTAGTACTAGTAGACTACTACTACTAGTTGACTATTACAACTACTAACACGTTAGTAGACTGCTACTAGATCTACTACTAGACTATCACTAACTTGTAAGCGCCGGCCGACGGGCCAGGCCACGGCCGGGACGCTCCCGCTTGCTTGCTGCGGCCGGAGTAGCCGCTCACTTTGTGAGCGAGCTGGGCCTGTTCTTCTAATCTACTTACTAGACAGTTACAACTTACAATGTCAGTCATGTAGAATACAGTGTATCCTTTCTAACGTTAAACTATATGGGGGCATACCAGACATACCACTCTGTATTTCCCAGGCGATCGTTTCCGTGAGGTCTATTCTCGGGCTTGGTGCCATGTTCAAACGCTCTTGCACTGGCAGCGGGGGAGATGCAGCTGGTTCATATCGGTAAGGTGCAGCCCTGCGATAACGTTCTGGTTCATCGGCTGCCTATCCCTCCCCATCTTCCCCTTCAACTTCATGTGCCTCCTCTTCCTCTCCGCTATCGTCAGAGCTGCAGTCTTCTTCATCACCATCAATGTCGAAGTTTACCCATATAGGGGAAGACATTATGCTCGAGGTACCAGGTATCTGTGCAAGCTAACTTAGTGATAATGTACGTGGTAATGCGTACATGTCGACAGTCAGTGTGTCGACCGGGAGCGCACATCCCGCGGGCCCGGGCCTGGCCGGGGTAGCTATCGTGTACGCGCGTGTACCAAGCTAGTAATCTGAGTGCTTGTGCTGAGCGGCGTCTGCTAACTGAGCACAACTCCGTGCTTATACGTCATCAATCGGTTCAGGGGTGTTGGTCACGTGACTATCTTTTTCGCAAAAGCTGCAATGGGGTCCTCCAAAAATGTGATATTTGGGGCAGTTTCTAGAAGCGATAAAAACCGGAACGACACTGACAACATATTTACATTGATAATCATGGCATATATTTTACATTTCTTTTGCATATAAAAAAATTTTGCAAGCATTTTATTAGGTCTTTAATCACAGAGTTAATTACGAATCGGTATTCTGAGGGTGTAATTAAGTATGAAAGTTAATGGAAAACTTAATGATACCAAAGAGTGTCATTAACTACTCCGATATCACGCAATACATCGTGGTTTCTCTGCCACAACGATGCTTACCGTCTTCGGTAACCGAGGAGCGGTTGAATGTTGTTATCGTGGTATCCGTAGAATTCAGAGAAAAAAAGAAATATAGTCGATCTTCGAGGAGTTTTGTCATTTTATGTGAGCAAAGAGGTTGAGATCTTCGCGTGCGTAGGTGACGGGTTGTAATCAAATACCGGAGTGTGCGCACGGAGCTCTTGGGTTGTAATTACAGGGGGCGTGGAGGAGCGCGCATTGAGGGCATATTTGCGCGTGTAATCATCATTTTGGCTTCTAACAACGCGTCTGATTGGATGGAATAACAATTAGATGGGAGGGACCTAAGATAATTACAGGGGACTTAATCATACCTTAATTACGTCCTCAGAATACCGATTTTGCCCATGATTAAGGGGTAATTAACTTCACGACTTAATCACGAAGTTAATTACAGACTTAATTACGACCTCAGAATACCACCCCTGTATTTAGCCTGGGGGTAATTGCCCTCTGGGGGTAATTGCCCGGATACGCTGTCTAAGAGCACTAACGTTAGGTCTAGACCATTAAAAGGTCCAAGCCCATGGCAGGCTAGGCTAGCACAGTTTAAATCTAGATCCAGCAATATACTCTAGTAGGCCTTTGCCCGAGAGATGTCTAGGCCTAATCTATGTGTAGGGTGTCTGGAGCATTTTTGTAACTTTTGAAATTCTGTGAGAAACGAATTGTGAATTATTTCATATGAAAGAGAATTACATCATTAAGACATATTTCAAATTTCATGGCGAAATGATGTTTCTATCTTGAGAAATGTAACTTTGAAATCACAGCAATATCACCCACTTTTTTTACGAGCACGCATGAAAATGTGACCCAAATCATGTTTGCAAACAACGCCGAAAAGCTGCATTCGCGTGTGGATCTCCAGCGATCAGATAATGAGCGTACAGCGGTTGGAAAATACGCGTAACACGCGCAGAAGCCACTCCCCCTATGTGTTGTCATACCCTGTGTGCGCTACGTGCGTATACGTACGTGCTCGGTATTCAGTTTACATACGAACCCCGCGTATGTATGCAGGCGCAGCTAGCTAGCTAGCAGCAGCTAGGCCGCCCCGCCGGTAAAATTCGGAGAGCCGAGCGGAGAGCATCGCGATTGTAAGCCAGGGCAGCCGGCATGGCGAGCATGGTTCGAAGAAATATGCAGTCGATTGTCGAGAGCAGGTGCACGCAGCTCGCGTGAAATGTACAACCTACAACCTCTACAGCCACAGGCTTGGAATTGATGCCACATTACCACTATTCGTACATGCAAAAATGGCCAAATAAGAGTCTTCCGAAATCTTTTGCACGCCCTTTTTGTCGATCGGGTGTTCGTAATACACCGCTGCCGCTAGACCACAGTAACGTTAGTTTAGGCCTACTTCGTTCGCACTTTGGCTAAGCGGACATGCTTGTATTCACAATCGACTTCTCGGCCTAATGCCAGTGACTCGAGCATCGCGAGTGCACTTTCGAAATATAAATGAACAACGATAAGATCATAACCAATCCACAAGTAAACTAATAATAGACAGAAATTTAGTAGTCTGGTTGTTTTGCAAGACGAACGTGATTTGTGAGCGTGACTGTATCCGATATGTACAGTACAGTGCATGCTATGTGTGATGCGTGTTGTAGGAGCTATCGCAAGCGACAGCCCAGTTTCCTGCCTCGTGATATGCACATCATACACAACACATACACACACACTCGTAGTGACACACGCACACAGAGGTAGCTCTTTGCTGGCAGCATGCATCGGGCGTGCGCCGCATGCACACGCGATCCCCACACACCGCAGATGAGGCCTAGAGGCCATGTGGCCGGTGGTAGACGGCGCGCGATGCGTAATTAAATTTACATATGCATTAGCCCCTTCGCGCTAAGTTACTATGGATTCTTGCATACGAAGCCCCGCCTAAAACGTTCGCTGTGACCAAAAAATTATCGCAAGGGGTATCTTCAAGGCGATATCCCCACACCTAGGCGTGGAGCTAGCGAAAAACTAGCCACACCATCGGATTCAGCATGTCCTCAACTACTAGCATGTCTTGGGGCGATACAAATACCGAAGCAGACGCTGAGATATGGGGATAGATGTGCTTCTATCGATGTTTACATTAATTTATCGTCGGATTCATGAACCGCCCCTCTGATAGAATATGGAGCAAAACTTCCTCTTTCATATGATACCAAATTTGTCAGGATTCGTTAATGGCATGGTCTGGGGATTTGGCAATAAAGGCGAAATTTGGCACAAAAATGCTTGGTCAAAACAGCGTAGGCGCGCGGCTCCATTGCGTTCTATGGGACTTGCGTGTTATTAGATAGGGGCGCGTTTTGGTCGAGGGTTAGCAGTGCGCGATCAGACACCCTACTATGTGGCGTGACACTGGTCTCTTGGTAACGTTAGGCCTATTACCCTATAGCCGTATAGGCCTAGACAAAAGATCTACAGCCTGTATCTAGGCCTAGGCCTACTACCGGGTCCGAGTACTAGCTCAATAGCTGTAGGCCCTAGATCTAATAAGTCTAACTCGTTAGACTCTAGGCTCTACACTCTGCCCTACTGCACTTGACTTCTGTAGTGATCGTGTCCAGCTCCATGGTTCTCTGTCTAGACGTTGAATAGAGGTCAAGATAATTTTTTACACATTGTCTAAGAAAAATGATGACACTGATATTGAAAGTCTAACCCATTAGTGATTAGGATGTAATTGGCTGAATGTCTAGATCCTTAGAAATCTAATAGCATCTAGCACTACGGTACTCCACTAGTGACAAGTGTAACGGTTAGGCCTAAGGTTAGTAAAATTAGTCTTGTAAAATGTAGGCCTAGTCGTAGCACACTAGCTGTAGGCCCATGTCTATAAAAATCGACTAAGTTAGATCTAGAAATCAAGTAAGTTTTGTTAGAAGAACACTCTACTAACGTTAACATGTTAGATCTAACGTTAGGCCTAGAACCACTAGGCCTAACGTTACTCGGCCCATACAATGTGTGTACCTAGGCTAGATATGGGTCCACAGTAGCCACCATAGTATAGCCATAGGTCTATTTAAAGGCCTAGGCTATGCATACAGTAGAACCTTCTTAGAAAAAAAGCCATCTTCGTTACGACTTATTAGTCCGCGCCCTCTCTCCCCGCTGCACTAGACCACCCGGTCCGGCAGCTTATTGATCCAGATCCAGATCCAGTTCCATGGTTCTAACGGTTTCAGAGACAAACTTTTATCCCACCTCACACAGACTGTTTAATCTGCCCTCGGTCAAACTCTATACATGGGACTACGTATGGACAAAATGGCCGCGATGGACACGACAAGCCCATATTCATGGTAGAATTACTCACGATTGCATCCTAAGTCGTTGTAGAAGTCCCTCCCCATCTCATCTTTGTCATCATGTTGAGATAGATCGGTAAGCAAATGTGGAATGAAGGAATTATATCCACTCAAATCTTGATCAGTGTTTCTTCTACCGCCTTGCTCCACTGAAAGTTTTCGATCATCATCGCAAAGAATCTCGTCGATCCTGCGATAAATTTTGAACATGTTGAAAGTTCTGCGATGGGCTGCGATAGCTCCAAAATCGCCGCTTGTCGTATCGCGGACATCCTCACACTGTGCGATTTTTCGTCGTGCGACATCGTAAAGGGTAAATCGCAGTAAAAATCGCACAGTGTGAGTCCGCCTTTAAAGTAGCATACTCCTTAGTGTGCTTTAGCAGAAAGTTTTCTCCCAGAGATATGTACTTTACATTTGAGTTCTCAAATTCATCAGTCAGTTGTAAATAAAATACATGGTGACGAAAAAAGCATCAACGTTGACAAAATCTATTCGGCCCACAATCTGCTGAAGTTACACACCAACTCTTCGTACCACTTTGCCGAGTGCTGCATACTTCTTACAATGCTTAATCAAGACGTTTTTCTCGAAGAGATAGGTGGTTTGGATTAGACGGCTCAAATACATGATGAGGTTGTCAATAAAGAGTGAAGAGAAAAGACAACCACGATGACGAAATCGATTCAGTCAACAATATGACTTAATAACTAATTAAATCGTTGAAAACCACTTTGCCAAGAGTTACATCCGTCTCAATTTGTTATATCAAGAAGGTTTCTCCGAGAGACATGTGCTTGCATTTGAGGGCTCAAATACACAATACAGAGGTAAATAAAACAACCTCAAGCCCTTTTGGAGATATATTTCATTGAAACGCCAGGACAGAACCAGCATCCCCATTCAAACAAATAGGAAGACCGAATTCATGACAGCAAAACTAAGGCTCAGATGTTCCTTAAAGAGTTCAAGTCCTTCTTCACGAGAGTGTCTTATCTGATACCAGACATAGTTACTCCACCCTCCATGAACAGCACACCGCTACACAGTCAACGGTGTGGAAACTCTGTTCGGGAGAATAGAGGTTTCGAAGCCACAGGTCCAGACTGCACAGGTCCCGACCCATTACCTAACACAGTGCAAAAAGAATGTGCAAAGGAGCTGGCTCCAGTGCTGGGGAATATCTTTCTCTTCAGTTGTCAGTAGATACAGGCAACTTGTCATCTAACTGGAGGTCTGCTCATGTCACACCAGTGTCGAGGAAAGGAGATACACATCAACCAGGAAATTACAGACCTGTCTCCCCGACATCCGTGATGTGTAAAAAACATGAGCAGATGATACGTAAGCATTCTTGCAACATTTGGAGAATCACAACATCCCGTCGCCCTTTAATCATGGTTTTAGACTAGTGAACAATTGCCCAGCTCCTCACAACAATGTATGATCTTTTTCTTGCCCATGGCAAGAAGATCCAGACTGACACCATCTTTTTGGATGTTTCCAAAGCTTTTGATACGTAACAGTTCTCAGGCGGTTACTATCTTTGTGCTGAATAAACGACCTACCAAATACCCTCAAGTCCCGACTCATTACTCCTTTTGGTAGATGACTACCAATTAAAAAAATAAGTCAAGTCTCAGCGCGATAATCTCAAGTTACAAGATTTATTTCAACTGAAAAAAAAAATGGGCATCCGACTGGGGAATGAGGCTCAATGGTGACAAATGCCAAGTTATGAGCACTGACGACAAATCCTCATACTTGCCCCAGGCCACCATAGACAAAATTATCACTGAATGCAATGTACATATGACCAAGAATGAATTTCTCAGGAGATATCACTTTTCATGTGCTGATATAGCGAAGTACATATGGACACCTCATTACACTTGTCTGGGAAGAAGTGAAACTGAGCTTTCATCAACAGAGAACATTGAACTTGATGATCTCACGTCTGAAGATGGCTCAGATGTTTGGCCTATGAACGAGTATGCTGATGCACAAGATGGGATATAGTGACAGTGATGATGATTAGATACGGGAGTAGATCAAGTTCAAGAAACTTTACTGAATTAAAGGCATTATTTACCATGTGCAGATGAAACAAAAACCCAGCTTAAGTGCTTCAAAATAGTTCTAAAATTTGGATTAGGGATAGAAACGACAAATGTAAAAATTAAGTACTATGTATTGTTGAATATACAAATTGGGTACAAAAGTTATGATAAAAAAAAATAGCTAGACTAAACCATATTAAGTTATAGTTTATTGAGAAAGGCTTTATTGGTTGGGGCTTTTTTTATACAATGCATCAAAATTGACATGATAATTCGAACATTTTTAAATCACTACTCCCAATGGTAAACAATGCCTTTAATAATCTACATTGCCTCGTTAAATGTTTTTTACTGCTACTAATAAGTATTTCGTCTTGTGCACAACATCCATCTCTTTGGATACACAGCATTTCGATAATATTTTTTATAGCTTCTAGGACTCCTTTCAAGTCATCTGCTCTTATCGTCATGGTTCGCTCGCATCTTAATAAAAACCGTGTTTAATTGGTCTTCTTGTTTTTGAAGGGAATATAAGCAACAATAGTGAATTATGATCAGTGCACTTCAATACACAAGGTCAGCGCACTGGAGCAAACTGCAACCCACTGGTAGAATTAAAACTAACTAATCACATTGTTATGTGTACTATGACTGAACTGCAAACCGAATTTGGTTCACGTGAGTGAACATGTATTACACAATATAGGCCTATTTGAAAATGTAGGCCTATTGGCATAAATTTCCAGTATAGAGAATATGAGCAAAAATATATAGCAAGATTGAACAACCTTATTGCTTTTCTCAAAGCCAACATAACTTTAATCCCCTTTGCTTTCTAATGTAAATGCTATCTCGACTATATCATGGCCATTTGAGATAAAATATTTGTTGTATGGATGATTAAACTGTTGTCCTATTATTATTATACTGACCCATTCGTCTTGCACGTTATGGTGGTAAAAGTACTTGTCACAGGCAACCTTATTTTCTCAAAAGAAGGGCAATACAGAAAGCGTTTCAGCGCCTCTGTCACAAAATTCCATCATTTATCCATAAATTACAAATATATTCATCTCCCAAATTGATATATCATAATAATCATCATAGATTTAAGTAATTTTCACCATGATCATATAAATCGTTGACGCTATTTCTCCATAGTCTTTAAACGACTCTTGACGTTTTATGACAGCATGTTTTACAGTAGGGCCTACTAGTAGTGGCGTTGAAATAAGTTGTCGGTCTATTCGCACACATATAGAATGCAAGGTTTCACTTCATACCCTATTATTCGATAAGTTATTACTCTATTGAGGCACTTCCATCATGACTGGTGATATATGTGTCGCTGGACAGAATCTGATAGAGGATCGCATTTCCATGTTTCGCTATACGAACAGAGTCACTTTCTTTGTCAGCTGAATTGGACACTGTGAAAAGTGTCTTTTTTTTTTCAGGTAAACGTATATCAAAGCAATGAAAATTCTGGCTTTCGTGCGCTAGCCACTAACGCAAGTTATTTATACAGATATTTGGTTGAATAGATGCAGAAAATCATGATGTATAAAGCTTGAAAACTATTACAGTGTGCTGATAAAAGAGATAACAGGGTCTTTCGCGAAGCGTAAAAGCGGTATCGTGTTTGACATCTTCTATGGAGTGAGAATGGTGAATCTCCACATGCTAGCGAAGCTTCTATCTGAAATCGTTCGTCACTTCATTAAGAGTAACAATTTTGAAAATTCCAATTCAGATGTCCTCATGCTCACTCGAGGTGCATCCATATTTAAAGAGTATGCTTTACCCATTTACGCCTATACTTCCTAGTCATATTTGACACTTTCAACAAAAATATACAAAACTAGCTGCCTCGGCGCGCGCTGCGCGCGCGCCTCGGCAGCTAGGCTCGGCGCTACGCGCCTCGGCGTCCCTTGTTCAAGGGGCGCCAGACAACTCGCCCTCGAGACAAGTCGCCCCGAAGACAGCTCGCCCTCGTTTTTCGAGGGCGAGTTGTCTTGGGTCCGAGGGTGAGTTGTCTCAAGTGGCGAAGGAATATACCCCGAATGTTTGATTTAATTTCAGACAAAATAAAAGCTGCTTAAAATGATTTTGCATTTATCTGCCTAAATTAAATTTAAGAATGCACACAGTTTCTATTTTCTCCGATCAAAATCATTTTTAAAATGAAAATTATGGCATTTTGTTATCGCATTTTCCCAGCCCTGAGATCGCAAGAATTACCGAATCGTCCATGTCCGATCTGAGCTCGCCCCCTGATTCTCATCGGCAAACTGCAGTAAATTTTTCGATTTTGAATGCACCTCCTAGACTTCATTTATGATTCAGGTTTGTTTTATTGATTAATGATGCTAGATAGTAGAATGAATTCGGTGTATATTTCACTGTCATCGTTTATTCAGCAGAAGAAGTACAAGTCGATCTCGCCCTCGCCTCTTTTTCTTCGGCTAGCCCGGCGTGCATTGTGGGCTGTATTGTGCTCCAGTTAACAGGAACACAATGCAGCATGCAGCCTACAAGGCATTCCGCGCCAGCGGGAGAAAAAGAGGCGAGGGCGAGATCGTATCTTCTTCTTCTTTTGCTGAATAAACGAAGACAGTGAAATATTAATCAAATCTAACATACTATCTAGCATCATTAATCAATAATACAAACCTGAATCATAAATGAAGTCTAAGAGGTGAATTCAAAGTCAAAAAATTTACTGCAGTTTGCCGAGAAGATTCAGGGGGCGAGCTCAAATTGGGCATGGACAATTCGGCAATTCTAGCGATCTCAGGGCTGGGAAAATGGGATAACAAAATGCCATAATTTTCATTTTAAGAATGATTTTAATCATAGAAGATAGAAACTGTATGCGTTCTTAAATTTGATTTAGGTAGATAAATGCAAAATCATTTTAAGCAGCTTTTATTTTGTCTGAAATTAAATCAAACATTCGGGGTAGATGTATCTATATTCCTTCGCCACTTGAGACAACTCACCCTCGGACCTAAGACAACTCGCCCTCGAAAAACGAGGGCGGGCTGTCTTCGGGGCGACCTGTCTCGAGGGCGAGTTGTCCTGGATCCTTGTCAAGTATAGCGAGGTGCCCGCACCTCGTCAGGGGCCCGAATACCGTCACCCCGCTTAAAATTGTTTTAAGCACACTAAACAAAAATTTATGACCGGGAATGTGTTCAGTACGCTGGAAACTTGGCAGGGCCACCACAACCAAGCAAATTGTGGTGAAAACCGAACAGTTTTTCGCGAAAATCTGAAACATCCAGCGTGGGGTGCATTATTTATGACCAAAAGAGGGCGTCCTATGACCTCAGACTTAGCCAAGGAGCTGTAGAATAATTTTAGCCAATCACAGAGATCCTTCATGGACTCAGAAAAGTTATTACAAGCAAAGAAATGTATTTTAGAATGTCTCTTATTGGCCAAAACACCTACCAGGGCCGGTATTCCATAAACTAGATAAGCATGCTTAAGTCAGAAAATCTAAGCAATTTTGCTTATTTTCTGGCTAAGACAAAATTCTTAGCCAAAGTTCGTATTCCATAAAAATTTGCGAAGAATTTGTCTGAGCATTTGGCTAAGAATTTTGCTAAGAATTCTGCCTTAGCTAAGACAGATTTCGGCTTGCTCGTTAAGCATATTTGCTTTAAAAATGTGCCGTCGGTATTCCATAACGACATTTGTCTAAGAAATTTACCCTAAGTTTAAGCCAGCTATGAGCTGTCTTAACTTGGGTTCCAGTAAGAAAATTTCATGGTTGTAGCATTAATAATGTAGGAAAGAGGGCGGCTTGAGCTTATGATTTTTCACATATTTGGTATATAAACAAACAAGCTAGTTCATCAGTAATGTACATGTATAATGAAATGAGTTCAGGGGTGGTATTCTGTAAGGATCCTAGGACAGCTCTCGCTCCTAAATACGCGATTGGTATTCTGTAACACCGCGCGTAGGAGGAGAAATAGGATAGTGACGTCAGAGATCCTTATTTCTCTCCCAGCATAGGATAGGGGCGTAACTTGGTATGTTAATTAGATGTAATTAGATGTAAATGAGATCTTAAGATAAGTGGTATTCTGTAAGCTCAAGTAGGATCAACTTTAGGAGCAAAATTAAGGATAGCCTCTAGGCAATCTTTCTCGGGCGCTTTACGTCGGGCGACCTGCTGTCTCTTATTCTATTATGTTCATGAACAAGAAAATAAATACATGAATCGTATATAAGAGTTATCTGTTCCTCTCACACTGAGGATTTTAAAACTGCAGTCTATAGAATGTTCGAAACAATAATTCTTTATCTGGTATGTGTTTATTTGTTTAGTGTTCGTCATTTTCTAAATTCTCTATTTTCATGTTTGAACATAATATAGGGCATATCTATCTTTTCAATTTTTTTTCTTTTGTTTGAAGCGCCGTGAGTACTGAAAGGTTGGCCTGTGCGCTATACAAGAAACCACTATTATCATTTATATTATTGTATTATTATTATTATCATTATCATTATTATTATTATTATTATTACCATCATCATCATTATTATTATGCTCAACGTCGGCCCGGACGTCATGCGGACGCAGTGCCAGATCCAGGATTTCATGCCGGGGGGGGGGGGGGGGGGGGGGGGCACACCAATTTAGTTCCAAAGGGATGACTTGCGAAAATACTGAGAAATGTGCGCGAAGGGGCGCGAAGCGCGAGGTTCCTTGCGGCGGGGGATAGGAAGCTCCACAGGCGGGTTCTAGATGCTCTCTGGTGCAATCTGAGCCTTATTGGGGAGGATTTTATCCTGCAAACTAATAAGAGTTGTGTTTGAAAAAAGTAAAATTTTCAAAACTGGGAGTAATTTATTTCTTAATATCTCAAGGATGTCACAAACAATAATACGTAGTTCATGCGTTGTTGATATCACGCAACTATTGTCTATGGTTGTATCGCATTTTATCCTTTCATTTATTTCTCTTTTTGTTTTAAGATCGTGCCATTTGAAGACATAGCAAGGGAAGAAAATGAAGAAGAGGAAGAAGAAAAACTGAATAATGAAACTCGCGAAGCTGCATTGCACCTATGTCAACGCTGCATATTGTGTAATGAGTTAAGGTGTCCGGAATGATCTTGACAGGATTGTCGATTAATTTTATCATGTAACTAAAGTTTAGGTTTGCATTCCATTTTATCCTTCCTTTTTTTTCGCTCTTTTGTATTAATTTAAAAAATCACGCAATTTAGAAGAGAAAAGAAGCAAAAAGAAATTAAAAAGGAGAAAATACCGATGGAACCAATGGGAGCGACATCGCACTATCAACGCTGTATTTATTAATTAGGTAACTTTGTGCCGTCTTCAAGTCTCCGAAATTATATCTTTAATGACCATATAGTGAATACTATCAATAAAGTGTGGGTGCGCATTGCTTTTCATGCTCTCTTTTGCGTTTATTGTTCATTTTAAGGATCACATTATTTATAAAGAATAAGCATAGAAAAAGGGAAGGAAATATTGGTCCAACTAACGGAGCGGCATCGCAGTACAACGCTGCGTTTTGCTTAGCTTTGCATCGCTGAAAATATCACTTATATTCTGCGAAATTATCTTTTCTTTTATGACAATGATGGATGCCTATCACTTTACAAAGTGTGAGTTTGCATCACTTTTTACACTTTCTTTTGCGTTTCTTTTTTCTTATTTCAAGGATTACACTGATTTGAAGGAAAAAAAAAGGAATAAGAAGAAAATATTGGTGCAACTATAACGAAGCGGCATTCTGCTATATCAAAGCTGCGTTTAGCGTCCCTGAAAACGTGACTTAGAGTCTTTGCGCTGTGAGTTTTTTTTATATAATTCAAGAATCGACGAATTTAAAAGAAAAGAAAAACAAAAAATTAGTGAAAGAAAAAAATATGAGTGGAACGAGCTTAGCGCAGAGTCAGCGGCATCGCACAATCAACGCTTTGTGTCGCTAAAATGTGACCTAACATTGTCCGAAATTATCGTTTCGTTGATAATCGTTGATACTTGGGCCTATCACATGTAATAAAATGTAGGTTTGCATCACAGTCTATCTTCTCATTTATTTTTTTATTCCGCAATGCTTCAAAGATCGAGCAATTTACGAGAACATCGAAGAAAAGGAAGAAGAGGTACATGAAAAAAAAAAATAATGCGACTGTCTCGAAGCGCATTTTATCCGACATGTTCCTTCATGAAATGCCCCCCTGATTACCTAGCTGTGTGTGTCGAATTCCATCTACGTTAGTGAGTGTTGCGTAACTTCTCTAGGTTTCCCGTCCATTTCTCCCTCTTTTTTCTCTTTTGCTTTCGTATCATTCTATATCTTTTATTCTCAGAGTACAATCGTACTTCTGAGAGTGTTTTGTTCATTATTTTAAGTGATTATCTCGTTTGCAACAATTTAGAGGTGAGTTTTTGTTCTAGTGTTTGTTGAGTTTTTTGATTGAACACGACGTAGATTATCTACGTGTGTGCGAGAACATCGTTCTTTGTATGGTACCCACTCGTTTGTTTTCGAGTTAGCATTTTTACCGTAAAGTGTTTTCATCGTTCGTCTTCCAGGCATCGGGTTTTCACCCTAGTTTTCCTTATCGTAGTTTTTTACCTCGATTTATTTATTTTTTTTCCGGTGCAAGTTGTTCTGTGTATTTTTTTCTACGGTAAAATACCACTGTCGATAGTCTTCGTGTATTCATTACTTGTTTTCCACCTCCGTTTCATTTTTGTGTATAACAAAATGTCTAGCTAGGTCTCGTTTGCTGATGTGTTTTGTGAGAGTGAAGAGAATGATGATGATGGGAGTGATATTCAGGGATTTGCTGTGGTTGAGATGATAGTGATGATGATGACAATGTCCATGATTCTGGTGATGTTGATGTACGAACCCTTATGATGCAATTTATTTCGTGTGACCATGAGCATGACGTTGATGGCGAGTACGACATGACACGAGTAGCCTAGGCCGATGACGAGAGTGACACTGAAACGGTGCTGATGCTCGCTCGTGCACAGACAGGAATGGTCTATAGAGACCTGCATTTTATCATTTTTTGTTTCATTTTGCTTGTTCACTCGGATTTAGTGCTACCAAAATTTGTGTCTCTAAAGAAACTCAACCAAAAGCTTGACAATAAGTTTGCATTAGGTCTATTCTGTAGTGAATATTAGATCTAAATGACGATGCTAATTTATTTAGTTTTCATTTAGAACTTGATGAAATCCCGTTTTCTTCGCTAATTTTTCAACTAATAAATTATTTAGAATTGTACTTATAATCTGATGTACTGCGTTCACCATTGTGTTAAATCAATAAAAAAAAAAAGAGCCTGCTAAGCAGGTATTTCATTCTGTCCTCTTCATTTCCTCCCTATCCTTTTTGTTTCCTTGCTGTCACTTTCTTCTTTGACCCTGGATGGAACAAAAAAATCCCATCTTGCCATGTAAAGACAGAACACATACCATCATGAAATATTATGACATTAAACTAATAAAAGAAATATGTAAGTGATAAAAATTCTTATTTGTGAAAATAAATGATAAACCAAAGGTGATTTCTTGTCAAGCAGTTCTTTCAAACGTCCCACAGCTTCGATAATGAAGCAAGTGAAATCTGAAAACTATCGTGGCAACAAGTGATATCGATAGGGAATTCTGACTAAAACTGTCACACCATTTGATGTTTGAATTTGTCTTTTTTTTATTGGCTAGGGTTATAAAACTATAAACACCACCGATAAAATCACAATCGCTCTCAATTACAATCTAACAGGAGCAGTAGGGTAGGTACGACTCTAGGCGTTTTCAAATCAGCCCGATGTTTCGAAATAGCGCGCTATTTTCTGACTTGGGGAATAAAAAAATATCTCGAGCTTGGATTTTTATCGGGCTGATGTGAAAACGCCTTCTGTAAACAGTTGATTACTTATGCATCGTATCCATGGGCAACTGCGGGGAACTGCAAGAAGGCGCATGGAATTTAGACTTGAGTTAAGAATTTTTGTTTATTATTACTTTTTTATTCAAAAGTCTTTTTCTCTCGGACTGAAAAAAAACCCCCAAATATTTCATATTACGCTTCTAAAATATACAACGAATATATCAAGTATTTTAATCGTGATTTTATGAAGAATTAGAATTATTATGAAAATATAAATACTAGACGGGCTGAACAATGAAGTCTAATTTCGCCTCAAGAATTTGCAGCACACCGCGTAGCTGGTGCATTCCTAGCGTTCTTGTCGCACTCGATGCATGCAGCAGTCACATTACCCATTGCACATGTTACAGTACACGTTGTATGAGTACGTAGTTCAGCTATCTCATTCCTGATCTCGAGCGAGGAAAACCTTGAAAATCCTCTCAAAACTAAGGCAATTACATGATTTTGGAACATACATTACAGTGTCAAGACCTTTTCAGTGGACATTGATTTCGCTATTTGTCGCTATTTGTCTGTTTTAGCTCTTGAATGTACGACTTCTCATGTCCGATTTGTTTGTACCATGCCACGTGCTGCGTGTTTTTTCAGCCCCATGCTTCCCCTACACTACACACAAGCCATTGCGATCGAAGTTTGAGCGATAGCGATAACACGTGGCGGAGCAGACATGCGGATTCCAGCACAGGGTAAATGAGTAGTTGAACGTATCACGATTGTAAAACAAATCTTTTTCTATGTCTCTGCAAATTTGAATTAGGCTATCTAAGCATAGATAGATTATGATACATTATAGAATAGATTAGCCATAGCAAGAACTTGCTTACATGAGAGTTAGTTGATAACGTTGCAAAATAAAAACCCCGTCATTGAATGGAATGTCCCAGCGCTATCTCTGGGGGCTCGAGGACACTATGGAGACGTCGATTTGCAAGTGGGTTAGATGTGATTACAGATAGGTTGAAATGAAGATGATTTATGAATAAAATACACAGAAACATAATATTTTTTCATTATACCTTCACAGTTTATTATTTCTTTTCATAAAATTGACATAAACTAGTGCTGTATTGAGTCAACTAAGTGCACATTCGCACGAGTGTACACGCATCATCTCTCCTGCCTAGTGGGAACGACACAGGCAGTTTTTCAATGCAATGACCTATGAATGCCCTTGGCGTTCCGCCTGAGTGCACCGAGCAAAAGCGAGCAGCAGCAGCAGCAGTAGTTCGGGACTTTTATATATATAGATACTGCTGGCGCTCGCGCATTTCCAAACATTTACCTAATGTCTATACTTTGTGATGCCACGTTGACCTGCTGTACACCTGGAAATAAAACTTTAACTTTTCAACCAATGTATAACGTCCCTCGAAGCACTTTCTGAGATATGAAAACCAGGAAAATAAGGTATAGGAATTACCATGAGCTACCAACTATATAAGCATGTATAAAAAAAATTATTCGTGGATGTTTGATTTGACAACCGTGAAATTGGATAAAAAATGACCATCACTTGTCTTTTCCGGCGCTTTGGCCATGGTCACATATCGTGCGTGTTATGCTTCAGTTTCGTAAGTAGGTCGTGCTTTTTTTTTTTCTTCCTTTGCGTGTGTGTGTATGCATCAGCCACATTGGTTAGCTTAATTTTCTGCATTGGCATGCATTCGGAATGGTCAGAAATATGTCCTCATTTGCATTTGTAAAGAAATATGAATCAGATTAAATCGGTTTATCATTACTTGTTGCCAGGACCACATAGATGGCATCTCGTAATTTCATGATTGCAAAGAATGCACCATATTTCACCGGTGCCTTTGGCTTTGCATGAATCTTTTTGTGTGGCAGCTCGTCTTTGTTTTCCCCTTGGACGCCCATGTTACCGCGGACGGGTAATTCCGTGACAATGTGATCACGCGTGAACACGACAGAAAATGCCAGTTTAAAGTCTATTGTGCTCCGATATAGAGATTGATGTCTTGACGGTAGCTTTATTGATGTTAAGCAAATATCATGCAAAGTTTAATACAAAATATGTGGTAACTCAAGATTAAAAATAATAAAGGGGAGTGTGTGATATTAAATACATTTCCGAAACGTACAATTAAAGTAAATATCAAGTAGACTTTACTCCAGTAATTGAAGGTTTGCATTCGGCAGTAATTTAGGCGTAGTTTCCACGTGCAAAACCCTCATAGATTTACAACTGAAGTCAGTTGCACTGATTACCATCATTCTTTTCTATTTGAAGTAAGGTAAGATGTAGTACACTTCAAAAAGAATGGAGAAGAGTGAAAAAATACTGTAGTAAGCTGAAAGAGACAGGCAAACTGTGTTTTTATTGAAAGATTATCTGTAGTATACCTAGGAGAATAGACTAGCATTTCTTCGGTCTCTGCGACGTGTTTTGATTGACATCCGATGCTCAGCCAATAAAACTTCGAGAGTTGACGACTGACAACTGTCTTGCCACACCCGGTTCCACGCCTCTATTCGGAGGTTTCTTACTAGACGTATTTTTAGTCAACTTGACTTCCACATCGTCGCGCCCTCTATTGACTGCCAGTCACGTGATTTAGGCTAAAAATACGTCGCCCGCTAGACTAGGCTTGGCCGAGCCGCGGTTATGATGTCCACAGCTGTCACGCGGTGCGCTTAGTCTTTATCTCGAACAATGTTTTGTTATCATATCTAAAGTTCCCAATAAAAGGGATTACTGTTTTTATACTACCCTCTCAACACATACATCAGTTTTAAACAAAAATCACTCTATTCATTTACAATGTTATTTTTCAAAATGTATTGTAGTGTACCGGTACATTGTTTTTGCATTATCTTTCATTGTTGGATGGAAATAAAGCCACATTGGTGTGGTATAAGCGTTTTCACGTAGCTTTTTCACCGGAAAATGATGAATAATTGAAAATTACGGTAAGATTCACGAGGAATTGCTTTTGTTGTTGTTGTTGTTGTTTTTAGATAAAGGGATATACACTGTATCATAAGCTTTGGATATTCCATTCGCCGTCTTGAATAAAGACTAAGCGCTGTGGACATCATAACCTTTGGATATTCCCTTCGCTGCCTTGAATAAAGACTAAGCGCACCGCGATTACAACAGAACACCTGTGAACATACAGAAGACCGTCAGTGCTCTTCTTTGTACAGCAGTTAGTCTCGATTCAGAAGTATAGGGATAAAATAACGAGACCAAATTGGTTAAAAAATTATTTTATTACCTATTATATTATCTATTGATGGAATAGATTACCATTAGACATTCGGAAATGTCAGACTTTAAATAGTTTTAAATCAAAAGTGAAAACTTTTTTTTTTTAGCATGGGCTTATTTCTTCTTGTACTTCCCATGCAGTATTGTGCAACATAGGAATTTAAGAGCTCTTGAAGCGCAGTAGAATATATAGACATAGTTTCTGCGCTTAATAAATGATTTATTATTATTATTATTATTATTATTATTATTATTATTATTATTATTATTATCATGGTTAAGCTACTCATTTGGAAATGCTATCATAGCTTGATAAGCATATCTATGCCCGACAAACAAAAAGACACCAAAAAGGTTTTGCCATCTCAGGTGGTACCAATATCTGGCCTGGCCCATGGACTAATTTATATCATATTATGCGTTGTCTACGTCTATAACATCATCTTTTCCAAATGACTACACACAAAATGATACTATCTTGAAGAGCTGGAGGCTGTCTTCTTTATGCATACCAAAAAGAAAATAAACAGTATGACATTTGTAAAACAATCTTTAACTTGTGCACTATTCTAAATATCTTTTCAGGTTTGTGCTCCATATGTGAGTTTCAAGTTTCTTTATTTCACCAAAGCAAGGAACAAATTAGAAATAGATATACATACATCAATATTCAGATATTATTACAAAACAAACATATCAGTAAGACAGTGAAAAGGGAAAATACAAATGTAGATTGGCAATTACACGTACATAGGTTAACAATTATGCTATGGTAGGTAGTAGCCAGAAAGGAGATGTCCCTTACTTTTAGCTGACCTAAAATCATTAATTTAGTTTCAATTATTTATGATTTGTTCAAATGAAAGTAAAACGTAAGAACAGGCCCAGACAAGACAAAACAAAACACACAATAACAGCAACAAAATGCAGGATGTCTCGAGTAAAGTCTGCATTAAAAGATCCGAATGTGCAATTTATTCCTGTAATGGGTTAGGACTAGTGATTATATTTCGCTGCTGAGAGATTTCAACTTCAGAATTCGTTTTATTTTTTCGTTATGTTGAATTCACACTACATATTTTCTGGCGTTACTCTATTTATGAGGGAAGCAAATGTCATGGTCTACGATATTCTGTTAAATTAATGATTACAAGATAGACGTGTAGAGGGTGAGTTTAGCTCAATCGGCAGCGCGTCTGCCTCCGACCCAAGCGACCCGGGTTCGAACCCGAGTCTGGACTGAGCAATGTTGTGTGTAATCATACCGTCCCCTCTAGCAAGAGGCAAAACATTCTGTCCCTCGGATAGGACATAAAATGGAGGTTCCGTGTATGAGAGAGTCACATCTCATACACGTAAAAAATTCGGCTTCATTTTATTCATCGCAAAGAGCAGGATGGATGTTTAACCCGGTGAAATGGTCACGCTTTACATCTAACTGGACTCCATGGAAGACCAGCTTAGCATAGCTATCCAAGCATCTTCTCAGATGGAAAACAAACAAACAAACAAACAAACAAACTCCCTGGAGCTTACAAGAGAGCAAAATAATGTTTCAGCTTTACAGAGACCTCGAGCTTATACCTAAAGCAAGAATGTTCTAAATTGAAATCATTCCTCATTATTTAGACACATTATTGATGGTAGTCATTACTCGTATTGAGGTCCTAAAGAGCTCATGAAAAGAAAACAACATGGTTTGTTTTCGTAGTTCACTTCATGCATCGTCACAGTGCTCTTGTGACTGGAAACTGGCTTTCAAAGGTACTACATTATTTGTAGTATTATGTTTGTGATTGTGAGCGTATCATTACTACCCCCGTCACTCCTCCTGTAGGAATCAAAGGTCCTGTTTACCTTTAGGAGCAGTAATTTCAAAAATGTTCAAGATATAACTTTTGATGCATATATGTAGGTCAGTTGTTTCACAAAACATCCTACCATATAAAATTATTGCAATAAAGCCTGATATATTAGGAGATATCATTGTTTTTCTTATTAAACAATAAGTGTAGACGGTTTAATCAGGAAACATTTATATCATAACTATTGTTCACATTTTACACTGCAAAAAGTCCGGTGTTGAATAGTGAACACCGAGCTGGTGTTAAATTTTCGGTGCTCATTTATGGTGTTAAATTTACACCTCCGGGTGTTATTTCCAAATTTTAAACTGTTTTTTGAAGAGTTTCTTAGTAACTGCACTTCTTGTTGATTTTTAATTTAAACAAGACGATCGAGAATTTTACATTAAAATACTAGATTTTTGAAAAAATGTAAAAATAAATTTACACCACAGTAACACCAGCTGGTGTGGTCTCTTATTGAAGCTGGACGGGTGTTAAACAATTGATATTAACACCAACAAATATCAAATCAACACCATGTGGTATCATTTTTTAATCAACACCAGTACAGTGTCAAAATAACACCAGGTACAGTGTCAAATTAACACCACGAAGTGTCAGGTGAACACTTTTCAACACCATCACAGTGCATTTTCAACACCTGTCGGTGTGGTCCTTTATTGAAGTTTGACCGGTGTTAGATTTAACACCTGTGGTGTTAAATCTAACACCAATGTTTTTACAGTATATATTCAACAATACTTAACATTGATTATACTGGTTCATATTTTTGCATTGGA
Organism: Diadema setosum; assembly: GCA_033980235.1. Classification (NCBI taxonomy): domain Eukaryota; kingdom Metazoa; phylum Echinodermata; class Echinoidea; order Diadematoida; family Diadematidae; genus Diadema; species Diadema setosum. The sequence continues at coordinate 33,292,564 of CM067075.1, read as the reverse complement.
TGTTTCTATCCCTAACTCACATTTTAGAACTACTTTGAAGCACTGATACTGGAGTTTTGTTTCATTTGCAAATGGCAAATTATGCCTTTAATGTGGACCTTGATATTCTATAAGTCAAAACCTAAAATGTTCATATCGGCGTAATGTACTGGTACACAAATAATATGTTTCGCCTTTCATGATGTATTCTAGGGCCAAATAAATAAGATTTGTTTATTGAGCAACAATTAAAAAAAAAATGAATACACTCCGAACGGCAAACTCATAACTTTATTCCAACGACAGCCGAGTGTCAGGTGGAAGTCCGGGTTCTTATTTCCATGAGGGATCGCACACGGTCCGGTATCGTGCTACCGACAGTGCAGGGAACTACGCAACCTGCACGATAACATTTGTGGTGGTTGGTAAGTGAGATCCTATCCCCGTCACTGATAGTCACTTGTTTCTTGCTACTCTGAAAACAGTGCAGTCTAAATGAAGCAGTCGACTTGTCAACCCGTTCATTTCAAATCAGGGAAGGTAGGGTCAAAGATCAATTTAAATCAAAGAATCAAGATGACAAAAGGCAATCACATGCGTGTGTGTATTTTTTTTTTTAAGTATGCCCTATAGTCTTTTGCCTATAGTCTTTTGCCCTATATCAAATGATGATTCGAAATCAATTTATGTCTTCGAAGTGGTAAAGACAACTCCAATGACCTTAATTTGAATGATTTGTAGCAGACAGAGTCGTTTGGAAAGGAAAAAAATAGATCCGTGGATGAACAAATTCGAAAGTAGGCCGTACAGCCTACATTCCTTTTTAAGAAATACAGTGAGTCAGAGAAGGCCCAATTAATTATTATTTTTTTCAACCATATGCAACTTGAATAATTATGTTGCCTTCTTTCACTTGTTTCTCCAACAGTGATTCGTTGTTCCTCTCTGTCGGGACCATCTCACGGGAGTGTAGGCTGTTCAAACGTTCGGTATGTAGGTTCGACCTGCAGGTACTCCTGCTCTACTGGCTACTACGTTAGCGGCGGATCCTCGTCTAGAACCTGTCGGCGAACAGGCAACTCAGGTGTCTGGTCAGGATCAGCCCCCTACTGTGCCCGTAAGGAGAAGAGAAATATCTGTTAGGCCAATATCATCCCCCCCCCCCCAAAGAAAAAAAAATATATAAATGAATAAGTAAATAAAGATAAATAAATAAATGAATAAATAAATGAATACATAAAAAACAAACAAAAAACAAAAACAAACAAAAAAACAAACAAAACAAATACAAGAACAAACAAGACCCAGAGCAGACGGCCAATGTTTGCTTGCCTCCAAAGTCACAACGTGTCACGTTTACATGCTGGTAACAACGCGTCCATAATTGTTTGCGAGGAATTATAGAGTGGTGCAAAGTGTTTATACAGAGTTACCGGACCGAAGATTCGGTGGGTATGCATATCAATTTTAATGCCTGTGATCCTTTTTAGTCTTTCACATGTGCATGACCTTTATGAACTATACCAAAATGTGTCCGTAGATGTTAAGTATTGAAATAGCACCATTGAATTGCTTGAACTGACTCGAATGTAAGACAGCTATGATAAGTTGTTTGCTAGCAAAAGTTAAAGTTAATCTAAAGTAAGATGTATAAATGCCAGCTTAATTCTCCGTGATGCAATTCGAAGTAATGTCTGCAAATAATGATTTACAATATCAATGTTATTCCAGTCTAATTAGAATAATACCAGTTCTTTGAAGAGATCTTGTGGTTATTAATTAATTCTAAGTATACATTCTGAAGGAGTAACAGTGTCAGAGGTGAAACTAGCCCTACCCATCATTTACGGTACATTGACGAATCAAGTAATGCTCTTTTAAGTCCTTGCATCTAAAGCAGATGAAATGATTTAGCATAACTAATGTGATGAGATATTGAATTCTGAATGAGTTTCACAGGGTACCTGAAAATTACAGAAAGTGCCAATTATTCAGAATAGAGCACAATGATGCATGAAGTTCTAACTTCTAACGTCCACTTGCAGCAATCTCAACAAGACCACTAGCATATTACACCATCTTTTGATTGGTAAGTGCAGAAGGGAAGCTTCAGAAATCACTGTGGAAGCGCACCTTTTTGATGATGAAAATAATCGGACTGGCTTGCAAGACAGCAAGCATAATTTTAATTACCATTTAATTTGCCAAATACATAATGTAGAATAAGACTGCAATTATTGCAGCAAATATTTTACCCATTTTTTGAAGAGATGAAACATTCAAGACAAAATTGTGGATATGGATTTGATTCTTCTTCATCCTTCGTTTTTTCTACGCTAAACGCGCTCTTCAGATGATACCTGATGGCATGCTGCATACATGCTGAGAAGGCTATAGCTCGTTATTTGGAAAGTTCGTTATTCCGAAAACACTTTAGTCCGAAGATTCGTTATTCCGAAGGTTCATTTTTCCGAATTTCATATTCGGATTAACGAATCTTCGGAGTAACGAACCTTTGGAACAACGCCACAAATGTTCCGATTAACGAACCTCTAGGTATAGGGAATTTGTGTGTTTCGGATTAACGACCCTTCGGAATAATGAACTTTCGGAATAGCGAACCTTCGGAATAACGAACAGCACCCGCTGAGAAGGCTGGATCCGAAGTAGCTGAAAATCTATTGTGCAGATAAAAACAGTCAAATGCATTAAAAGTGACACCTACCATATTACTCTTGCCATTCTGCATCACTCTAGGAGTGACCTGTCCGTCGTTGAGTGCCCCATCAAATGGAAGAAAAAGCTGTACAGACGGCCGCTACTACAATAGCAGGTGCACTCTCTCCTGTAACCAGGGGTACACTCTCGAAGGTTCCAGCTCACAGTGGACCTGTTTGAGCTCTGGTTCATGGTCCAATGGGGGAACGTCTCCGACTTGTGCTGGTAAGAATGTTAGACCTTTGAAAGTTGAGTTATTGTCACAACTCTAACAGCGATGAAAACAAATCAATATGAATGAGGTTTTTGGTTATTTACTTAAATAATCTCTTTATTTATCTATATATCCATTTATCAATCTAAATATATATATACCCATCTATCTGTCTATCTATCTATCTATCTATCTATCTATCTCTATATATAATCATCTATTTGATCGCAGTAAAAATCCCCATCTTATGCTTCTGGACATCAACGCACAAACAAGCAACCAGACATAGATTATTTATTTATTTATTTATTTATTCAGTCTTTTTTCAACAGGGTAGCCCCATCAGTAGGCAAGTACTGTTCTTACTGGGGGCCCTGCACAAACATAAACATTACAGTTGACATGACAGAGACATATACATCAAATACAACACACTGTATGTGGACAGGTACAATTCTTCCACTGAGTCCCCTACATACAGTCACACAATAACTATACACTGACAATTACACGCTTACTAGTCAAATAAGCAATAATAACATGGTGATGGGCCTACGTAACTATCATAACCAAACAATTAACCATAAATTTCATTAAGAATTAAGACTTTCACTGAGAGTGATAAATACCCCACCCAAAGCGGGAAGAAATGAACCCAACCAGCAACCATCTTATTATATTCTTACTAATAACAAACTTATGAACATAATAATATGTTACTCAACATGGAATAAGAATACGAATACAATGCCGGCTGGCATTCACATATACAGCTGTATATCATATCTCTTGTCTAATGCCCAAAAATTGAGAAAAATAAATATATCGGTAATTTCTGTGTTTGTCAGTGAAAACGCTGTTGCCATGGTAACCATTCAAAATGTACTTTTACCATGGCAACACATTGTGCAACAGTTAACCAGAAAACCTATCTCATCCACTGGCAATTTGAATGACCTTCAAAACAGAGAAAGGAAAAAAAGAGAGAAAAGAAGAGAAAAGAAAAGAAAAGAAAAGAAAAGAAAGAAAAACAAAACCTGTCACCACAGCACATACTCTCCGACAACTACCAAAGGTGGGTCTGCATTCCTACAAACTTGTACATACCATAGAAAACACATGTGTGTATATAACTTCAAGTCATTACCAAAACAATATTGCTTGTGAAAAAAAAAAAAAGAAGACAAAAAAAAAACAAAAACATATACCAAATTATCAAGTGTAATCATGTACATATATATGATAATCACCAATACAGCATCTTAATATTGCCGACTTTTCAGAAACTGAGTACAAAATGTTTGCTTTGTTTGAGCATTTCTCACTTCACTTGGAAAACTATTCCAAAGTATTGCACCTTCAAAAGAAAATGCCTTTCTGCCACTTTCAGTTTTTACTTTGGGTACAACTAAACCTCTACTTTGAGCGTTTCTCGTACTGTATCGATGTACACTCATGGCAGCTGAAAACATACTCTGCAGATATACAGGGGCAGAATCATTCAGAATGTCAAACATAAGTTTTCCTTTCTGAAATTTCCATCTCTTCTCCATATCTGTCCATTTTAGACGTGTGAACATTTCATTCGTTTGAGGTTCGAGTGTTTGTCTGCAAAACTATTCTTGCTGTTTGTTTGTGTTGCTTGATAAGAATATCCTTTATTCTTTGACTTGAGTTTGTCCACACACTTGAGCAGTAATCGTAGTAAGGTAATATCAGAGCATTTGCTAATAGCTTAGCGCTCTCTACAGTCAAATATTTTCTTACTCTACGGAGCAAAGCTAGCCTGGAAGCAATTTTGGCAGATACCTGGGCAACATGTTCATTCCAGGTCAAGTGTTGATCCAACCAAACACCAAGATATTTGACCGTCTTCACATGTTCTATCGACACACTTTCAATCTGAATATCAATGTTTTCCCTGATACCATTTACTCTCTGTGGGGTGCCGACTAGCAAAAACTTTGTTTTTTCAGTGTTGAGTGTTAAACGATTCGAGTTCAACCACGACTCTACTCGCCTTAGATCGTCATTCAATACAGTCTCTAATTCTTTGGGACTCGAAGCGCTATACATAATAGCAGTGTCATCTGCATACAGAACAATTTTGCTGTGTTTGACAACAGAGGGTAGGTCGTTAACAAAAAGCGTGAAGAGCAGGGGTCCTAAAATAGAACCCTGCGGTACTCCTGATTTGAGTGCCAGTGTATCAGATTTTTTCCCTTGGATCATTGTGCTTTGTTTCCGACCTATCAAATATGATTTGAACCATGATATTGCGTTATCACCTATACCATATGTACGTAGTTTATGTAACAACAGGCCATGATCCACGGAGTCGAAAGCTTTCCTTATGTCTAGGAATACCAAACCTGTCAGTTTCCCGCTGTCCATATTCCTGAATACATAATCACTAACATAAATCAAAACTGTATTTGTTGAGTACCCTTTCCTAAAGCCTGATTGCTGTGGTGTTAACAGGTCGAGGTCAGCCAGATAATCATGCAACTGAGTGTGAACAGCTTTCTCCAGCACCTTCATTATTGTTGGAATAATTGAAATAGGACGATAGTTATTTACACTGTCCTTATCCCCTCCTTTGTGAATGGGGGTGACGGTGGCTAGTTTCCATTCTTGGGGAATTACCCCAGATCCAAGGGAACGATTAAAAAGGTCAGTAAGCGGTTTGCTAACAAGAGGTGCAGCCAGTTTGAGAAGGCGGGCACTGATACCGTCCAATCCGGTTGACTTGTCAGTCCGAATTGATTGCAACTCCTTCATAACAAAACTCTCATCTACATTCACAAAAGCGAAGTTACCTGGAATGACTGAGTGATGATTATCCCCATGCACAACTCTGGTTTCTGCAGAAGAGAATTTAGCTACCAGTTCACTACCGATTGACACAAAATACCGATTAAATGCATCAGCCACTTTCAATGGATCTGTCTCGCAGCAACCATTTCGACTTATACTGGACGGTACACTGTACGTTGAAGTAGGAGAAAGACTCTTTAACACTTTCCATAGTTGGGTAGGATTATTTTTGTTTGACACAATTTGATATTGGCAATACTTCTCAAAGCCAACATAACTTTAATCCCCTTTGCTTTCTAATGTAAATGCTATCTCGACTATATCATGGCCATTTGAGATAAAATATTTGTTGTATGGATGATTAAACTGTTGTCCTATTATTATTATACTGACCCATTCGTCTTGCACGTTATGGTGGTAAAAGTACTTGTCACAGGCAACCTTATTTTCTCAAAAGAAGGGCAATACAGAAAGCGTTTCAGCGCCTCTGTCACAAAATTCCATCATTTATCCATAAATTACAAATATATTCATCTCCCAAATTGATATATCATAATAATCATCATAGATTTAAGTCATTTTCACCATGATCATATAAATCGTTGACGCTATTTCTCCATAGTCATTAAACGACTCTTGACGTTTTATGACAGCATGTTTTACAGTAGGGCCTACTAGTAGTCGTTGAAATAAGTTGTCGGTCTATTCGCACACATATAGAATGCAAGGTTTCACTTCATACCCTATTATTCGATAAGTTATTACTCTATTGAGGCACTTCCATCATGACTGGTAATATATGTGTCGCTGGACAGAATCTGATAGAGGATCGCATTTCCATGTTTCGCTATACGAACAGAGTCACTTTCTTTGTCAGCTGAATTGGACACTGTGAAAAGTGTCTTTTTTTCAGGCAAACGTATATCAAAGCAATGAAAATTCTTATTTGTGAAAATAAATGATAAACCAAAGGTGATTTCTTGTGAAGCAGTTCTTTCAAACGTCCCACAGCTTCGATAATGAAGCAAGTGAAATCTGAAAACTATCGTGGCAACAAGTGATATCGATAGGGAATTCTGACTAAAACTGTCACACCATTTGATGTTTGAATTTGTCTTTTTTTTATTGGCTAGGGTTATAAAACTATAAACACCACCGATAAAATCACAATCGCTCTCAATTACAATCTAACAGGAGCAGTAGGGTAGGTACGACTCTAGGCGTTTTCAAATCAGCCCGATGTTTCGAAATAGCGCGCTATTTTCTGACTTGGGGAATAAAAAAATATCTCGAGCTTGGATTTTTATCGGGCTGATGTGAAAACGCCTTCTGTAAACAGTTGATTACTTATGCATCGTATCCATGGGCAACTGCGGGGAACTGCAAGAAGGCGCATGGAATTTAGACTTGAGTTAAGAATTTTTGTTTATTATTACTTTTTTATTCAAAAGTCTTTTTCTCTCGGACTGAAAAAAAACCCCCAAATATTTCATATTACGCTTCTAAAATATACAACGAATATATCAAGTATTTTAATCGTGATTTTATGAAGAATTAGAATTATTATGAAAATATAAATACTAGACGGGCTGAACAATGAAGTCTAATTTCGCCTCAAGAATTTGCAGCACACCGCGTAGCTGGTGCATTCCTAGCGTTCTTGTCGCACTCGATGCATGCAGCAGTCACATTACCCATTGCACATGTTACAGTACACGTTGTATGAGTACGTAGTTCAGCTATCTCATTCCTGATCTCGAGCGAGGAAAACCTTGAAAATCCTCTCAAAACTAAGGCAAACATGATTTTGGAACATACATTACAGTGTCAAGACCTTTTCAGTGGACATTGATTTCGCTATTTGTCGCTATTTGTCTGTTTTAGCTCTTGAATGTACGACTTCTTATGTCCGATTTGTTTGTACCATGCCACGTGCTGCGTGTTTTTTCAGCCCCATGCTTCCCCTACACTACACACAAGCCATCGCGATCGAAGTTTGAGCGATGGCGATAACACGTGGCGGAGCAGACATGCGGATTCCAGCACAGGGTAAATGAGTAGTTGAACGTATCACGATTGTAAAACAAATCTTTTTCTATGTCTCTGCAAATTTGAATTAGGCTATCTAAGCATAGATAGATTATGATACATTCTAGAATAGATTAGCCATAGCAAGAACTTGCTTACATGAGAGTTAGTTGATAACGTTGCAAAATAAAAACCCCGTTATTGAATGGAATGTCCCAGCGCTATCTCTGGGGGCTCGAGGACACTATGGAGACGTCGATTTGCAAGTGGGTAAGATGTGATTACAGATAGGTTGAAATGAAGATGATTTATGAATAAAATACACAGAAACATAATATTTTTTCATTATACCTTCACAGTTTATTATTTCTTTTCATAAAATTGACATAAACTAGTGCTGTATTGAGTCAACTAAGTGCACATTCGCACGAGTGTACACGCATCATCTCTCCTGCCTAGTGGGAACGACACAGGCAGTTTTTCAATGCAATGACCTATGAATGCCCTTGGCGTTCCGCCTGAGTGCACCGAGCAAAAGCGAGCAGCAGCAGCAGCAGTAGTTCGGGACTATTATATAATAGATACTGCTGGCGCTCGCGCATTTCCAAACATTTACCTAATGTCTATACAGTTAAACTCGCCTAAGTCGACGTCGCATATGTCGAATAATCGCGTAAGTCGATGATTTTAAAAAGTCCCGATTTTTCCCCATTGACGTACGTGTATTAATTCACTCACAAGTCGAATTTTGTAAGTCGAATACTCGCCTAAGTCGATGAAATTCCAAGAACACTTTCACGGAAAAACCATGGAATTCACTGTGCCTAAGTCGAATAAAATTTTATTGTGTAATAAATCACTGTCATTTATCATTCATTATTTATTACTCATCATTATTTTGTTTGTCAGACGAGTTTGAGGTGACAAAAAAAAAAGATCTAAAATCAAAATTCAAAGCGATCGCATGGGATCGTTTAACTCTCTTCGTATTTGGAGGTCCGCTGGTACAGCCCTGTCAGCTGTCGCGCTACGTACGTACAGCGTTCGTACAGTACACGTGCGTTCAGTACAGTATTGAGCTTGCAGTGTACATGTAGCTTGGCATTTGCAGCGCTGTGCAGTGGAGTTGTATGGATGAAGCTGCCGAGTTTTCAAAGCGGCAAGTAGGGGGAAAGTTACGGGCACGGGTAAATCAGAATTGCACCTCTACACGCATTTCAAGCCACGGTATGGTAAACTGGAATCTATCACTGCTCAAATATCGTTCATATTCACTTCCCCAAGGTTTAACAAGGGTGTAAAGTAATCGGACCTGTGCCAATACTAATGCACTGTCCATGCAAAGTTAGCCGCGGCCCTGCTGGACGACCCGTGCTGCGGCACACCGCTCCAGCTCTCGGCTCCAGAGTAGACAACATACATGTACATTAAACATACATGTATGTACCTGTGGTGAAACTGTAAGTCGATTTTTTTTTGACTTACGGACAAGTCGAAAATCGCCTAAGTCGATGTGTTTTGCTCAGTCCAGCTAGAGAAGATCGACTTATGCGAGTTTAACTGTACTTTGTGATGCCACGTTGACCTGCTGTACACCTGGAAATACAACTTTAACTTTTCAACCAATGTATAACGTCCCTCGAAGCACTTTCTGAGATATGAAAACCAGGAAAATAAGGTATAGGAATTACCATGAGCTACCAACTATATAAGCATGTATAAAAAAATTATTCGTGGATGTTTGATTTGACAACCGTGAAATTGGATAAAAAATGACCATCACTTGTCTTTTCCGGCGCTTTGGCCATGGTCACATATCGTGCGTGTTATGCTTCAGTTTCGTAAGTAGGTCGTGCTTTTTATGCCTCCGCAACGAAGTGGCCGGAGGCATTATGTTTTCGGGTCGTCCGTCCGTCCGTCCGTCCGTACGTCCGTCCGTACGTCCGTCCGTCCGTCCGTCCGTCCGTACGTCCGTCCGTACGTCCGTCCGTACGTCCGTCCGTCCCGTTTTGTTTTTGTCGATATCTCAAGAACCGTGTGGTGGTTTTACATCAAACTTGGTATGAGGGTATATCCTTGGGGGATAATACTTTGTGTGGATTTTAGGGTCACAGGGTCAAAGGTCAAAGGTCACAGGTTATTTTGTGAAAAAAAAAATTGAAATTCCACATATTTCTCCATATCTCGCAGATGGTTCAAGGTATCTTCATAGAACTTAGTATATATGCTTGTACCGATGGGCAGTGATTATCTAGGGAAGTTGGGGGTCATGGGTCAAAGGTCAGGGGGGTCAAAGGTCAAGGTCAACTCCTCAAAATATCACTACTTTCCTTAAAATGCAATATGCCTGAAGGTTTTTTTGTTTTTTTTTAAACTGGATGTATGGCATGTATTACCCAATATATATTTTTTGGGAAGTTTCTTGCCAAAAGGTCAAAGGTCAAAGGTCAAGTGAAAGTGCTAAATTGCACTTTTTCCTCCATATCTCGAAAGTAACTCAAGGTATCATCATGAAACTTACATATTTATGCATGTTCTACCTAACAGTGATTCTCTGTGGAACTGTGAGGTCAACGGTCAAAGACCAGGTTTAGATAATGCTATTTTCCCATTTGATACTGAAATTATACTTTTTCTCAATACCTTGAAAATTACTCAAAGCATAAACTTATAAAAGGGTCAAAAGTCAAGTAGAAATCATTAGTTCCCCAAATACCTGCACTCTGACATTTGAATAATTCATCCAATTGAACCTAGTTCTAGGAAAGTGAACATTCAGCACATTTGTGGCAAACCTGTCATTTTAATATTTTGCCAATTGTGTGAAACTGTCATCACACATTGTCAAGACATTGTACTATAGACCTATTAGGAGAACCATGCATGATGGCGGAGGCATATCAGTCGCCGTAGCGATATATCTAGTTTTTTTCTTCCTTTGCGTGTGTGTGTATGCATCAGCCACATTGGTTAGCTTAATTTTCTGCATTGGCATGCATTCGGAATGGTCAGAAATATGTCCTCATTTGCATTTGTAGATGGCATAGATGGCATCTCGTAATTTCATGATTGCAAAGAATGCACCATATTTCACCGGTGCCTTTGGCTTTGCATGAATCTTTTTGTGTGGCAGCTCGTCTTTGTTTTCCCCTTGGACGCCCATGTTACCGCGGACGGGTAATTCCGTGACAATGTGATCACGCGTGAACACGACAGAAAATGCCAGTTTAAAGTCTATTGTGCTCCGATATAGAGATTGATGTCTTGACGGTAACTTTATTGATGTTAAGCAAATATAATGCAAAGTTTAATACAAAATATGTGGTAACTCAAGATTAAAAATAATAAAGGGGAGTGTGTGATATTAAATACATTTCCGAAACGTACAATTAAAGTAAATATCAAGTAGACTTTACTCCAGTAATTGAAGGTTTGCATTCGGCAGTAATTTAGGCGTAGTTTCCACGTGCAAAACCCTCATAGATTTACAACTGAAGTCAGTTGCACTGATTACCATCATTCTTTTCTATTTGAAGTAAGGTAAGATGTAGTACACCTCAAAAAGAATGGAGAAGAGTGAAAAAATACTGTAGTAAGCTGAAAGAGACAGGCAAACTGTGTTTTTATTGAAAGATTATCTGTAGTATACCTAGGAGAATAGACTAGCATTTCTTCGGTCTCTGCGACGTGTTTTGATTGACATCCGATGCTCAGCCAATAAAACTTCGAGAGTTGACGACTGACAACTGTCTTGCCACACCCGGTTCCACGCCTCTATTCGGAGGTTTCTTACTAGACGTATTTTTAGTCAACTTGACTTCCACATCGTCGCGCCCTCTATTGACTGCCAGTCACTGATTTAGGCTAAAAATACGTCGCCCGCTAGACTAGGCTTGGCCGAGCCGCGGTTATGATGTCCACAGCTGTCACGCGGTGCGCTTAGTCTTTATCTCGAACAATGTTTGTTATCATATCTAAAGTTCCCAATAAAAGGGATTACTGTTTTTATACTACCCTCTCAACAAATACATCAGTTTTAAGCAAAAATCACTCTATTCATTTACAATGTTATTTTTCATACTGTATTGTAGTGTACCGGTACATTGTTTTTGCATTATCTTTCATTGTTGGATGGAAATAAAGCGACATTGGTGTGGTATAAGCGTTTTCACCGTAGCTTTTTCACCGGAAAATGATGAATAATTGAAAATTACGGTAAGATTCACGAGGAATTGCTTTTGTTGTTGTTGTTGTTTTTAGATAAAGGGAAATACACTGTATCATAAGCTTTGGATATTCCATTCGCCGTCTTGAATAAAGACTAAGCGCTGTGGACATCATAACCTTTGGATATTCCCTTCGCTGCCTTGAATAAAGACTAAGCGCACCGCGTTTACAACAGAACACCTGTGAACATACAGAAGACCGTCAGTGCTCTTCTTTGTACAGCAGGTAGTCTCGATTCAGAAGTATAGGGATATAACAACGAGACCAAATTGGTTAAAAAATTCTTTTATTACCTATTATATTATCTATTGATGGAATAGATTACCATTAGACATTCGGAAATGTCAGACTTTAAATAGTTTTAAATCAAAAGTGAAAACTTTTTTTTTTTTAGCATGGGCTTATTTCTTCTTGTACTTCCCATGCAGTATTGTGCAACATAGGAATTTAAGAGCTCTTGAAGCGCAGTAGAATATATAGACATAGTTTCTGCGCTTACTAAATGATTTATTATTATTATTATTATTATTATTATTATTATTATTATTATTATTATTATCATGGCTAAGCTACTCATTTGGAAATGCTATCATAGCTTGATAAGCATATCTATGCCCGACAAACAAAAAGACACCAAAAAGGTTTTGCCATCTCAGGTGGTACCAATATCTGGCCTGGCCCATGGACTAATTTCTATCATATTATGCGTTGTCTACGTCTATAACATCATCTTTTCCAAATGACTACACACAAAATGATACTATCTTGAAGAGCTGGAGGCTGTCTTCTTTATGCATACCAAAAAGAAAATAAACAGTATGACATTTGTAAAACAATCTTTAAGTTGTGCACTATTCTAAATATCTTTTCAGGTTTGTGCTCCATATGTGAGTTTCAAGTTTCTTTATTTCACCAAAGCAAGGAACAAATTAGAAATAGATATACATACATCAATATTCAGATTTTATTACAAAACAAACATATCAGTAAGACAGTGAAAAGGGAAAATACAAATGTAGATTGGCAATTACACGTACATAGGTTAACAATTATGCTATGGTAGGTAGTAGCCAGAAAGGAGATGTCCCTTACTTTTAGCTGACCTAAAATCATTAATTTAGTTTCAATTATTTATGATTTGTTCAAATGAAAGTAAAACGTAAGAACAGGACCAGACAAGACAAAACAAAACACACAATAACAGCAACAAAATGCAGGATGTCTCGAGTAAAGTCTGCATTAAAAGATCCGAATGTGCAATTTATTCCTGTAATGGGTTAGGACTAGTGATTATATTTCGCTGCTGAGAGATTTCAACTTCAGAATTCGTTTTATTTTTTCGTTATGTTGAATTCACACTACATATTTTCTGGCGTTACTCTATTTATGAGGGAAGCAAATGTCATGGTCTACGATATTCTGTTAAATTAATGATTACAAGATAGACGTGCAGAGGGTGAGTTTAGCTCAATCGGCAGCGCGTCTGCCTCCGACCCAAGCGACCCGGGTTCGAACCCGAGTCTGGACTGAGCAATGTTGTGTGTAATCATACCGTCCCCTCTAGCAAGAGGCAAAACATTCTGTCCCTCGGATAGGACATAAAATGGAGGTCCCGTGTATGAGAGAGTCACATCTCATACACGTAAAAAATTCGGCTTCATTTTATTCATCGCAAAGAGCAGGATGGATGTTTAACCCGGTGAAATGGTCACGCTTTACATCTAACTGGACTCCATGGAAGACCAGCTTAGCATAGCTATCCAAGCATCTTCTCAGATGGAAAACAAACAAACAAACAAACAAACAAACAAACAAACAAACTCCTGGAGCTTACAAGAGAGCAAAATAATGTTTCAGCTTTACAGAGAACTCGAGCTTATACCTAAAGCAAGAATGTTCTAAATTGAAATCATTCCTCATTATTTAGACACATTATTGATGGTAGTCATTACTCGTATTGAGGTCCTAAAGAGCTCATGAAAAGAAAACAACATGGTTTGTTTTCGTAGTTCACTTCATGCATCGTCACAGTGCTCTTGTGACTGGAAACTGGCTTTCAAAGGTACTACATTTGTAGTATTATGTTTGTGATTGTGAGCGTATCATTACTACCCCCGTCACTCCTCCTGTAGGAATCAAAGGTCCTGTTTACCTTTAGGAGCAGTAATTTCAAAAATGTTCAAGATATAACTTTTGATGCATATGTGTAGGTCAGTTGTTTCACAAAACATCCTACCATATAAAATTATTGCAATAAAGCCTGATATATTAGGAGATATCATTGTTTTTCTTATTAAACAATAAGTGTAGACGGTTTAATCAGGAAACATTTATATCATAACTATTGTTCACATTTTACACTGCAAAAAGTCCGGTGTTAAATAGTGAACACCGAGCTGGTGTTAAATTTTCGGTGCTCATTTATGGTGTTAAATTTACACCTCCGGGTGTTATTTCCAAATTTTAAACTGTTTTTTGAAGAGTTTCTTAGTAACTGCACTTCTTGTTGATTTTAAATTTAAACAAGACGATCGAGAATTTTACATTAAAATACTAGATTTTTGAAAAAAATGTGAAAATAAATTTACACCACAGTAACACCAGCTGGTGTGGTCTCTTATTGAAGCTGGACGGGTGTTAAACCATTGATATTAACACCAACAAATATCAAATCAACACCATGTGGTATCATTTTTTAATCAACACCAGTACAGTGTCAAAATAACACCAGGTACAGTGTCAAATTAACACCACGAAGTGTCAGGTGAACACTTTTCAACACCATCACAGTGCATTTTCAACACCTGTGGGTGTGGTCCTTTATTGAAGTTTGACCGGTGTTAGATTTAACACCTGTGGTGTTAAATCTAACACCAATGTTTTTACAGTATATATTCAACAATACTTAACATTGATTATACTGGTTCATATTTTTGCATTGGATGTTTCTATCCCTAACTCACATTTTAGAACTACTTTGAAGCACTGATACTGGAGTTTTGTTTCATTTGCAAATGGCAAATTATGCCTTTAATGTGGACCTTGATATTCTATAAGTCAAAACCTAAAATGTTCATATCGGCGTAATGTACTGGTACACAAATAATATGTTTCGCCTATCATGATGTATTCTAGGGCCAAATAAATAAGATTTGTTTATTGAGCAACAATTAAAAACTAGAGATTGTAATTTGTCATCACTGACAAATTAAGGTGATCCGATTTTTTTTTTTTTTTTTAATCAATGATTCAAGTCCTGATCGCAATAGGCATGACCATACAGTTTTCATCTGAGATTAGGGGCATTGGTCGTGTTATGTTTGGATTCTCATTTAGAAAAGGGAGTCAGACCTGCCATCTTTGGTACCGAATTCCGTATACACTAACGAAGATACAGAATGAAGTATATTTGACCTTTGACCCCACTTTGGACACCGAAGATGGCATCTGAGCAAAAAGTGGTTATTTTGTGAAATGATTCTTGTAACATGGTCTTTGCTTGTGCAAAATATGGGAAAGATAGGACATGTATTCACCAAGATACAGGATGAAACATTTATGACCTTTGACCCTAATTTACATACCCAAGATGGTGTCTGATCAAGTAGTTATGATTTTATGAAATAATGTACGTGACATGAGCTAAACATGTGCAAAATATGGGGATGATAGGGGCTGTTTTTCTTGAGTTATTGCAAAGAAAGTTGCAGAGAGAAAGAAATATCTCAATACATCGAAGATAAGTTTGATTTCAACCAAGTTTTTTGACGTGATCTCGGCGTCGTATAAAAAATTGGAGGAACATTGACGATAGCCCAAAGTCTCAGCTACAACATATTAAAATCTGGGAAAAATTCACCGAAGAGTAAGTGAACTAGTGCTCAATAAAGACCGTCATGTCAATTTTCATTTCCAGAAAAATTCCTTCCCATAGATATAACACGTAAACTGGTTAAATTTGACAAGGTAACATTATATCCATTTTCACGAGGTGAAGACATCATCCGATTAAAACTTTGATTGAACAAAACTTAAAGAGTATTAAATTGTCTACAACATACTAAAATCTGGAAGAAATTTACCGAAGGGTAAGTGAGCTAGTCGTCGATAAAGACAATCACGTCAATTTTCACATCTAGAAAAATTCCCTGCCATAGAGATAACACGTTATAACGAAGATACAGGAAGAAGTACATATGACCTTTGACCCCACTTTGCACAGACAAGATGGCCTCTGAGCCAAAAGTGGTTATCTTGTGAAATGATTCTTGTAACATGGTCTTTACGTGTGCAAAATATGGGAAAGATAGACCATGTATTCACCAAGATACAGGATGAAACATGTATGACCTTTGACCCTAATTTACATACCCAAGATGGTGTCTGATCAAGTAGTTGATATTTTGTGAAATAATGTACGTGACATGAACTAAACATGTGCAAAAGATGGTGGTGATAGGGTATGTTTTTCTTGAGTTATTTCAAAGAAAGTTGCAGAAAGGAAGAAATATTTCAATACATCGAAGATAAGCTTTAATTTCAACCAAGTTTTTGGACGTGATGCCGACAACGTATGAAAAAACAAAGGGCACATTAACGATAGCCCAAAGTCTCAGCTACAACATACTAAAATCTGGGAGAAATTCACCGAAGCATAAGCATAACACGTAAACTGGTCAAATTTGACAATGTTACTTTTAATCCCTTTTTACGAGGTAATGCCGTCATCCAATCAAAATGTTGTTATTATTTGACTGAAAGAGCATTTAATAAGCTACATTATATTGAAATTTGGATGAAAATGGACAAAAGAATAAGTGAGATACGCTTGAGTGAACTTGAAGTTTGATGACGTCATTTTGAAAATTTACTTGTTAGGTGATCCGAGTATCCTTCGGATCACCTTCTGTATCTGTACTGATTCTTTCTTTATTTCTCCTCAAAAGTTGTGCAGAGGTTAGCTCAGAAAGTGCATTACCTATCAATATCAAACTTACACCATATATGTATCATGTCGCAAAGACGACAGCGCAAGTAAAATCAGAGTGATCAGTTGACCGTGACGTCACTATGACGTCATTATATGAAAACACATTTTCATGCATATCTCATTAATGGAATTGAATATTTCAATGAAATTTACGTCACATATATTTCAAGTCAAGTGAATTCTACTCATATTCTCAAAATTCATTTTTATCTCAAAACGCGCGCGTACGCGCGCGTGGAAATATTTGTATGCTCAAAACGAGCTCAAAATTTTTTTGGACACGTTTCAGACTATTTCGAGCATTTTTTGAAAAATTGAAAAAATTGGACGGACGCGTACGCGCGCGCACATATTCGCACACACAGCTCATATGCAATAGAAATTTTCAGTTTTTTCACACGGATCGGATGTCCAAAATGTCAAGAAATATTTCTACCAAGTTTCAAGTCGATCCGACTCAATATGACGTCATACGGGCCCGTCAAATTCAAAATTCCGCGCGTGCGTCAATGGGGATACACAGTGCAACTATGCAAAAAAACCGCCAATTTTAAATCCGATTTTACTCGTCAGGATGGACGGTGACCCCCCATTTTCTTGACACATTCTGAAAGCTGATGAGTTGTACATATCATTTCATGGGTTGGTTATGCTGACAAAATGATTAAAAGATATCAAATTTCTTAATAAAGTAAAAAAAGTAAATTTTCAAAATGACGTCATCAAATTTCAAGTTTACTCGAGCGTATCTCACTTATCCCTGGCCAATTTTCACCCAGATTTCAGTATGCTGTAGCTTATTTAATGCTCTATCAGTTATGTAATAATACAATTTTGATTGAATGAAAGCATAACCTCGTAAAAATGGATTGAAAGTAACCTTGTCGAATGTGACCAGTTTACGTGGTATCTCTATGGGAGTGCAGTTTTTCTGGAAATGAAAATTGACATGAGTATTTCTATCGAGCACTAGCTCACTTATGCTTCGGTGAATTTCTCCCAGATTTTAATATGTTGTAGCTGAGACTTTGGGCTATCGTCAATGTGCCCTTCGTTTTTTCATACCATGTCGGGATCACGTCCAAAAACTTGGTTAAAATTAAAGCTTATCTTCGATGTATTGAAATATTTCTTTCTTTCTGCAACTTTCTTTGCAATAACTCAAGAAAAACATATCCTATCAACACCATACTTTGCACATGCTTAGTTCATGTCACGTACATTATTTCATAAAATAACAACTACTTGATCAGACGCCATCTTGGGTATGTAAATTAGGGTCAAAGGTCACAAATGTTTCATCCTGTACCTTGGTGAATACCTGTCCTATCTTTCCTATATTTTGCACACGTAAAGACCATGTTACAAGGATCATTTCACAAAATAACCACTTTTTGCTCAGATGCCATCTTGTCTCTGCAAAGTGGGGTCAAAGGTCATATGTACTTCTTTCTTTATCTTCGTTATGACGTGCTATCTCTATGGGAGGGAATTTGTCTAGATGTGAAAATTGACATGATTGTCTTTATCGAGCACTAGCTCACTCACCCTTCGGTGAAATTCTCCCAGATTTTAATATGTTGTAGCTGAGACTTTGCGCTATCGTAATGGGTCCTCCGTTTTTTCATACAACGTAAAAAACACGTCGAAAAACTCGGCTAAAATAATCAAAGCTTAGCTTCATTAGGTGATCCGAGTATCCTTCGGATCACCTTCTGTATCTGTACTGATTCTTTCTTTATTTCTCCTCAAAAGTTGTGCAGAGGTTAGCTCAGAAAGTGCATTACCTATCAATATCAAACTTACACCATATATGTATCATGTCGCAAAGACGACAGCGCAAGTAAAATCAGAGTGATCAGTTGACCGTGACGTCACTATGACGTCATTATATGAAAACACATTTTCATGCATATCTCATTAATGGAATTGAATATTTCAATGAAATTTACGTCACATATATTTCAAGTCAAGTGAATTCTACTCATATTCTCAAAATTCATTTTTATCTCAAAACGCGCGCGTACGCGCGCGTGGAAATATTTGTATGCTCAAAACGAGCTCAAAATTTTTTTGGACACGTTTCAGACTATTTCGAGCATTTTTTGAAAAATTGAAAAAATTGGACGGACGCGTACGCGCGCGCACATATTCGCACACACAGCTCATATGCAATAGAAATTTTCAGTTTTTTCACACGGATCGGATGTCCAAAATGTCAAGAAATATTTCTACCAAGTTTCAAGTCGATCCGACTCAATATGACGTCATACGGGCCCGTCAAATTCAAAATTCCGCGCGTGCGTCAATGGGGATACACAGTGCAACTATGCAAAAAAACCGCCAATTTTAAATCCGATTTTACTCGTCAGGATGGACGGTGACCCCCCATTTTCTTGACACATTCTGAAAGCTGATGAGTTGTACATATCATTTCATGGGTTGGTTATGCTGACAAAATGATTAAAAGATATCAAATTTCTTAATAAAGTAAAAAAAGTAAATTTTCAAAATGACGTCATCAAATTTCAAGTTTACTCGAGCGTATCTCACTTATCCCTGGCCAATTTTCACCCAGATTTCAGTATGCTGTTGCTTATTTAATTCTCTATCAGTTTTAATCAGTCAAATATTTCGCTGGATGAAATCTTCACCTCGTAAAAATAGATTGAATGTAACCTTGTCAAATTTGACCCATTTGCGAGTTATCTCTATAATAGTGCAGTTTCTCTTGAAATGAAAATTAACATGACTACATTTATCGAGCAGTATCACACTTATCCTACGTTGAATTTCTCCCAGATTTTAATATGTTGTAGCTGAGACTTTGTTCTATCATATGAGTTCCCTTTATTCTTTCACAAGATGTCGGTATCATGTCAAAATACTTGGTTGAAATTAAAGCTCATCAACGATGTATTGAAATATTTCTTTCTTTGCGCAACTTTCTTTGCAAAAAACTCAAGAAAAACATGCTCTATCACCACCATATTTTGGACATGATTAGTTCATGTCACCTATATTATTTCATAAAATAACGACTTCGTGATCAGACGCCATCTTGGGTATGTAAATAAGGGTCAAAGGTCATAACTGTTTCATCTTGTATCTTGGTGAATACCTGTCCTATCTTTCCCATATTTTGCACACTTATAGACGATGTCGCAAGAATCATTTCACAAATTAACCACTTTTTCCTCAGGTGCCATCTTGGGAGTGTAAAGGTGGGTCAAAGGTCATATGTATTTGTTGCTATATCTTCGTTATCTAGTGTATACAGAATTTGGTACCAAAGATGGCAGATATCACTCCCTTTTCTAAATGAAAATCCAAACATCACACGGCCAATGTCTCTAAACACAGATGAAACCTGTATGGTCATGCCTATTGCGATCAGGAGTCGAATCACTGATTAAAAAAAAAAAATCGGATCACCTTAATTTGTCAGTAATGACAAATTACAATCTCTAGTTTTACTTTATTAAGAAATTTGATATCTTTTAATCATTTTTCCAGCATCGCCAACCCATGAAATGACATGTATAACTCATCAGCTTTCAAAATATGTAAAGAAAATGGGGGGTCACCGTCCATCCTGACGAGTAAAATCGGATTCAAAATTGGCGGTTTTTTTGCATTGTTGCACTGTATATCGCCATTGACGCGCGCGCGGAATTTCAACTTTGACGGGCCCGTACGACGTCATATTGAGTCGGATTGACTTGAAAATTGGTGGAAATATTCCTTGACATTTTGGACATCCGATCAATGTGAAAAAACGGGAAATTTATATTGCATATGAGCTGTGCGTGCGTATATGCGCGCGCGCGTACGCGTCCGTCCAATTTTTTCAATTTTTCAAAAAATGTTCCAAATGGTCTGAAACGTGTGCAAAAATATTTTGAGCTTGATTGGAGCATACAAATATTTCAACGCGCGCGTAGGCGCGCGTTTTAAGATAAAAATACATTTTGAGAACATGAGTAGAATTCGCTTGACTTGAAATATATGTGACGTAAATTTCATTGAAATATTCCATTCCATTAATGAGATATGCATGAAAATGTGTTTTCATATAATGACGTCATAGTGACGTCACGGTCGACTGATCACTATGATTTTACTTGCGCTGTCGTCTTTGAGACATGATACATATATGGTATAAGTTTGACATTGATAGGCAATGCACTTTCTGAGCTAACCTCTGCACAACTTTTGTCCAGAAAGAAAGAAAGAAAGAAAGAAAGAATCCGTACAGATACAATAGGTGATCCGAATCGATTCTCGGATCACCTAAAAATGAATACACTCCGAACGGCAAACTCATAACTTTATTCCAACGACAGCCGAGTGTCAGGTGGAAGTCCGGGTTCTTATTTCCATGAGGGATCGCACACGGTCCGGTATCGTGCTACCGACAGTGCAGGGAACTACGCAACCTGCACGATAACATTTGTGGTGGTTGGTAAGTGAGATCCTATCCCCGTCACTGATAGTCACTTGTTTCTCGCTACTCTGAAAACAGTGCAGTCTAAATGAAGCAGTCGACTTGTCAACCCGTTCATTTCAAATCAGGGAAGGTAGGGTCAAAGATCAATTTAAATCAAAGAATCAAGATGACAAAAGGCAATCACATGCGTGTGTGTATTGAATAATATGTTGCCTTCTTTCACTTGTTTCTCCAACAGTGATTCGTTGTTCCTCTCTGTCGGGACCATCTCACGGGAGTGTAGGCTGTTCAAACGTTCGGTATGTAGGTTCGACCTGCAGGTACTCCTGCTCTACTGGCTACTACGTTAGCGGCGGATCCTCGTCTAGAACCTGTCGGCGAACAGGCAACTCAGGTGTCTGGTCAGGATCAGCCCCCTACTGTGCCCGTAAGGAGAGGAGAAATATCTGTTAGGCCAATATCATCCCCCCCCCCCCCCAAAGAAAAAAAAATATAAATATATAAATAAATAAGTAAATAAAGATGAATGAATAAATGAATAAATAAATGAATACATAAAAACAAACAAAAAACAAAAACAAACAAAAAACAAACAAAACAAATACAAGAACAAACAAGACCCAGAGCAGACGACCAATGTTTGCTTGCCTCCTAAGTCACAACGTGTCACGTTTACATGCTGGTAACAACGCGTCCATAATTGTTTGCGAGGAATTATAGAGTGGTGCAAAGTGTTTATACAGAGTTACCGGACCGAAGATTCGGTGGGTATGCATATCAATTTTAATGCCTGTGATCCTTTTTAGTCTTTCACATGTGCATGACCTTTATGAACTATACCAAAATGTGTCCGTAGATATTATGTTAAGTATTGAAATAGCACCATTGAATTGCTTGAACTGACTCGAATGTAAGACAGCTATGATAAGTTGTTTGCTAGCAAAAGTTAGAGTTAATCTAAAGTAAGATGTATAAATGCCAGCTTAATTCTCCGTGATGCAATTCGAAGTAATGTCTGCAAATAATGATTTACAATATCAATGTTATTCCAGTTTAATTAGAATAATACTAGTTCTTTGAAGAGATCTTGTGGTTATTAATTAATTCTAAGTATATTCTGAAGGAGTAACAGTGTCAGAGGTGAAACTAGCCCTACCCATCATTTACGGTACATTGACGAATCAAGTAATGCTCTTTTAAGTCCTTGCATCTTAAGCAGATCAAATGATTTAGCATAACTAATGTGATGAGATATTGAATTCTGAATGAGTTTCACAGGGTACCTGAAAATTACAGAAAGTGCCAATTATTCAGAATAGAGCACAATGATGCATGAAGTTCTAACTTCTAAAGTCCACTTGCAGCAATCTCAACAAGACCACTAGCATATTACACCATCTTTTGATTGGTAAGTGCAGAAGGGAAGCTTCAGAAATCACTGTGGAAGCGCACCTTTTTGATGATGAAAATAATCGGACTGGCTTGCAAGACAGCAAGCATAATTTTAATTACCATTTAATTTGCCAAATACATAATGTAGAATAAGACTGCAATTATTGCAGCAAATATTTTACCCATTTTTTGAAGAGATGAAACATTCAAGACAAAATTGTGGATATGGATTTGATTCTTCTTCATCCTTCGTTTTTTCTACGCTAAACGCGCTCTTCAGATGATACCTGATGGCATGCTGCATACATGCTGAGAAGGCTATAGCTCGTTATTTGGAAAGTTCGTTATTCCGAAAACACTTTAGTCCGAAGATTCGTTATTCCGAAGGTTCATTTTTCCGAATTTCATATTCGGATTAACGAATCTTCGGAGTAACGAACCTTTGGAACAACGCCACAAATGTTCGGATTAACGAACCTCTAGGTATAGGGAATTTGTGTGTTTCGGATTAACGACCCTTCGGAATAATGAACTTTCGGAATAGCGAACCTTCGGAATAACGAACAGCACCCGCTGAGAAGGCTGGATCCGAAGTAGCTGAAAATCTATTGTGCAGATAAAAACAGTCAAATGCATTGAAAGTGACACCTACCATATTACTCTTGCCATTCTGCATCACTCTAGGAGTGACCTGTCCGTCGTTGAGTGCCCCATCAAATGGAAGAAAAAGCTGTACAGACGGCCGCTACTACAATAGCAGGTGCACTCTCTCCTGTAACCAGGGGTACACTCTTGAAGGTTCCAGCTCACAGTGGACCTGTTTGAGCTCTGGTTCATGGTCCAATGGGGGAACGTCTCCGACTTGTGCTGGTAAGAATGTTAGACCTTTGAAAGTTGAGTTATTGTCACAACTCTAACAGCGATGAAAACAAATCAACGCCAATTAACTGGCAGCGTCCATATGAATGAGGTTTTTGGTTATTTACTTAAATAATCTCTTTATTTATCTATATATCCATTTATCAATCTAAATATATATATACCCATCTATCTGTCTATCTATCTATCTATCTATCTATCTATCTATCTCTATATATAATCATCTATTTGATCGCAGTAAAAATCCCCATCTTATGCTTCTGGACATCAACGCACAAACAAGCAACCAGACATAGATTGTATTTTGACTTCTGTGCAGCTCAACCTTGGTAAACTGCATCCATTGCAGGTTTGATCCGTTGTTTATATGTGTCTATCAATGGTCTACGCACTCTTTTGCTTCTTTGTTTTTCCATTCGTCATTTATCATTATTTCATTGATTTTGTATCATACAGCTTTGATCAGATGCACTGTATCTATTTGCAAATATACCATCCACGATGCGAAGGTAAGTCATGTAAATTTCAGACTACTGACACCAGTGTTTCACGATTGAATTCCATTTCCGGATATTTGTAAACTTAATTTCGCGCGCGAACAATCGATATAGTTTGGGGCCTACCAACGAATCAAGAGTCCACGCTTTATGGTGCAGATGCGCGTTATATGCACTTATAAAATTGATGTTAATAACTAATTGGTAGCTTTTCGAAATTGTCTCTTGATTTTTAGTTTGTGTCCGAATAATTATGAACAAGTTTCTGGCTTTTAATTCAAGATAATTGTGATATCATGACATTCACCTGTAATATACAAAATCACTTCATGATACAATAGATTATTATCATCTCATTAATTTTGCCATCTAAATTACAACGAATACAGTAACGAGAAGATAATATGCACATATTGATATATATATATATATGCATATATATTCATATATTGATAGACACCTATACATACATAATGTAATTATACTAATGTATGTATAGTCAGGAATACGAAGTGATATATATACAGGAATACAAAATGGCACACATAACAATGGAGGACCCCCCACAGTTAAACACGCACACTACATCAGCGTTGTAGATATCCAAAAACAATGAGAATATTATTTTAACATAATCATGGACACACGCACACACGCGCGCACTCACATGCACACAAAGTGTGAAAAGTGGATTTGTAAATGAATTGCGTAAAAACAAAAATATTCAGAACCTGGAAAGTATGGGTAGTATCAATTGTCATTTGATTTAGACATTTTTAATTACTGCTTTCTTTCACAGAATAATACGGATGGCAAAGTGTGGTCTTTAACATTGATTCAAGAAGAATAACGACAATGGTATTTAGGACTTTCTATGATAAAATCTACCAGTTTGAAAGACAATGATTCTAATCTTGGAAGGTTTGATTGTCTTATCCCTTCTAGGAGGATATTCCTATACTCGATTTAAAAAGTACTGCAACACTGCATTAGTTATATCTAACAGGCATAATTATAGAAAATCATCTTTCGATTATTATTATATGTCATTATTGATATCAATAATAATCACTTATTCTCGTATTCACATCTATTCTTTTACCCATTCATATATCCATTGCTGCATTCATTATGTAATCCAAGAAATCAATTCGTATTTGACTCAGTGGTAACCTGCGGGGCACTCACAAACCCGGCCAACGGCAGGGTGACCTGCACCAGCGGTCACTCCTACAACAGCCGATGTACGTTCACCTGTAACAGTGGGTATTCGCTGCGAGGCACCGGGTCGCTCGTCTGCCAGGCTTCAGGCAGGTGGTCCGCGTCAGCACCTACGTGCGCGGGTAAGTTCACATTCTTAATTTGTGACGTCTTCCATGAAAAATTGGCATGAATTCCTCAGCTCACATTCCTTTAAACTAAAAAACTTAATAAAAAAAAAACCTTTTTAACTGTCATGTGGCTTTTCATTACCTGTAGCTGTATTCATAAATAATAGGTAAATGGTGACAAGGATGATTAAAGTAATGCTATCAAAAATGGTAAAACGCGAGGCCACTTAAGGATTGGGAAGCTGGGAATGTGTGCAGCCCCCCAAACTATTTCGGCTCGCATAGATAGCCCCCTCCCCCCCCCCCCCCCCCACACACACACACACAAAAAAAAAACACCCCACACTATGGGTTTTAAAAAGGAAAAAAAAATCACACACACACACACACACACACACTCAATTAATGAATATATACCACAAACATAACATTCCGAGACTATTGATTTTACCGTCCCGATAGTCTTCCCGTGGGAAAAGGGAAAGGAGGGGTGCAATGAGCCAACTTTTAAGCACTATGTTGTCGATACAGGCCTACCCTTGACCATGCAGGACCCCCCCCCCCCCATTAACTTCAATTTGTTTCGCGGCTTCTGAAACTTTATGTTATCAATTTTATTATGCATGGATATGACTTTCACAGTTCAATTCAGTTCAATTTAATTCAGTTCGATTCAAATTACTTGAAGCAATCATTCTTTGATTAATACAAATTAATAAAATTAATACAAATACTCTATTCTTTTGGTTATAGACGAAATCCTTTACAGATTTCTGAAGCTGGATTCCGTAATGAGATTCCCAGAACATTTTTTTTTTCGTAGCAAACTACAAATGATAAGAATAACAGTGATATGGCTGCTAACTATCGAGCTGGTATAATGATTAATGAATTGAATATGATAACAATTAGTTGTCAATAGGCAAATCATGCTACATATTATTATGACCAACACCTAGAGGCCTGAGATAAACGTCTGTGATTCTATTACACAACAATGTTCCAACTTATAGTTGGATGATTGGTCCGACTATAACACAGTCACTGGTCACGGAACTGTCTACAAAACTTTATTCTCTTCTGTCCTGCATAAAGACACAACAAACCCAGCGTTTAGGTCGTGTCCATCCTCGTTTACCACATACGCCTCCGATTTGGCCACTTCGGCCACCGTCAGATGGCCAGCAGTCACGGTTTCGGATAACTCTGGCGCAACCATAACCCCGCGACAGACAACAGGGCGAGGTTCAGGGAACAGTTTCTCAGAGGGAGTACACCCCATAACCTACACGGCAGCCGATCCAGCTGGTAACACCGCAACCTGCTCTTTCTCCATTACGGTAGCAGGTGAGAACTATTATGTTCATAGCACAGTGTATCATAAAAGTAATTTTTTTTTTCTTCAAATCATTCATTCACTGGGTGGAGCTGCACAACAGCGTTGTGATGCAGGACGGCGTGGTCCCCTTCGAGTAAGACGATGTTAATAATGGCAGGGATGGTCTTCCATAATATATCATCAAGTCCGCAAGTTTTTAGTTGTGGTGGCCGGGCCGGTCGCGCCGCGCCGCCGCCGCGGCGGGCCGCAGGACGTACTGTAGGTACAGTACGTAGGCACGCGCACAGCCTACACGGCCGGGGCGGCCCGCCCTGGGTCGTTGTCGGTCGTCGGGTCGGTCGTTCAGCAGTGAAACGCCGCCTGCAGCTGCGCCTGCTGGATGCCTGCTGCATCCAGATAGCTAGCTAGCTGGCGCGGCGGCGCCACGATCCTAACACCATGCATGGTTATTGGTTGCTCAATCTGATTATAGATCTTAGTATGGTAGATCCATAGTGGCAGCAACTACCCTTGTGTGTGCTCTCTTTACTAAGAAGTATTCTAAATGCTCTTGAGTTCTTGGAACGTCTTCCGTTTTCGTATTTTGCAGTGATCCGATGTTCAGCACTTTCTGCGGTGGTACCACTCAGAGTTAGCTGTCCAAATGGGCGCATCAGGGGTTCAACCTGTTCCTACAGCTGTGGCACTGGCTACCGTCTCCAGGGGCGAGGGTCAACGGCTTGTTCAAAGACGGGGACTACGGGCTCCTGGACCAACCCAGCACCAACTTGCCAGAGTATGTGCATTAAATTGCTTTTGTCTTCTGCTGGGAAAGTGCTACATTAAGAACAACAATAACATTATGGAATGGAGTCACAGACTTTTTAAAAGATAGGGTCAAAATTAGCCCGACCATACGCTGTGCACAGCGACTGGCTGGGCTGTGAATAAGATCTAGAAAATCTCTAACAACTGAAGAGTTTGTTTGCAAAAACCGATAAGTCCATTTTTGAAGATTTTGAAGTACGGTATCTGTCATAAAGTACAAAATAATACCTTTTAAATGATATATTGGTCACTACACATAAAGGTACATTTTTTAAGTTATGGTCAAAAGAAGCAAAACATTTCTTATTATTCTCTTTATTTTTCTTGACCTTTAATCGCAAATATCTCCATTTGACAAATATGGACTTATCGGTTTTTGCAAACAAACTCTTCAACTGTTAACGTTAACTGTTAGAGTCTAGCGTTAGGTCAAAATGTGAATGTGGGTTATCCAGCACATTGAGTGAAAATGGCTTTATCATCGATAAGTTTTGTACTGGTATTCATACAAATTACAAGTAAAAAGCCAGGGGCCATCCAGGAATCATTAATTGAAACTGACGACGAGAACAGTTACCACACATGCTTCGCTCATTCTGTAATGACACTTGAAAGAAAGAGAACTTGCCAACTTTGCTAAGATTAAGAAGAAGAAGCTGCAATACAATTGTACGACCCTATTCAAATACACGAACTAGGTTTCTATTCAATTTCCGTCATGGCTTGTAATGTTCTATCTATCCAGGTTGAGATACATAAATACAAAGTTGTGTAACTTGTATAGAAATCTACATAGGTGCCTAACTGTATTTTATTGAACCTACAACCTAGTGACAACAGTAAAACCCTTCATATTTATTGTTTTTTTTATCTTCTGCACCTTTTTTTTTTACCAATCTGTGTGATTATCCCATTCACAATGGATTGACTTAATAACTCAGTTGAGAAGATTTTGGTTTCTTTGAAATTAAAAAGGAAGTTAGTTGTACTTTTACTAGGGCCTACTAAAAACAGTAGGCCCTACATACTACATACCATTTTTCACACAGCATTTACAACATGCATTCAAGACTTCATAGAGACGCTACAATACAGTTTTCAAACAAACTTCATTATTGTCCCCGCCGAACGAGTTCGAGCAGGGGACTATGAAACGGGCTCCGTACGTGTGTGTGTCTGTGTGTCCGTCCGTCCGTCTGTGTGTCCGTGTGTGATCAAAATGTTCAAAATGCTACTCCTTCGCCATTTCTAACCCGATTTTGATTCTGTTTGCTTTATATGATAGCACTACATGGGAGCTTTGAAACTTCTACACAGAATTTCAGTTGTGACCTTTGACCTATATTGTACATTTTGCTTCAAAATGCTACTCCTTCGCCATTTCTAACCCGATTTTGATTCCGTTTGCTTTATATGATGGCACTAGGTGAGGGCTTCAAAACTTCTACACAGAATTTTGACCTTTGACTTCTTTGACCTTTGACCTTGATTTTTGACCTATATTGTACATTGCCTACAAAATGCTACTCCTTCGCCATTTGTAACCCGATTTCGATTCCGTTTACTTTATGTGATGGCACTAGCTTAGGGCTTCAAAACTTCTACACAGAATTTTGACCTTTGACTTCTTTGACCTTTGACCTTGATTTTTGACCTATATTGTACATTTTGCTACAAAATGCTACGCCTTTGCCATTTGTAACCTGATTTCAATTCCGTTTGTTTTAAGTGATGGCAGTAGGTGAGGGCTTCAAAACTTCTACACAGAATTTTGACCTTTGACTTCTTTGACCTTTGACCTTGATTTTTTACCTATATTGTACATTGGCTACAAAATGCTACTCCTTCGCTATTTCTAACCCGATTTCGATTCCGTTTGCTTTATGTGATGGCACTAGGTGAGGGTTTCAAAACTTCTACATAGAATTTTGACCTTTGACTTCTTTGACCTTTGACCTTGATCTTTTTACCTATATTGTACATTTTGCTACTAAATGCTACTTCCGGCAGGGACATATATTACGCACCGCGTAATTTCTACTTTTCCTTGTTGCATTTGAAATCCTTTTTATCTCTTGTGTAGAAAGTGTTTGTGAAGTAGTATAATAAAGCAGGGGTGGATCCAGGAATTCCATAAAGGAGGGGGGGGGGGGGCGCAAACAATATTTCTGTGGTACTTCCGGGTTTCATCTAATTTTTTTCTTTATATTTCTTTTGTTTTAACAACAAATAAAGAGGGGACCGTGCCCTGTGCGTGCCCCCCCCCCCCATCCGCCACTGTAAAGAGTCGTCCAGAAATACACTGTAACTAGATTACATTAGCCTGTGGAGGCAAGAAGCAGAACAAGGCATGAGTCAATTACTTAAGAAGTTTGTCATGGACATTTTGCTTTCTAGGTACTGGTTGTACAAACCAACCTGGAATGAGGGTTTTTATCCCTGATTGGACTGTCACTTTAACATATCTAAGTATCTAAAAAGTAAAATTAGTCCATTGATATGCTAGGCATTTTTTCTTTTAGTTTCAGATTTTACTTTCTGATAGACTGCTTTTTTAAATGTGTTTCTTGATGTCTTGACCTTTCATTTAAGAAAGATAAAGATTTCAAAGGAGTGAGTGTGATTATTTAATGTGAATGTGACTTCTGCACAGTTTTGCAGTGCCCTGCACCCAATGTGCCAGCCAATGGTAGGGTGGTTGGATCCTGCTCCAGAAACTATGGCTCTACCTGTAACTATGCTTGCAACACTGGCTATGAAATCAACAACAGTCAACGCCGGTGCACTGCCAACCCAGGGAGCACAACAGCATCATGGCAAGGAGCCGCTCCAGTGTGCACGAGTAAGTTTCAATGGCACATTTAGTTTTCTTAGCTGCCAACACTGTATGAAAAAGAAGGAGTATGTAGTTTTTTTTTTACACAAGGTTTCTAAATACACATCAAAATGACACTTGTAGTACCGGTACCCCTCAGAAACACAACATGAAGTGTGTTTGTGTGGTAACACAGCTTAAGCAGACAAGGTTGCTGTTGTTTGTTTTCTTGCATTGCTTTTTTGTTGGTTGTATTGTTGAAAGACATCTAGATCAAAGTGTATAATTTTGTGAATCTTGCAACTATATATAAATTTATTATATTCACTATCAGTATCATCTCCATCACTTTTAATATCAAACTTTAGTAATAGTAGTGACAGGAATACCGGTTTGAGTTTGGAGTAGATCTGATGAGCGTTAAAGGTCTTGGTCAAGTTTAGGAAGCTGCATATTCAATTATCAAGCTTGGTGCAAGCATGAAGTACCACAGATCAATGTATTCATTAGATCTTGATACATCCTGTTGGTGTGAAAAGTCAAGGATCATGATACCATTTGTGTATGTTAATATATAGACATATGTCTGACAATAGAAATCACATGTGGGAAATAAATCCAGCTATCCTTGGTTTATAAAGAATCATCTTTTAGGAATAAATAAGAAAATGTGCCTGTCTTTTGAGTCTATCAAACTCTGAATACATTCATGTTGGAATGGAAATTGATATTTTTTGGAGGGCATAATCAACCAGCTTTACTGGCAAAAGATCTAATAATGTATATCATGTCATCACCTTGATGGACTACTGCAAATGGTGAGAAGGCATTCAGTAAATTGCACCTGGAATCTCCACCTTGAAAATTTGTAATGACTTGTTGTAGACAGTATGTCCATATCTAACATAGATAAGATGCAGTGCCTTCCACACATTGACTTTACGTAACATGGTTTTCATTGCTATTAGGAATCAATGGTGCAAGGCTATGAGAGAAATTAGGAACTTAATATATCTCCAAATTGCCTATGACAATAATTGGCGCTTGTAATGGCTCTTGATGGATACATTCCTTTATAGTCCTACTTGATTGAGTTATTGCTTCATGCACTCATTTTTTCCCATCTAGTTTTCCTCATGCCTTGTTCAGTACTGACAATCATTTCAAGAATGACTAAAGTCACAGTACAGCGCCTTCAAAACTCTGCCACTTGAGTTTTGACATATTCAGAGAAATCTGATTATGTAACCTTGTACTAAGAGCACTAATTCATAGTTGGCTTCCTGTTGAAAAACAAACAAACAATAATCTTTATAAATCCTACTTCATGTACATCACATCCTGTATTGAAAGTCACATGCCCCAGTTTATGTGCAAGACTGCATTTCCATTTTTCAGATCTACACTTACTATCTGTCACTACTAGGAATCCACACTTTACATGTACCATAAATAAAGCACTCATGGGGATATTGCACTTTCTCTGTCATTAGCCCCAAACTGGTACAATTTCCCCCTCCTACTACATCAAATACCTTTAACTGAAAAACTTAACAAACTTATTCAGTTTTGCATACTAGTAAAAGGTCAAGTGTAAAATATAATTTCCTCTTGGTTCTCAATGTGTGTGTGTGTGTGTGTGTGTGTGTGTGTGTGTTTGGTGCAAGTTTCCTTGCCATCCCCTTCTCTATACACTAAAGCACCATAAGCACCAGATGATGGACTTAATAGCTGTATGAGTAATCATTCTTACTTGTATTGTCATTGTAATTGTCACATGATTCATCATTCAGCCCAACCTTGGCCCATTAACAGCACCCAGAGGGAACACAACGGGTTAGAACGAAAGGGGAAGGGGGCTGTATGGTATTGTCTTTTAATAGCAATTGTTTCGAGGTAGGTAATTGTCCGAGGTACCTATTGCCTAGGTTTAGATTTATCTATCCATCAGTAAACAAGCTGTCAAGTAACAAATGCAGATTATAAATTGTGTGCCACAAAGTGCAATCGGGGGGGGGGGGGGGGGGGGGGGGCTAATAAAGATGTGTTGTTACTAACTTTAATGCCTTTCAATCTTTTTCAAACCACAGGAAAACACTGCACAAAGCCACACCTAACACCGGCCCTGAGCATCTCCACCACTGGAGCCTGTCCAGCGGGTAACGTCGTCCCCACAGGCAATCGGTGCAGCTTCTCCTGCTCCGCCGGTTACTACATACAGGGATCGAGCGTCTTGACGTGTCAGCATGATCGCACATGGAGCGGCAACCCGCCAACTTGCCACTGTTAGTGAGATGACATTAATTTTGTGGATCTTGTTGCGGTAGAGAATACTGTTACAGTAAAAGGATGTTGAGTGTGAATGTTGTCAAGCTGTGATATTTCTCATGACTTGGTACTCCAATTGTTCTATATTGCATTTTTATCAGTTTGCAGTAGCAGTTGAAAATAAAAATCACTATGTTGAACTGATTTATTGGCTTCTTCCTGTTTCGTAACATTTGCATTGTAGGATCAGTACTGTAGTGAATATACTTTGGATTGTGTCTGTGGAATTTGTATATTGCTAAAAACAACTGATTAGGAAACCTGATTTGTCAAAATGCAAAGGAATGACCCAAGGGAATTTTCAGCATATAAAAAGGGTACAAGTATCTGATCGATGCATTAAATACCTTGACATTACCAAGTGCTTTGTCATCTTGTCTTCTATACAGTAATAACTTGCCCCACCAGTGCCTTACCTGCACCCAGCAATGGACGGAGACAGGGTTGTACCAATACGCGAGAAAATTATGGCGCTGTGTGCACCCTGGCGTGTAATGTTGGTTATCTGCCCACGGCACCGGTACAGCGTACATGCGCTGACGACGGTGATGGCGACGGAAATGGATTCTGGCGAGGAGAGGATCTGAGTTGCACCAGTGGGTGATCTGTGATATATGTTGATTTATAATGCCATTTCTACTTCATTTCTCCAGAAAAATAGATATGCACACCACTTTTTCAGTTGCACATTATGCAGTAAAAAAAAAAGATACATTCATTTTTCAGAGTATGATACAGATTTCCTTTTGGGTTTAGATGGTTGAGCTAGAAGAACCTCTGCAAATCATTGTCATAATTTTTCATAGTCTCCCATTTAGCACTTCCCTGCAAAATAAGTTTGTTGGTGAGATACTGTTCCACAGTCACATATATGAAAATTGTCACCTTTTGGTCTGCTGCAGTCATCAGAGGAGATAATGATGTGTATTTTTAATCATTTACTTGAAAAAAAAAAGTCCTTCTACCTGTTTGCAAAATTGAGCATGGTACCTGGATTCAAGGAAATACAATTTGATGGGGGAAAAAATGCTTTTCTTGATTCTAATTTGCAAGTTGTGACATGTCCACAACCACCTGTCCCGGCCAATGGTGCCATCGGGAGTTGCGTCTTCCAAGGGGCGTCACAGAACGTTGGGGGGCGACAGAAATTCAGCACTCGCTGCACGCTGACGTGCAACCTAGGATTTAGCCAGACCGGAGGATCATCGAGTCGTGTCTGCCAGGCCAGTGGGGCTTGGGATGGAACCTTACCCACCTGTGAAGGTAATTTTAACTATATGCCCAGTTATTTCAATTATTTCATTGACAAGTCTTGTGTGCTTGATAATGAATTTATTTAAGTTGCTAAAGACTATAGTTCTGAGTATACTCGGGCAGGTGTCTTTGGGAAATGCATGTTATAGCTAAACCAGCCCGTCCTCAACGGGTTAAATGAGCACATGTAAGTACAAACACTGACAGTGAAAGTAAGAGCATCATGATGAATTGGTAGTTATTCAATGAAGTTGCCGTATCTCAAAAATGGAGAACAATAACTAGATTATGTGGACTTAATGTGGTTGATATTTTACTTGCTGACTACAGTTTTTATGTAGATATATCCCGAAGAGGTCTTTCCTATGGTTGTATCTTTAGAATAAATCCTCCCACTCACAAAATAAGAACCTAAACCAAACTTTGAGTATAGTTTCACTTGCTTTACTTTGCTTCTGTATCAAGTTTGTTCATGTTTTCACTGAGTTAAAATCATTTGCCGAAGGATCTGCCTTTTGGTGATTTTAAACACTGCTGTTGTGACTTCCAAACTCAGATACCACCCAGCCAGAGCTGACTTGCCCAGGTGATAAGACGTTTGTGACTGGAGAACTCTCAACATCTGCCCCGATTCCCTGGAACTCATGGGAGCCAGTAACAGTGAGATGAAATGTGGCATTTTCTTTCTGTTTTATGCTATGATATTAAAAGAAGCCCTCATTGATGAAATATTATACAATTTGTATATGTCGTACAAAAATGTACATTGTAATATTTGATGGATAGCAATTCTGACAAATCTTGTTTGTGTTTTTGGTTTATAACAGTAACTATTTATCTGCATGGTTTATAGTGTACAGTGTGCTCGGCCATTATGACAAACATGGTCATAACAAAATTCCAGTTTGAATACAATGAAATAAAAATTCAGACCTCAACATTATCTGCTCTATGTTTTTTGTTGTTTATTTGTTAGGTTATAATGAAATTTCAATATAACGAGAGAAAACTGCCGGTCCTGAGGACTTTGTTATAACGGGAGTCCACTGTATCTAGTACGTCAGCACTTGGGTTTTGTTGTCAAATATTAAGTTTGGCAGTCCTACCAAGGTTGGTTCATGCTGCCAAAATAACGGCTAATTCAACTACTGCAAACAGTTGTACACTGTTATTTTCGCGTAGGCCTACAGATATTTTTCGCGAATGAGGAGGTCATGGACATTTTCGCGAGATGTTGTTTTCGCAAATTGACACAGAGGCCTTCATAAACGCACTACTTCCTTAGTGTATGGTGACATTTTTGCGTGTTGTTACATTAGCGATCCAACTGTGATTCACGAGATTTGCAAAATTTCAACCCTTGCAAAAATTACAGCTTATACAGTATTCCATGGCAATTTACACTTCTTGCTTCCTGCTCAGTTTTTCTTACACGTCAAATCCACACTGTAGAATGCTCAAAGTGCATCACTCCATGCTATACTATAAAGATGTATATATCTTTGTATATTTATATATATACATTCACAACAGTAGGTCAATATAAAAACTCTGTTAGTCAAAATTATGTCTCTAACAGAGTTTTTATATTGACCTACTGTTGTGAATCTATACTTTCTTAGGACTCCGCGGAGAAACTAATTGCTGTTATTTATATATATATATATATACAGTATATATATATATATATATATATATACAGTGTACATTATATATTGTTTGTTGTTGATTTTTTTTTGGTAATGTGATGAATTAATATGCTTTCCTATGACCAACACCCATCTCATTTTCTAGGGTAGAGACCGCGGGGCTCCCCTCCCTGCCACTCTAGATACCATAGATGGTGTGGCAGTTGGCCCCGTCAAGCCAGCCACGCTTCAAGAGGGTAGTCACAGGGTTGTGTACACCTCCACTGACCCGGCAGGAAATTCAGCCTCATGTGCATTCAACATTCGCATCCAAGGTGAGAGTGCAAAAACCTGACGCTTCTTCTAAACATTGTCATATCTGTTGAGTCAAATGAATTCAACAGTTTGTCATTCTCTACACCATTATTATTTTTCTTTCCCTCAAAGGAAATAATTATGCAAACCACCCTCCTTGTCACATTTTTAATATGTCAATGTAGATTTTTGTAAAAGTTGTTATTTCGGAGCTTGTGCCTACAACCTTACCTCTCCCCCCCCCCCCCAAAAAAAAAAAAAAAAAAAGATGTAGAAACATAATCTCTTCTTTGCATAATTTTGATGTAACACAATGATTTCAAACTGAGGAAGAAAGATTTGCAGTAGCACCATGTGTATGCAGTCCTTGAAAGAAATACGTACACATGGTGTTACCGCGAACATGCATCTCTTTTTCATTTACATCACCATGCAAACTTTCAAACAAGACTTTAAAGGGAAGGTTAACCCAAAGAGCAATGTGGATTGAGTGAAAGCAGCAACATTAGTAAAACACATCAGTGAAAGTTTGAGAAAAAATCGGACAATCGATGCAAAAGTTATGAGTTTTTAAAGTTTTGGTGTTGGAACCGCTGGATGAGGAGACTACTAGAGGATATGACGTATGAGTGGACAACAATACAAAGAAAATATAGAGGATATTCAACAAAAATTCACTTTTCTAGAATTATGAAAGAGCAGTGGACCAACCGCTTTCAGAAAGCAGGGGGAATAATTGCTACCCTCAACATACATATGTCAATATCAAGTTGATGGAATTTGTAATTTTCATGAAAAATGGATTTTTGTAGTATTTTCTTTATATTTTCTTGATATTGTAGTCCACTCATACGTCATAACCTCTAGTAGTCTCCTCATCCAGCGGTTCCAACACCAAAACTTTAAAGATTCATAACTTGTGCATCGATTGTCCGATTTTCTTCAAACTTTCACTGATGTGTTCTACTAATGTTGCTGCTTTCACTCAATCCACATTGTTCTTGGAGTTTATCTTCCCTTTAAGTTTCCAACTGGCCCTGATCTCTGGGCCGTCCTCCTTGTATCCCTTGTACTCTCATAATTTGTAATTTCGTGTCAATGCATAACCGCATCATTAGTCTTCCACCAAGATATAGCACCAAAGGCTTTCCAGAAACCTCTCTCTCTCTCTTTAATCTTGCAGTAAGTCGATGCCCACCCCTTCCGGTCCCGCACCACGGAGTAGCAGCTTTGACCCCAGGAAATGGCAGGTGCGATGGCGCAGCTCTCTTTGGTTCCAGCTGCCAAGTCACCTGTGAAGTTGGCTACACACTCTCTACCGGCACAGCCTCCAGCACCAGGCGTTGCCAGCGTGCCAGTGCCACCGCTCTGGCAGGGTTTTGGTCAGGACAATTTGAAGTCTGTAATGGTAAGTCTTGCTGGTAAAGAGATTACAGTAACTGCTTTAAAAAAAAAAAAAAAAAATCTTTCAGATGTGAAAGATACCTGGTAGTGAATTGATAAGGGCACTTTGAGCTCTCTTCTGGTTTGTTCTGCTTAACCTCGAGGACGAACTGATTTTGCTATAACACACATTTCTAATAGACCCCGTCCATAGTGTGCTAGTCTTCAACAGGTTAAAACTTGTTATGAACGGGCTATCACTTGTTAAAAAAAGAACCTGTACTTGTTATCATGTTAAAACTTGTGTCCAGTGGACTCCCGTTATAACGAAGTCCTTGCGACCAGCAGTTTTCTTTCATTATATTGAAATTTCGTCATAACCGTCGAAATAAACAATAAAATACATAGAGTGGATACATTGTGGCCTGATCAAATTTTTGCTTTGTTGTAACCGGAATTTTGTAATAACCATGTTCGCTATAACAGGAGTACACTGTAGATGTGAAATATATTTGAGTGAATGCCATATATCCTAATGTATATTAATCTTGGGTTGCATTAAAAAGTGCATTTTGTTCTAGTGGCAGATATCATAACGGATAATTGTGTGTGCTATTTAGCAGGTGCTAAATGATTGTATTTTTTCTTTTATGCAAAGACTTTCCATTTCTATTCTTTCGTCTCTTTCCCTTGTCCTCTTTTTAACCTTTCAGATCTCATTAGATTTTGATGTTTAAAACAAGTTGATAAGCTCTCAAAGATGTGAATTGATCAGACCAAAAAGTTTGGCTGCAACGGAATCCCTTTGTTTTGATGATAATGATACACACTATTTATGCGTCGTTAACTTACAAACGCTGTATGAGTTACATATTCTGGTCTATCCACAGTGAATAACTGCACCCTGCCAGCTGTCACCCATGGGTCGGCTACTAACTGCCAACCACCAAGGGTACCATACCAGACAGCATGCCTCTTTGCTTGCGATGACGGTTACACCACGCCCTCTAGAGTTGAGAGCCTGAGAAGGACATGCCAGGCTGACGGGTCTTGGAGTGGAAGTGACCTACACTGCACTGGTAGGATAATCACTTTCTCAGACCAACAGAATCTGGAATTACGCAGAATTATTCTTGCCTTTATATAGTGAGAGTGGAATATACTTGTATAGTGCTCTTCATATTGTCACCCTTTCCTTCCCTTCCCTCTATGCATCCTTTATCCGTAATGAACATGAACTCTGCAATTTGTTGCTTTCATTTATTTATGTGTTAAGAATTAGACTTTGAAATTGTGAAACTGGTCTGTTTAACCCTAAAAGGGCCGGGGGGGCAACTTTTGAGACCAAATTTGCAATGTACGCACATACCTTTGCGAAGCCACGCCCATTTTTGTAATGGAATGTCGCCCCAAAACGGGCAAAATTTTGTGATTTTGTGTACATTTCCTATGGAAAACAGTGCTCTGTCATGAAAGTCATAAAAACCTGATTATTTTTACAATTAATCACTTTCATTGATTAATTTTGTGCTAATTATGGTAGAAAAGTGGTCAGTGACAATTTCCGATGAAAAAACAAAGAAAAAACAAAAGTTGAAAAACAAAGAAATACATAAGAAATTCTGAAAACAATAAAATATGTAAGAATTGAAATGAGTTTTGGAAGTTTTTGTGATGTACAATTGTTGAATATGCTAAAACAGATTTACAGATCAAAAATTAGACTCTCAATGCTTTTAATGAGGCTAAAATATCACCTTGAGCTTAATTTGCATAATTAATTAATTAAAATTAGAAATTGATTGTTTAAAAAAAAATCTTATGACACAATCTTGTAGATTATGACACGGGTCTCACGCATGTAAAATTTCATCGCGATCGCACATCCGATGAGGTTGAGGTTGAGGTTGAAGCGAGGTTGAAACGATCAATTAGCTTATTTGTATTGGTAAGAGTAATTCTAGTGTCGTGAATATTGTGACTTTATGTCCCCATATTCAGAAAATCTAATTTGATTGTTTTGTGTTTTTTGTTGCTTTGTATAAGTGAATAAAAGAGGTTGTTGAGGTGAGGTATTAAAGTAGCAATTCTGCCTCTTTTCAGTTCCATGTAAAAGATCTTTAGCTCTCTGCAAGCAGTTGATATTTCAGCACCATTCCTCTAGTGACTAGATATTTTGCAGTAGAATGGTCTCGTTTGGTCTGCTCTGTTGGCATTTTAATCTGGGGAAAAAATGCCTCCATTCTTATTTCTGTGTGTAGGCCTATGTAAATGTGTGTAGTGTATTTTAGGGAAAGGGAGGAGGTAGTGTTTGTTTCTTTTGAATGTTTAAAATATGTATTATAATTGGAATGGAAAGAGTATTTACTTTCTTCTTGTTGTTGCAAATAAGACAGTTTATCCAAGATTGAACTATTTTAATAAATTCTATACATAGAGTTTTCATTTCCACCCTGAGCTTGTAACCTCTTTGTCCATTCTATAACCATCAGGATGTCAATAATATGTCTCACTATCCTCCAACCCAACAGTTGTCAAGACCTGTCCAGCCGAGATGAGGATACCGTTTGGAGAGGTGATGCCACGGCAGTGCTCTACAGCCAGTGCTGTCCCCTTCGGCACCAGCTGCGAGTTCTCCTGCGGGCGGGGATTTCAGCTCCGTGGCCCGCCCTCGCTTGCCTGCAGCACAGAGGGAGAGTGGAGCCACAGCGAGAGACCCCATTGCCAAGGTACGATCATCTCTATTACTGTATACACTCCTCTTTTTTCCTGGTGGCTGTTTCTTGAAGCTTGTTCCATTGTGCCAGAGGTTAATGAGGTGACAACAGCTCGGAGAGCATTTATTAAAGTAAGACTACAACTACTGCCCTTGAATCAGAATAAAATGCCACTGAAAATAAGATGAAAGAAAAAGTTTTGGCTTTCCTATTTAAGAATTCTCCCCAAAGCTGCCACTACTAACAAAAAAACAACAAACAAACAAAAACCCATAAAAGAAATGTGATAGTCATAAAGGTAAAATCAGAGGTTCCCAAACAATTGTTCCATATAGTTATAATACAGGTCAGAAGGGATCTATTATGTACAGGACATTTGCTTTTGTGCATTATGTGATGTCACATACCTTAATATATCATATGTTATATACGTGTACACATTTACAAAATTTATATTATTTTTCCAAAAGGTACCAGTAATGAACAATATATGAAAAGTCTTTACATGGCAAGACAATAAATTGTCACCTTCGTGATGTAAGTTTTCTAGAGGTATATAATTTACACGATGTAATGCTTTCAAATATTAAATATTGTAAAATCTAAACTTATGCATGGGTATTGTGGTTTAATTCAGAAAACTATGAGTGGGAATTAATACAGTGAAGTATGTATGTGTACGACATTGTTTGATCTCACCGACGTGTTGACATATTCCATTATTAAACTGTGAACCCCAATAGCAATTGCTAAAAAATACAAAGAATTGTGAAAGGAAGCGAGGCAAGACCCGGTACTGTGGGATGTTAGGTCAGAGTTCACAGACTATAAGAGAAGATCAGTGTATATAAGATAAAGGACATCACTGTCCAAGTTAATTCTGCAATTAATTATCCCGTAGATGGATGATGAAATACAGAATTCACGTGAACTGCAGGATACTGTAAAAGTGGATATTTTCGCATGACTAATTTTTTTGCGCTTGGCCGGGTAAGAAGAGTTTGGCGTGTTTTTAGTTCCGCGGAATCAAGTCATCAACTACTGGAACATTTGGCACGCAAAAATATTCGCATGCTTTTATTTTCGTGCTAGCTTCTGGTTGCGCAAAATGCGCGAAAATTTCAACACCGGGAAAATTTCCATTTTAACAGTATCACATAGATTGGTATATAAGGGTTAAATGGAAAGCCATAGAACTTTGACTTACGTTAGGCTCTTATCATTTCCCCACCTCAGATGTGGAGGCACCAGCTTTCAGCATCTCATGTCCCCATCACATCAGGGTGGATGCAGAGAGAGGGGGTCTCCAAGCTCACGTTGACTTCCAGCAACCTGTCGCGAGTGACAACTCAGGACAAGTGAATGTGACAAGGTACGACATGGCTGGAATCTTGCCCACAGAGAGAGATTGATTTGATTCGCATTAACCCATTGAAGACAGACTGATTTGGTACAACATGCATTTCCCAAAGACGCTTGCCAGAGTATATACTCGGGACTCGTCCTCAACGAGTTAAACAAAATCCAATGTATAACACATCAGCAGAGAATTCCATTAGATTTTGTTGTTAACCCAAGGACGGACTGATTTTGCTACAACACGCATTTTCCATAGACACCTGCCCGACTATACTCGGGACTCGTCCTCAGCGGGTCATTGCTTTCATGTGTTTATATCTTTAGAGACATTGATTTGTAATCTTCTGTGTATTCATGACAGGATAGAGTTTGATCAGACTAACATACATTAGATAAGTCTCTTGCCATTTTCCAAGATACTGTGTTGGCAATGAAAAGTAAAATCATATTTCAAAAAATCTGCACATTGAAGTAAATTGTGACAAACAATTTTCCTTAACCTGTTGAAGACGAATCCCGAGTATACTCGGGCAGGTGTCTATGGGAAATGCGTATTATAGCAAAATCAGTCCGTCCTCAACAGGTTAATAATGTACAAGTGGAATTATGAAACTTCAAAATAGGACAAGAGATGAAAAATTATGAATCACTCGACTTCAAAACAAAAAGAAACTGTGTGTTTTACATTTTATTTGTGTCGTTTGTTCAGAGTGACTGCCATTTTGCCGCCAGACAATATTTTCCCGGAGGGAGAGACCAGAATTAGTTACCTGGCAACAGACACAACTGGACTGGAAACAAGATGTGATGTGGTCGTTACTGTTCAAGGTTGGTGCTGTTCTTAATTGCTGTTAATAATGATAAAGATAATAATGACATATTTGACATCTCCTTTATGCCAGGATAACCTCATTCACTATTTCTTCTGCTCTACCATAGGGACACGCAATTATTAATACCATAATGTTGCTGCAGGTACTGGCTACCTATCTAATGTAGCCAGCCGCCTCTATGATTTTGTATCTGCCATAGATTTAACGTTCAACTGTGTCACAGTGGGCACAAACCCATACAGTGTGCTGTTATAACAAACAGTTACAATGAAACTCAAGCTGCAATGAAGTAAAAATTCAGGTCCCAAAATAATTGTCTACATCTATATAATATACTTTTATGATTGTTTGGCTATAATGAAATTTTGATATATATAAAAAAAAAAAAAAAAAAAAAACCCTAAAAACGACTGCCAGTCCAAAGGACTTTGTCATAATGGAAGTTTCCTGTACTCTTTTGAATGTCTTTGCTGACTGTACCTGTAGAAATGAGCAGTCTTTTTGCATTTTGCATTTACATATTTTTATTATATTATACATACACTATATGAAAATGCAATCTGCATGTACATACTGTACAAGCTGTTATATTTTTGCGAGGGTTTAATTTTTGCGAATTTCGCGAATCTCGGTTGGATCGCGAATTTAACTACACGTGAAAAAGTCTCCATACGCTAGGGCAATGGCGCATTTAAGTTAGCGTCAGCAGCAATACGCGAAAACAACATCTCGCGGAAATGTCTATGGCCTCCTCATTTGCGAAAATATCTGTACGCGAAAATAACAGTGTATACAGTACGTGTACAGATCTATACTCATGAATTATGGCTTTTTCTACCCCTTTGGTCTTTGCAGTTCATCGTTGCAGTGTTCAGCAGCCCCTGCCCCATGACTCGGTGGTTGGCTGCCAAGATCCCTACGTGGGAAGTCGGTGCAACTTTGCCTGTGATATAGGATACGACCTGGTTGGCCCAGCCATGATATCATGTGACCTGTCACCTGATATGAGACCCGTCTGGAGTGACGCAAGGCCAGTTTGTCAAGGTGGGTGTGTAAACCACATGTACATGTATGTATCTTGTTCTTGCATTGACAAGTTCTGTCAAATGCTTATAATTGCAACTATATATACCCCCATCTCTGATGATTATGACTATGTGCATATTAGCTGAATGTGTGACTGTATACTAGTATTAAATGTTTTAGCAGCTTATATTTACATTCCAGATTTGAAAGAGTATTGGAGCAAGAAAAAAAGTGTCATCGAAATGAGCTTATTGAGACTGGTATAATAAAGCAAAGAAATATGTATGTAGTAATTGCAAAAACAAAAGAGAGAAAAATATATATGCATGATTCGTATATATACCTTAAAACCAGTGCTTTGTATTTCTTTGTACTCGTCTCTACATAGTGCGAACATGTCCGCCCCTACCTGTCCAACCACCTGCCACAGTGTCTGGATGTGGGCGGCCAGGTGTTCCTGCTCCATATAACACACTGTGCACCTTCCACTGCCCACCGGGGTACCAAGGGGTGGGACTAAATGTTACCAGGTGCAAGGCAGACGGGGTGTGGTTCTCAACCAACTTTATCTGTCAACGTGAGTCACAAGTTCTTCCCTGATGGGGAAAGCAAATAAAACCTGTACTTTTCCAAACTCTGTACCATCATAACAAAGTGCCTTATAGAATCGCCATCTTTTGCGTTTGAGATACGCACCATTTATGATAATTTTCAGTCCTGTCACTAGTTTAAAGACAGAAAGTTTCTCGTCAGTCTCATAAAAAAGTTCCAGTCAATTACTTCTTATGTTTGCCATCAAAGGTAAAACAAACAGTTGTGTTTCTGCTTTTATTTTCTTCTACTTCAGAAAGATACAATCGTATCACATAATCTGGTAACCTCTTTCACTTTCATAATTATAAAATGCTTACAAACAAACCTGTACCTTGTTTCCCTATCTGTATGTGTCTGTATGTATGTATGTCCACCTTTCCTTCATTAATACCACTCTTATGCTCACATTTCCAAAAATTGGAACATTTACTCATTGTACCAGTATGCAGAAAACTCACCAGTGGAAGTAAAGCAGAGATGCACAGCTCTCGCTGTTAACTGATTCACTATGCCATGCTCTTTTTCCACATTTTGTGCACAGTGCTGTCGTAAATAGCGAATAATTAAGATATCAATTTATGCTGCTGGATCTTTGCAGAGAGCAGGCCTTTCTCAGCAAATTGTAACAATGAATAAGCAGTGAAAGCCTACCTGTCCCTACCCTTAAAATTTGCCTTAGGTCACTCCAACCAATTTATTGAATT
The DNA here is from genome assembly GCA_033980235.1 of Diadema setosum. Classification (NCBI taxonomy): domain Eukaryota; kingdom Metazoa; phylum Echinodermata; class Echinoidea; order Diadematoida; family Diadematidae; genus Diadema; species Diadema setosum. The sequence goes on along the minus strand of CM067075.1, from coordinate 33,247,940 downwards.
TATAGAGACAAGTAGACAAAGAGAAATATTGGCGAAATCTTTACACCTTGTAAATCCGTTACCCATTGTCTTACCTGCAGGTAAAGCTTGTCCACCCCTCGTTGAGACTGCACAGATCACTATTGCACCAGCCTCATGTCTCAATGACTCTCGCTATGAGGATGTCTGTAACTTACAGTGCAGGACTCCGGGATTTGAGATTGAACCGGCGCATCTGAGCGAAACCGTTTGTTCAGCCAGCCAGACGTGGACAAAAGATGTGGGCCAAGCAATTTGTACAGGTGAGAGCTACTAAGATAAAACAACTCACTCAGATGGTGAAATTTGACCTAACGTTTGCTTGCTTTTCATATTTATTACTACAGTGGACTCCCGTTATAATGAAGTCCTCTGGACCGCCAGTTTTCTTTCGTTATATCGAAATTTGGTTATAAGCGAACAAATAAACAATAGAGATTGAGTAGATAATGTTGCAGCCTGAATTTTTACTTCATGGTAACCGGAATTTCGTTATAACTGTGCTCATTATAACGGAAGTGCACTGTATTGTTTTTAACATTTGTTTTTCACATGTACTTTATCCGATGCTAGTGTTGTAGTAGATACATATGTATGTGCCGAGTATTCAATGTATGGTGAGATCTGACATTGTTGGAAAAAGGTGTAAAATTGATCAAAAATAACTTTGCACAAAAGTACTGTCAAAATCCACTTGAAGGAGCCAAATGAAAGCTGAGCCTCAACTTTATCTTAAACTAGCTAGTTCGTTGCTATCCGATTTGCACTTTTTTGACTTGCAAGATGTTCACAAAACATATTACAGTGGAAACTAGATACAAAGAGATCTGATAAAACAAATTACATGATATAAAAAACTACTTTCTCTGGTCCCAATGAATTCATTTCCTTTGGTTTTATATCATTTATTGACTACTGATATATATAAAAAAAAAAAAACCCGATATAAAGACCACATTTTTTGTACTATGGACCTTGTTATACCAGGGAGGTGAGCACCTCCCTGGTTATACAAGGGAAACTCGATATAACAAGAAGGTTGGGACTGAGTCGTCTTCCTCAATACAGCCGATATCTCGCTATATCAGTAGGCATGAAAAAAAAGCATTAGAACATAAAGACATTAATTTGCACATGTGAGACTACATATCACGTTTCAATTAATACTGATAACCTGGCAATGTGTATGATGGAATTACTCACCTTTACAGTGTACAAATGTATGTGTGAGAAACTGTTCTTTTCGCCAATGAAATACAATATCAAAAATGTGTTTCTTAATGGATGTTTTAATTAATTGTGACCGGCGACAACGGTTTCAGGCAAAAGTCGGGAATTTTGAAAATGCATTTGTTAATTGAATCACATTGCCCATTTCCTAAGCTTTACAATGATATAAAACACTTGCATTCTCCGGCACCGTAAGTGGTCAAACAAAGCGAAATATAATGCACTTTTTGATTTGTTAGCCTGACAAAATTGCGAGAAAACGGGCTTTGAAGATTCACCTCTTGCTCGAAGACAATGCCGACCGGCGATGCGAGTTGAGAATCACCCATTCGTACGATGGTGTCAATCGAGATTAAGCTCCGCCTCTAGCAACCACAGCGGCTTCTGATTGGCTCACTGAGAGAGTCAAATTTCCCGGGCACCTTCCTCGGAACTCAGCGTATAGAGCCGAATACACAATGCGTTTCGCTCGGGTTGGTTTACCACACAGAACTCTCTGTGGTTTACCAGTACGTACACAACGTCTTTCAAGATGGCGGATACGATAATTGCAAGCTTGCTGGTTACGTGTGAATGTGCACGTATTACCCAATGGCCTCCATACGCTATGCCTGTGTGTTCACGTCACAGGAACGGGTGGCGCAGATATACACATCTTTACAAATCACATTATGATTGCGGTTGATTTGTCCTGTAAATTTCATTATTTGGGACCCTTTGTTTTGTTTTTGAGTCTCGCATGTGTTGCATTGTGCGATAAAGAAAGAAAGAAAGAAACAAACACGACTCTACTTGATTTGGCTCAATTTTAATGATTATTATGCCCTACAGTGTATTTTAATATTGGTCAGTTATGACCGCTTCTTTCCTCTCTTCTGTTGTCTTTCTGAATCAACCTGTTGTCGTACTACAAGCATAAAAATCAAGTGAGTTTCCGATCATATGTTGCACGATTTGCGACTCTGATGCGTTCAAACAATGTTCCCTATCGTATTTGTTTTCATATTGGAAGTCAGTGCTGTCTAGTGTTGTGTTCACTTTTTGTTTCATTTCCGTTGTCGAAAATGCGGTAGAAACTTAGCTCTGATAGAAAGCCTAACGAAGAGCATACACTACAGCGAACGTACAGGTGTCTATTGTAGCAATAACAATGGAGCACGCACGCGTGGACAAAACATTTCCGACACGCTGCAAGACGTATATCCACTCCGAAAGCCGAACTACACACTTTGTATGTAAATGTATGCGACGCACTAGCCAATCGCACGCGAGACGCCGCTCCATAGCAACACTGGGCATATTGGCGCGGCGTTCGAAAGAACATCGAAGCTGACGAGTGCGATCCAACATAGGGTGTTTAAAATTCCATTTTCGATAGGAAAAACTTTGTCTTATGCTCCGAAATTTGGTGTACAATGTACATGTAGTAAACATATCAAAGATTCAATTTCTGCAAAAAACCCAAATCGACAAAAATAATGGTCAAAATCTTTGTACCCCGCCTAGGAGGGAATTTCCTCTTGCGACTTTTGCCTGAAACCGTGGTCGCGGGTCACAATTTGTAAATGTATATCACCAGTTTGCGTGTGATCATCTTTGGATTGGTACATGTACATGTATGTGGTTATGGCAAGTGTGTCTTGCGTATGCATGGAAAGCTCTAACATGTTCTGCATAATGCTGTGTGTGTGTGTGACACATTCTGTGGTCTACGTATGTCCATTATGCCTGTGTGTGTTAAGATGGGGAATTCCCTTATAGAAAGCCAATCACAGCACCAGATTTCCTCACACCTGCTATGCATCATAATGATGTCATGTATGGGTAGGGCCATACATACTCCTAGCACACTCTCTGCATGTATGCATACAATATGTGTGCGCACACACACACACACCATGCGGTGCAAGGTGGAGTCCACTGAAGAAAATACATGTGTACAAGACACAGTTTTCGTTCCATCGTGCTTTACAATCTTCGAACATGATCGCACAAGCAAAGTAAAGCTTTACCCGAAGAGATTTCACTTTACCTTGCTACAAAAGGTTTGATTAAATTTGCTTTTCTTTGTTTGAAAATCACAAAATTTATCTTGTTATATAGGCAGTTAATTTGTAATAGCCGATCTCCCTATGAGAAAATCATTTTACATAGACTTGTGTGGAAGGAAATTTGGGACAGTGAAATTTTCCTCATAATATCTTGCTATAGCACTGTATAGCAGTGTTCATTATATTGAGTATCCCCTGAACTGAGTTTCCACTGTAATGATAATGGCCATACTCCGGGGCAGAAAGTTTCACAAATAAGAGAAAAGTACAATATGTTTGAGGTTGAAGTTGCGAGTCTCGAGATTTGTGTCCTGCTAACTTGTGTCAGTGTGCATCCCGCAACACCAACCCCATAAAAGACTAATTTCCTCAAACAAGAGGAGATATCTGGAGCTACCAAAAATAAACAAAGGCTATATAAGCAGTTCTCCAAAAAGAGAGATTTTTGCAGTGATATATGGTTGATCTGATGAAAAAGAGTAAAATCTTATGAGTTCAATCATAAAAATTTGACTGAAAATCGGATGAAAAATAAGGAAGTTATGACATTTTGAAGTTTTGCTGATTTCTGCAAAACAGTTCTTGTACAGTGGATATGAATATGCAAATGAGAGAGCTAACCATGTCGTACCCTCACAATTTTCCATTGATCGTGTACAAAAAAATGATGAAAATTAAATGTTTCTGTCATTGAAGTCTGAAACATGATGTTATTCCTGGTTGAATACTTTCAGAATAGCAATCAGTTAGATATACAAGGATATGAGCCTTGGGCATAATTAAGTTTGAATGAAAAACTGGAAATTTCATTATTTTATGTACAAACTACTGTATATCATGGTAAGTTGTGAGGGAATGACATGCTCACTTTTTCATTTGCATATTCATATTGACTGTTCAAGAACTGTTTCCCCCCAAAATAGAGAAACTTCAAAATGTCATCCAACTTCCTTATTTTTCATCCAATTTTGATCAAAATTATACTGTTGAACTCGTAATATTTTACTCTTTCGTATCAGACTGAGAATGGATTTCCCTGTTAATAGGCAATGTTTCACACCCACAAAAACACATAATGGAAAATTTCAAACTTGGTAAAGTTGGTCTACAAAAATGTAATTTTGCAAGACACATCATCATACAGCGTTGCTTACAATGTACATAATGTACATGTGAGTGTCCAAAAATTTCAAGGCAAAGTCATGCATGCTGAACTCAAACTTTGATTCAATGAAAAATGGAAAAAAAAAAACTTTTTTTTCTCTTGTTTCACCACATACATACTTGCACCAGGCAAGATTGGGGTCAGTTTCATTTTTTTTTTCCTTTCCAAGTAGTTCCTATTGGAAGCATTTACTTACATGTACAAATACATTATATATCATCTTCATAATTACTAACATGTTTCAATGGAAAAAAAAAGAAAAAAATACTGCTCACTTCATGACTATTGGGGTAAGGATTACCATGTTTGAAGTGTTCCATTTTCTGAAATCTCCAAAATGCTTAATATTATGACACCTCCTTTAAAGACAGAGATCTGCGTAATACAATACTGTGATGTCAAAATTTCAGAAATTGTTGGAATTTCGTAACACACAAAACTTTTGACAATCAGGCTGTCACTACCAAGAAGTCTGTAAACAAATCTCACTATGCTAATACACTAAATGTTTCATTTCAACACCAATTTTACGTGTTGGGTACCTTTCACAAATGAGTAAATGATATTGTACCTGCATATTGCATTTATCTGTAAGTTACTGCACTCCAAAAAAGTCCTGATTCACAAAAAAAGAGAAAAAATTAGACTCGATGAATATGGCAGATACAGTACACACTTTGGCTGTTGATACTACAATGTATGCTTTGTCATATATCCAGCGTTTTTAACACTAGAAGAACACAAGTGGAGTGTACATATATTACACATCTCTTTAGTATTGTTAGTTTTAATAGAATGAACATATGAACAAGTATTTGCATTTTTATAAGGGAAACTCCACTCTTCCTTGGAATTATAATTAAACAGTGCCAAAAGTGAATCAAACACCATGTAACAGGCAAAAATTGAAGAAGAGTCAACGTGTGAAATTGCAGTTTTCATACTTAGTCAAAATTTTAAAGGGGATGGCTAGTAACTGATCAGTGGGAATGCTTTGGGATGATTGTTCCAATCCTTGTGGGATTCATTCAAGAGTACATTATACAGATCTATTGTTGTGACAGGGCGATCGTTTACGGGGCCGTTAACAATCGCCCCTTCACTGTACAGGCATGCTGACCTGGAAACATTAAACTGCACATTACTTGAATATGAGACCATTCTGAAGCAAATGATTTTCATATAACAATAGATATAAAATGTACTCTTGAATGAATCCCACAAGGATTGGAACAATCATCCCCCAGCATTCCCACTGATTCCCACTGATCAGTTACTAGCCATCCCCTTTAAAGTCATAAGTCACAGTGTCATCTACCGTGGTAAATAAGATGAGGTTATGATATCGTCATCTCATTACACTCATTTTCAATTGAGCAGTGAGAATGTACAATGGCAGTAATTCAACAACTGCTGTAAATTGCTGATTGAACTCATCATTTCTGGGATTATAACAAGTCTACAATAATTTCTTGCCATGTGCACTTACAAATTACATGGACAGTTGTATGTGCTGCATTTTACAGCTACATTGTAGGTGAACATTGCCTATGGGAGACATGCATGTTTGGGCATGCCATATCATTGCATCTCATTTGTATCAATTAAGTGCATGCAATCATCAAATGATCAGAAACTACACCCTGTAGGAAAGCACTCTGAGCACAAGTACCTCCGCCAAGCAGCCAATTTCCACAGGTCTCTTGATCTTGTTCTTCCATAGAAATCAGTGATTTCCAATCATACATGTGCATGCATGCCGAAAATTGCCCAGTTTCCCAATACTATACAGTAAAAGCCTTTTTTTTTGAATGTCCTCAGCTTCAAGCTGTGCACTGTGCCTTGCCGAGCAGAGAGCAGGCTTTAGTGTGCGTATGGAAACCTCAAATACGCACAGCTTAAATTCCCAAGTTCATTGACCCTACAGTGTATCTGCCAAAAGATTTAACAAATCCTTCAAAAATCCATTAAAAATGCCAGATCACTACCAAAATTTAATCATTTGTTCCTTGTCTTGTCATCAAATTTTCCTGCCCAAGTTTCATTCATATCTGTTCACAGCTTTTTGAGTTATTTTGCACACAGACAAACAAAGAAACAAACTTAGAACTAACAAACAGACAAATCAATGAGCACTGATGAAAACATAACCTCTTTCCTTGGCGGAGGTAGTCCTAGAATTACTAGACATTCTTGCATCTGATTTGGATATGACCCAGCTTGGTTTATATTACTCTGTGCATGGAATTCAACTTGATTCATGGAGTAGCATTTCACTGTGATAGACATTCTACAGCTTCTGAAATCACTTTTCGCTGGTCTTGCTCTTTACTTTAATACTACAGTATCTCTTTTTGAAATACATTATGTACTTGTAATGACTTCAGTATGTATTCAGTCATGGCTCATTAGTCTGTCTTAACAGTCGGTAGATCCATGTATGTACCACAAACACTAGGCCCTGCCACACATGAAAGTATCATGCAAATGCATGTTTCAGTTGATTTTATCATAGTTTTGAAAAAAAAAAAATGGAGAAGAAATTAATACAAATCTGACCCAAACAGAAATTCTCATTTTATAAAGCTTCAAGTTTCATTTGCAATCTCATCTATTATAGCACTCAATGATTCAGTGTTGTATGATGCCAAATAATGCAAAGCCTGTGTTTTTTGGTTGAAATCATTTTATAGACGTTAAATACAGGTTCCCTCCCTGACAGTCCTTTTACTGAACTAGACAACACAGCACAAAATTATGTGGACAGGATGCATTTTCTTTTCTTTTTGATTCATTTCAAATTGTAATTAGTTCTAGGTAGATTTTGTGCGCAGGTCAATGGGAGGTTTTTGAGGCGATTACATGTTAACTCAATCTTCTGGACTTTAATTGTGGTTTTGCCCAACATCACCATTTAATTGTGAAAAAAGCTGAAACCTATAGAATATCAACATTTTCATCTTTGTCAAATTTCAATGAAGATTTTTTTCTACTCTGTTTAGAACTTGTTCATTTCTACATTGTTGATTAAGAAAACAAACTTAAACAGATTATCAATTTTGATCGATGTGTGAGCCTCTTTTTTGATGTCTAGTTTGCTTTAGGGTTGCTCTGGATTTAGGCCAGGCCTTGTATCTAAAGGGTTAAGGTAGTCAAGAACTGTTGTCTTTTTATCTGTTCTTTCTCTAGCAGCGCATTCCTTTTCAACTTTTGCCTCCAAGTCCAAACAGCTGTTCAAAAGATTGTCATCATAGTCCTTTCTGACGAGGAATCTCTTTATCTCCCGAACTACTGCCGCTACGTCTTCAATCGACGTCAAGTTCAGTTTATCGGCCATGGTATCACAATCCTCACAGGGATCCATCTGAGAGAAGTCTCCAGACACCTCACTGATATTCTCCTCTCCTGCCACATCCTCCTCTTCCTCCGTATTCCCATTCTTGGCCTTCAGGTTCCTTGAGGAACCATCCTGCCGAGTGGCGAAACGCTCTCCAGGCTCACCTTCCTCCACTGATCCATTGCCGTCGTTCAAGAGTCCGCAAGCAACAACTCTCTGCAGATGCCGGTATTTCTCCACAAACTGCCACCGAGTCAGGTCGACCTCATCTTTGGGCGGTTGGCTTGGACATTCCATCCCCTCCGCTAATATCATGTCGCTGATTTGTTCATTTGAACTCGAGTGTGTCTTTGCGAAGACAATGCCATGCCGCTTACGGAAGGACTCCAGCCATCCATTGGATCCCTTGAAGCCCTCAATGCCAAGCTCCTGGGCTACTTCCAAGGCCTTCTGCTGCAACGCGGGACCGTTGACTGGGATCATCCTATTGCCAGCCTCCTTGAACCACTCATAGACCCTAACATTCACTTCCTCGTTGCGGGTCCTCCTCAGCTTGCGCTTCCTATCCAGCGGCGAATTCTGGGCGTACTCCTCAATCCATGTCTCTCTATCCTTCAGGATGTTCTGCACTTGGGTTTTCCCACACTTGTAACCCTGGAGGTTAAGAATCTCTGTGATTTTCCTCGCGCTCAGTCCCTGCTCGTCCCGCATTCGGATGACCTCAATTTTCATGTCGAGCGAGAGCTGATGTCGACTCAGCGATCCGGGATGAATGCGTTTTCCCGACACCGTTGTCATTCCAGGGTATAAGAGTTTGGTCATGGATGTGGGTTGGAGATCGTCTGATTCAGCAAGTGCAACAAAGGCATCTTTTGCAGCTGTGACCAAACCCATGCTACTTTTCCCCAACTGAGAAAGTATTGTATTTTCACTCTGACTAGTCTTGGGGATTTCATCATCAGCCTCTTCAACTGCAGATAATGCTCCCAGTGGTCTTGCACTAATTGCTCCCAAATTCAATGCTTGGCATAGTGCAGATTTGTCCGGTGGCAACGGATCGGCCGTCTCACTACAATCATTGCGTTCATCTGCATGACCATTCACAACAACATTTGGAGCAGACGCTATTTCTTTTTCTGTTCCATCCGATGAAACTAAACTTATATGTAAGTCATTTTTGCTCTCCTCGACATCACATGTAGTAGAATCCATTGTAGAACTTTAAGTGTCTCTGCGCTGTTCAATCTAGTATTGACAAAACTTGCATGATTGGACAAACTTGAGTTAATTAAGGCTCATTTTTTGATCCCGTAACGGAACATACATCCATGCAGAATAGAGCCTGACCAGCAGTGACTATGGCAATAGTTTAACTTCTGAAGTCATCTACTGCTCAAACAGATGAATGCAGCCCATAAATACTCAGCATAGACTTCTTCTGTTTCATCACTGTTTTCAACAAATGGTAACACAAAACAAAGCAGTTGCATTTACCCATAAGATGGCTGTGGCGTTGTACAGCAGGTGTTGTTGCGATGACAGTCCTCACAGCTGTACAACTTAAATGGAGAGTACACGTACAAGAATGTCATCGGCTTGTACGTACTAAGTTTGTTGCTTGATCCAATGGCAGCAATGACAGGTGCAGGTATAGCAGACTACATAGATGTGTGTGTTCCAACTTGTCCAGAGATCAAGAGAATATCATGGCTGTAAAACTTATGAATGTATTGTGCAAATCATAGGTGCACAAGCACAGCCAAGCAGCTTGATAAAGAACACATATAGGTATGGTTGAGGGGTCTAGATATCGCGCACGAAAATTTGAAATGCTCTTATAATAGAAGTTATTCCATAATCGTACCTAAATTTCTCAATGAATATCACGAAAATGCAGAAAAATCACCTCCCAGAATCTCCTGATGATACGATGACGGAGTAGTGCGCTGTCGCCGTTTGTATGTCGGACTTTTTTTTATGCGTTCACCTTCTCGGGGTATGTAAAGATCGCGCAGCTGCCCTATGTAGTTTCATGCGTGAAAGTGTCTGCCCCTCTCTGCGGCTGAACGTGCTTCGGCTTTCGTAGAATATTATAAACGATCGATCGAACAAAATACGAATTCTATCGGCTACGATCATACGAACGAGACAAGCGAGACGACACGTCTTGGCTACAACATCCTTAAAAAAGATTTTAAGCTAAGGTAGGTAAATTATAACGTTAAAAATTGGAAATTTAGTGAAAAATTTGTTCCAAAAAATTGGAAATTTAGTGAAAAATTTGTTTGAAATCTAAATTTCTTACCTGCTTCCTTCTCATTTTTAGCGGTTGTCAGGTATGTTTATTCCATGGGCGTATCGGCAAATTTTGCGCTTAGTCTTACGCGTATTAATGCTTGCTATACGCAGTTACGCTATGCGCGATCATTACGTCCCTGCGCGAGACCTAGTACCCTTACTATATAATATAGTACGCAGGTTAGGAGCATTGATGTGCAGTGTAACAACCCTATGATGGTGCACCCAGTTTGCATACTATACAGTAGGGAACAGGAATCCCTCCACACAAAGGCCCATCATGCTTCCTCCTTCATTCCGTGCATGTGAATGTGTGTGTGTGTGGCGTGTGTGTCTATTCTGCGTGTGTGTCATGCCAGTGCACAATGGCAGCTAGGAGGGTATGGTGCAGGGAGTTCTCACCTCCCTGACGTATGTGTGCATAACTTGTATCAGGCCTCTGCTCTGCAGCAGTACACAGAGTGTTCCACTGCACTGATAGGCCAGATGGCAGCACTGAATTAGCCAATCAGCATCCCTCTGTGTTATCACTGGGTAATACACACATACACTGTTCAGTGCCCACACACAGATCGCAGTGTGGTAGTGTTAGGAGGATGAAGAAAACCTGCGAAACCCTGTGTGTGTGTGTGTGTGTGTGTGTGTGTGTGTGCTTTTGAGGAGTGTGTGTGTGTACAGTATAGATGTTGTGTGTTTGCAAATTGGATAGCATTCACGTAGAGCTGTGTATCACAAACATTGTACCCCTCCCTCACAGACCTGTGACCTTTGTGTCCAGTCAGGAGGGCCGGGTTATATGATTAAAGGGAAGAGTCATTCTAAAGAATTCAGAGTTCTGTGTACATGCATGCACACTAAAGCTACCAAGGGTAAGTTTTCTCAAGGAGTCTCCCTCAAGGGTGTGATAGGGCCTACTGGTGTTGCTTTGTTTACTGCACAAGATACATGGCCAGTAATATTTCTTATGTTTGGGGTATATGTCAATAGGGAATTTAATTTGGTCTCTGGTGAGAATTGTTCATCAAAAAATAATTTAGAACATTTTGTTGCTGAAATATAAAGAAGACAGGTTTTGAGTAATAATTTCTTGTACACTGTACCTTCTATAGACATGCAGTAGTTTATCATCAATCTCTCATTCATGATTAACTTGGTAAACTTGCTTTTTGCTTCTACAAATGGGAGGGGTTTTTTCAGGGGGGGGGGGGAGGAGGTTGTCATTATCAAGAATTGCACATCAGTATATATTTCAGTTTTCTGTTGTCTATAAAAGTGTTATCCTCTACAATTCCTTTTCACTTTCATAACCCATCTTCAATCAGCACCATATCTTTCTTGATGGTGACAAACATATCATACCATAAGCAACTCTACTATTTGCAACTTTCATCATTTGTATTTCAAGAGAATCCCCATGTTTAGATTGATAGCGATACATTATTAGATTTTCTTATCTTGATAGTGGCAGTGCTTATTTTCTTTGAATATGTGGAATTGTTCATATTCTCCTTTTGGGTACAGTTATTGAAAAAAAAAAAATATAGTACCTCTGTTCTGTGTGTATGTCTCTCGGTCTCTCTCATCCCTCTATTTCTTTCTCTCTTGTTCATTCTACCTCATATTTCCTATGATCCCCCCTCAGCCTTGAATGATACACTATCCAAAAAGCTAACACTATAGTCACCTATATGAGCTGCAGTGATTTACAAACATTTTACAAGTTGTCATTAGTTTGTGAACCCAAGTTTGTGTTGTGCTTGCAGACATACATATATCGTCGCTGGGGTGACAAGACCTTGTATCTCAAAAATGTCAAAAAAAAAACATGTTTTAGCTTAATGGTCAAATAATGGGTCAAGTGATGTCTTGGCCAAATCCTAACTGTCTTACTCCAAAAATGAAGCCACCATGACATGTCAAAGAGAAGGCTTTCCCATTCACTATAGTGCTTTGGCCGCCATGTTTTTTCGCTCTCCTGAACATTTGACAATTTTGAGATACGAGGTTTTGTCACCCCAGCGACGATATGCTATGTTTTAGCCTGCAGGTGTTTGGTAAGATTTTATCTACATTATTTCTATCTGTTCAGTATGCCTTTTGATCAATGTCATTGTTTCAATATTATCTATTTCATAATTTCCCACCAGATGTGGAACCCCCAACCTTTAGTGAATGCCCAGGAGACATTGTGGCGTATGCAGATAGAAGTTCCAACCAGACCAATGTCCAGTGGCAACTTGAGGCATCAGACAATAGTGGCATACCCCCTGCCGTGACCTGTGACCGACAGCCAGGGGTCATGACCTCTGGTAGAAATGAAGTGACCTGTACAGCTGAGGACGATGCAGAGAATAGAGCCAACTGCCAATTTGATGTCATCGTTCGAGGTGAGACTATTTGTACCAATTTCAGGGCCTATTTACACTGGATAAAAAAAAACAAAAAAAGGTTAAAAACATTGCAGCATGATCTTACAATATAGTAAACTATTCCATAAACAAGTTGTTTTTGTATGCAATGTTGCACTTCCCTTGACTTTTTATTGACATAAATTTAATTATGTTAAGGGTAACATTGTATTCTTCTTTCTGAAAGAGGTAAGTCTAGAGCTCAATCATATAACGCTAGAAAAACAGAAAAAATTTTGAATATTCTTTAAAATTTCTCTATATCGTTCTGCATACATGTATGTATGTGTGTCACAAACTGTACTAGTTTTGTCATCCAGCAGTGAGTGCAGTAACTCATAACTTTTTAACAGATTGCCTGATTTTCTTCAAGACTTCAACTAATGAGATCTAATAGTATTGCTGCATTCACTCAATCAACAAGCATATTTGCGTTTCATTCTCCCATTAAATTTCAGATAATTTTATACTGGCCTCCATCATTTGAATGCAGCTTATGATTTTGTTTTGGTTTGACTTTGAGTGAGCGGTCAAATTCAAATAACAGTTATTTCAACTTGGCTCTGGAAAGACAAAAAACTTAAAAAAGAAAAAAAAAAAACAACAACAAAGGTTTCTGTCTCAAACGTAGTGCGCAGGTGTCCAGAGCTGCAGCCGCCCGTGTTTGGTACCCTGGCTGGGTCATGTGACACCTCCTTCGGCTCCGTCTGTCATGTGACCTGCCTGGTGGGATATTCCCTGGTGGGCTCTTCCGAAGCCAGCTGTGAGTTTGACAGCACACACATGCACTGGGAGGTGCAAGAGGAACCACACTGTGAAGGTAAATATGTACACTATTTAATGTAAAAGCGGAAGTTTTCGTGCAAGTATTCTTTTGCTCATGGCCATGTATCAAGATAAATTTTGATGATTTCATGGATGGTCAATACAATTGAGCAATCACTTCAAATGCCTCACTATATAATTGCCACAATGGTGGAAGAACTTTGACAGCACAGTCCTTCCTACAGTAAATGTATCTGGTCTGTAATACGACAGAAAATTACTAGCAAACGTGAAAAAACTTCAAATACCTGAACAGTTTTACCCTTACACTACCTACTGTAGGATTAAGACATAAGATAATAGTACATATAACAAGCAAAAAAATTATGTGATTAAATTTTTTTGATAGTTTCACAAAGCCCAATATCTGCCACAATAGTTTAAATAAAAAAGATATCTTTTAAACTATGATCTTTGACCGTTGTTTTGCCAATAGTCATAGGCTGTAACCCCCTGGTAATTCACCCCAGTGTGGTGGTCTCACCAGAAGAATGCACGACAGCTGACAAGGTTCACGCGGGCACCGTCTGCACAGTGCACTGTGACAATGACCTCACACTCTCCCCTGATACTGGGTCTCTTACCTGCCATCAGAGTGGGATGTGGGAGGGTGGAGTTGAGCCAGATTCTTTGCTCTGCTCAGGTGAGTTCCCCTCTTAGTTTTCAGTCTCTCTATTCCAGTGGTGGATCCAGAGGGGGTGCACCGGCATGCGCCCCCTCTTTATTTTTTGTTAAAACAGAAAATATAAAAAGAAAAAAATGGGGGAGCGGGCACGTGCACCCCCTTTAAGTTTGTATAAAGGTGCCTCGCCTTTATGGAATTCCTGGACCTGCCCCTGCATTCATAGTTTGCGTGAGAGAGATGTTGGTGAGACTCACACTGAGCTACATGTAGCTTAACTTTGTGTTTAAAGATACAGTTGAACCTCTATTATCCGGCCTCCCTTTATCCGGATCTCTCTATTATCCGGACGCAATCTCGCCGTGATTTCTTTTAATAATTACGGGAAGAAAGGGGGATTCCTAACTCCTTGAGAACTCCTACCCAAACACACATGAATTACATATTACTTCCAATATGATTAACATACATTACATCAAATTTCCTTCCAAATTGCTTACCTTCAGACATTTCAACATCCCGAAACATCCCCAAATGTAACAATGAAAAGGTTGCAGTATACACATTACTACATGTGGTACTACAATGGGCTACATCAGTACATGTGTATGTATATGTACATGTATAAAGCATTGAGTCTCCCATATCCGGCCAAATCCCTTATCCGGATGAGCCCCGAGTCGGTCCCGACTTGTCCGGATACGAGAGGTTCAACTGTATCTTGAGGTCCGCAAACTTAATAAGCTTACTGTATGCCTACTTATATTATTTATTCCTTTCCTCTATGTGCTGTTTATCGATTTCCATGAGATGTTTTGGACCAAAGCATTCTCATAATGACCAATCAGAATCTAGCATCAATAACTCTTTCACCTATCAATTCCGTCCCTACTTTCTAGATTTGCGTGCCCCTGTCATTACGAGCTGCCCCTCCCAGGAGATCGTGGTCACGCGCACCGAGTTCTGGGGGGCAGAGGTGACCTTTGACTTCCCAACAGCCATTGACAACATCGATAGGGACCTTCAGGTCTGGACCTCGCCCCCTGACCTCCGGTCCCCGTACAACTTCACCTCTGACACCAGGTGTACGGTCTCTTTTCGAGATGCCTCTAACAACAGCGCCTCCTGCGTCTTCCAGGTCAAACTCATCAGTGAGTTGCACATTAGTTGCATCATATTTCCCTGGAAGTCATAGACTACAGTCAGGAATGCAATCAACTTCTTCATAGGAGTCCATCTGTTTCTTATAGTGGAGCGGCATAGCTTGAAAAATTAGAGGAATTGTGCATTTTATGATAAAAGCACCAAATTTCGTACACATGTTGACAATGACAATTCAAGTAAATTCAGATATTGGGCCATCATGAATACCGCCCTCAGCGGCCATGGCAGCCATTTTTCAAAATGGCCGCCATAAATGCCATTTTTCGTAAAAAAATTTAAATTTCAGAAGGGAAAATCAATATGATTTTGCAAACGAGTGGGAAATAACATTCAAAATAAATTAGATATTGGGCCACCGCAAATTGCGCCCTCAACGGCCATGGCAGCCATTTTCCAAAATGGCCGCTATAAATGTCATTTTTCGCAAAAAATTAAAAATTTCAGAAGGAAAAATCAGTATTTTTTTGCACACGAGTGGGAAATAACATTCAAAATAAATCAAGATATTGGGCCATCGCAAATTGCGCCCTCAACGGCCATGGCAGGCAGTTTTTCAAAATGGCCGCCAAAAATGCCCTTTTTCGTAAAAATGTACAAATTTCAGAAGAGAAAATCAATAAGATTTTGCAACCGTGTCGGAAATATCATTCAAAGTAAATTCAGATATTGGGCCATCGTAAATAGCGCCCTCAACCGCCATGGCAGCCAATTTTTCAAAATGGCCGCCATAAATGCCAGTTTTCATAAAATTTTACAAATTTCAGAAGGGAAAATCAATAAGATTTTGCAAACGAGTGGGATATAACATCTAAAATAAATTTAGATATTGGGCCATCGCAAATTGCGCCCCCTAACGGTCATGACAGCCATTTTTTTTTTTCAAAATGGTCTCCATAAATGCAATTCTTTGCAAAAAATTAAAAATTTCAGAAGGGAAAATCAACAAGATTTTGCAAATGAGTGGGAAATAAAATTCAAAATAGATTAAGATGTTGGCCCATCACAAATTGCGCCCTCAATGCCAATGGCGGCCATGTTTGAAATTGGCTGCCATAAATACCACCTTTTTCTCTGAATTTACTAATTCCAAAAGGAAAAGTCAATAAGATTTTACACACAATTTGACAATTATATTTGAAATAAATATTTGTATTAGATTATCATAATACTGCTCTCAACGGCCATGGCCGCCATATTCCAAAATGGCTGCCATTGTCATAATCATTTGGTTTTAAAAAATGGTATTTTTAGAAAGAAAAGTCATCAAATGTGTACATAGAATTATTGAAAATAGTGTTTAAAATCAAACAATATAATATCTAGATTGCATTAACCTTAGATATTGTTCCTTCGCAAAAATTTCAAGAAGAAGAAAATTGCTAATAACGGTAATTGCAGCCATTTTTCAAAATGGCTGTTATAGATGCCATTTTTCTTTTATGAAGATGTCCTAATGCCGGAAGAAGACAATAATTTTTTTTTTTTTGCGCAAGTTGACAATTACATACAAAGAAGTTTAGACATTGAGTAATCATAAGCTGTGTTCTCAATGGCTATTTCAGCTGTTTGTCAAAATGGCTACAACACACTCCTCTTCTTTTTTTGTCTTAAAAATCTGCTTAACTTCAGAAGGAGAAGACAGTAGAATACTCACGAGACATTATATAATCTGAAATATGGTGTTAAAGAAATCATTTGAGGAACAACTAAATTAAACAAAGCAAATGCTTCGCGAGTATATCTCACCAATGATGAATACATATTTTAGGTGGCAAACATGAAAAATTTCAGAAAAAGAGTAATATGAATATGTAGGGATAATGACGCCATGTATTAACTTTGACAGTAACACCATATCATTGAATATATGGGACAATATGACGTGTATCTATTCTAAAATGTAACTTCCTAAATATTCTTAAGACAGATACGAAAAAAATGGCCTTTCATTGTACGAAAAAAAGTTAATTTACTTGCTATGCTTCCATAAAAACACATACCTTTGATATCCATACTGTTAGCCGTCACACGCGAAATACTGCAATTAGAACTTTACTGAAAACATGAATTTAGAACTAACCCATCAATGAAACCGTTTTTTAAAATATAACTTTCTTTGAACACCAGATTGCATTAGATATAATGGCTGTTTAGCAGTATTCTATTGCTTTCCTCTTCTGGAATAAGCAAATAAAAAAAAGGAATGTCTGGAAGCCATTTTGACAGAGAGCTGGGGACGATGTTTATATGGTGGCTCAATATCTTCATTTAAAATCGTATTCAAATTTATTTGAATGTCCTTTGTCAATTTGCACAAGAAATGTTATTGTTTTCTTCTGGCATTATCATATTTTCTAGAAATAGATAGCATCTATAGTGGCCATTTGGAAAATGGCTGCCATGCTCGTTGATGGTGCCATTTGTAATCTTTCCAAAAAGAGGGCGCCTTCTAAGAAGACCTTATACTTAAATTCATTTTTTAGCATAATTTTCAACTTGTCTGCAAAGTCTTATTGACTTTTCCTTCTGACATAAGCATTTTTTTTTTTTTTGCAAAAAAAAAAGGGGGGGAGATCATCCATGGCAGCTGTTTTGAACTTGGCTGCTATGGCTGTTGAGGGTGCACTTTTGGATGGCCTATCATCAAATTCAGTTTGAATGTAATTTTGCACCTTCGTAGAAATTGTGATTGACGTCTGCAACACTTTACGAAAAAAAAAAAGACATTCATGGTGGCCATTTTGAAAAATGGCTGGAATGGCCGTTGAGGGGGCAATTTGCAATGGCCCAATAAGTTTACTTTTGAATGTAATTTCCCACCTGTTTGCAAAATCTCATTGCCTTTCCTTTCTAATTTTAGTAAATCTTTTCGAAAGTATAGCATTTATGGCGGCCATTTTGAAAAATGGCTGTCATGACCGTTGAGGGCTCAATTTCTGACGGACCAATATAGAAATTTATTTTAAATGTCATTCCCCACTTATAACCAAAATTTCATTGACTTTTCCTTTTGAAAATGAAATTCCTAATGAAAAAGTGGCACTTATGGTGCCCATTTAAAAAAAAAAATGGCTGCCATAGCCACTGAGAGCGCAATTTTCAATTGCCCAATATCTTTATTTATTTTGGATTTATTTTGGATGCAATTTCCCGCTTGTTTGCAACAAAAAAAAAAAGAAAAAAATGGCTTTCCCTTCTGAAATTAATGCATTTTTTAACAAAAATTACATTCACGGCGGTCATTTTGAAAAATGGCTACCATGGCCGTTGAGGGCGCAATTTACAATGGCCCAATATCTAGATTAATTTTGAATGTATTAACATTTATGGGCAAAAGCTTATTAACTTTTCCCTTCTGAAATTTGCAAAATCATCGAAGAAGTGGCACATTAGACAGCCATTTTGAAAAATGGCTGTCATGGGCGTTGAGGGCGCAGTTAACAATGGCCAAATATTTAAATTCATTTTGAATGTAGTTTCCCACTTGTTTGCAAAATCTTACTGGCTTTCATTTCTGAAGTTAGCAAATATTTTGAAAAAATGACATATATGGTGGCCATTTTGAAAAATGGCTGCCATGGCCGTTGAGGGCACTACTTCCGATGGCCCGATATCTAGATTTATTTTGAATGTACTTTTCCATTTCTAGCCAAAATCTTATTGACTATTCTCTACTAAATTAGCAAATTTTACGAAAACATGGCATTTATGGCAGCCATTTTGAAAAATGGCTGCCATGGCCGTTGAGGGCGCTGTTTACAATGGCCCAATATCTAAATTTAATCTGAATGTGATTGTCAACCAGTGTACGAAATTTGGTGCTTTTATCACAAAATGCACAATTGTTCGGCTATGCCGCTCCACTATTATATTTCCAAGTGAACAATATAAATCATTATCATGACATCATGCCATGATATCTTGGCCAAATTTTCATCAAAGTCATATGAATATTTTATGTATAATACTGTACGAGCTGAAATTTTCGCGGTGGTTTTATTTTCGCGAATTTCACAAATCGCCTTTGAAGCGCGAAAATAACAACACGCGAAAATAATAGCACGTGAATACGTAAGTTCAGTTAGACCCTCGCAACCACGAAATTAACAACACGCGAAAATGTCCTCCAAGTAGCAATTCGCGAAAATATCTGTACGCGAAAATTTTAGCTCGTACAGTATATATATGGGCCGTGACGCGAAAAAAGGGCCCTTAGGCCGTAAAATACCGAAATTGAGTTTTCACCGCCACATTGAAGAGCGAGTTCTGACGTATCTAAATATGCAATCCGTTTTCTGAAATTCCACTCCTAAGTGCCCCAATTATGAAATTTAAAAAAGCATGTTTTGCCCAAATCCTGCCACTTTTTAACGCGTTTATGCATGCGCGCGCGTAAGTCATGGACGGGGAACACTGTGCCCCTCTAACAGCTCATAGTCCCACAGTTTGGGTCCGTCATTCATCAAAGTTGGAATCTTTCCCCCAAGTCTTGTCATGGATGATATGATGTAAAAATTAAGCATTCTTATGAAATCATCGTTGCCATGACAACCACAAAAATAAGAGTTGCATTTCAAATTCTAAACGAATTTGGGCTTCCAGTATAAAACACGCATAGAGAAACATGTCGTTGGATATGGTAACAGAATGTATCCGAATGAGAAGTGGATGTGTGCGTGTGTGTGTACTTGTGTGTTACTTACGTGTATGTACATTGACGATTTGTGTGTCTGTCTGTTTGTGTTTGAGTGTGTGTAGGCTTGTGTGTGAGACAGGAAGATGATAAGAGACCATGTTTTTGTCGTGTCTAATGTAAACTATACAGTCATGCAAGTTTAACGCTTGTGTTGGATTGTATGTTAAGCCATCATTGTGTTCTCTAGCCTGTGAAAGTGGGTGTGTGTATGTATGTGTGTACTTCTGTGTGAACTTGCGCGTATGTATATTGTATGTTTATGTGTCTGTCTGTCTGTGTTTGAGTGTGTGTATGTGTGTGCTGAGACAGGAAGAGGATAAGGGACCATGTCGTTTGTCTTGCATGTTTGAACACATGTTAATAACGTTTGAATGTGTTTGAATGTATATTAAGCCATTATTGTGTTCCTCTGCATGTGAAAAGGTCTATAAACAAGCTTTATATTCTAAAAAGTTGCATGCATGAGTGTTTGGCTAGGTGTGTGATATAGCTGAAATACGAACAGGGCCATGGTTAAAAATGAATGCAGCAATGTTTGTGCAGGCCTAACGGAATATCCCGGCACTGTTACACATACAAGATGTAATGTGTTTTTGCAAAATATGCAATCTAGATGTAGCAAATGTGCGGATTTTATACTTGCAATGTAGGATGGAATTAATAATGGCCTATTTTAACCCTTCTTTTACAATTACATTACAAAATTAAACTAGAATTATGTCACTGGGGTAAGAGTACTCCAATTATACATTCATTCATTCATTCAACATAGGCCTACATGTGCAAAAAACACACACGCATACACACCTATGTACAAAGAAGTACCGGTACACAGCATGCACTATGCAAACAAAACTGTAACATACATATTCACACATACTTCCAAGACAATATCAAAATGAACATGAAAAAGAATACATAAAGAATTGTAGGCACATGCTCCATATGGAATTTGTTGGGAGTAAAGAGTTATTGCACTTGCAACACTTTTAATCTCTTCTCCTACCACTTAATGGATCTCAACTCCATCAAAGACAATGCATGATGCAGTGTAGATAATTCAATTCAATTCCTTTTTCTTCATTCTTCTTTTTCCAACAAAACACAACACAGAATAAATCAGGAACTATATCATAAACGTATACATTCGACTTCGCAGAGGATAAATGATACAGATAAAGATATATGCATGCATACTGGCAAAAAAAAATACAGTTATGTTTCAACTGAGAAAAAAAAAAGAATTGAGAGGTCCACTAAAAAGCAAGCTTGTGTATTGTGAACCACTCAAAGAAAAATGTTATGAAATACTTATTTGCAAATAAGGGACACGACGTGACAGAATGGATGGAAAGAATGGAAGAAAGAAAAAAGAGAATGCCTCCACACTGAACAATTTACACGGAACTCCTGAAAGATGGATGCAACTTCCACCAAGAGCAGATACAGAATGAAGTAGTCTAAAAGTAAAATTCAATAGATAAAGTAATGTAATTCAACTATGTACCCTAATTGTCTTGTATAATTGTACTAAAAACTATGTGTCGATATACTGTTTTGTCATATTCAAATGACTGTAAATGACATGTACATACTCATATAATTGTAACGGAATTAAGCAGAAATAAATCAAATCAAATCAAATCAAATCAAATTGTTCCCATTGCTATATGAAAACTGAGGTAATGTTAACATAGATCTGTTCCCTGAAAAATGAAAAAAAAAAAACAAACAAACATGTAACTCTTAATCATGTCATGTTGCCATACCCCCTAAGAAAGAGTAAAACATCTACTCACAAAAAAGATCCAGTGATTCTCAAGTAGAAAGTTTTAAGTGAGATTTCTGTTGGTTTCCATGCTTCCCATACCCTGATGAAATTACAGTAATCACGTTACATTAATATCAGCCCAAGCTCAGCTACATGTGAAGAATAGTCATCATATGTATCCTTTTTTCCCCCTGATATTAGACACAGAAAAACAGAAAAGAAGAAACATGTATGTCAACTGCTTCAGGATGAGGCTAGCTACATACAAGTTTTTCTCTCTTGGGCTCACTAAAAAGACTGAATTTCACATTGATATCGACCACAGTCTACTAATACATGAGCTAATTAAATCACAATATCATTTGCACATTATTGGTAAGCTGACAGCAAAACAGTGGAAGTGAAGAGGAAACTTCTATGCTTATAACTTTTTTGAACAAGTCAACTGTGAATACTTGCAATTGCATAGTGCCATTTATAAAACATGTCAATAAAAGACAATACATAAAGGATATTGTAACTACTGGAAGAAAACCTAAGAATGTTAAGTTATCTGAAGATGCATTTGAAATCGTTACCCGTAAATTCATAGCAGAGTACTGATATGCCATTCATTATAGGGTGGAATTTTTTTTGGCTAAACCAGCTGAACTCAAGTACATTTGTAGGTTATGATAATGTGCAGTATATATGCTGCATACATGCATGGGGCGAAACATATTGTCATCCATTATCCAAGTTTCCAAACCAAAGGGCAATACCAGTATCTGCTCTAAGAGTGAAATACAGTAGGAAACATAAACTGGAGAAGTATGCCAATAAGTTGAGGATGACACTTCATAGCTCTATCACGAGGCCTCAGTCTCTCGGACTGGGGGCAAGTGACATCTTGGAAGAGGAAAGGCCTGAAAAATGTGCTTGAAGATATTCATACACCGTAGCGCTCTGTCGAGTGTTGATCCAGTAGATATCAGCCTGGATGGGTAACTGCTTGTTTTGAGGAACCATTCCAACTGTCTTGAGTAAACCCAATTATAGTTTTTCTTTTTTTTTTCGTTATCCCAGAGGTGTTCCCTCACACAAACAATCAGCCTGGCTGAACATGGTAGAAGTGAAAGTACGAAAACTTTCTGATCTCAGACAGCTCCCTGTAAACGGGACATGTACGCTTTCCAGTCTTACAATTGCCAACCCCACCAGAATCGTGAAGGAAGATGACTTGTCCACGACTTTTGAAACTGTTGAAAACTCCTCAAGGCTGTCACAGTCAGACCTGAAAATTATGAATATTTTGAATGTTAATATTATTCTATTTCTTCGAAGGTTTAAGGTCATACTCAATACTAGAGTGTCATTGCAGAAGAAAATGAACCATGCAGGTTACAGAAATGGAATAATTATTAAAACAGATTAAATTAGATTTGAAATGTAAACTCAAGGAATTAAGTTTAGTTCTATACCTCATCAGCCAGTGCAAGATGCATCTTAATACAAAGCATAGTATGCAATTACCAAAAATACATTATGACTGTATGATTATGTCTTCTGATTTGGTTCACAGATCCAGGTATTCATAGTAAATGAAAAGGAAAAGTCATAATAACAAATGATTTCTTTTTTTTTTTAATTCAAATTATAGTTATAGTTCTACTTTACAGTCATAAGGTTGTTACTAAACTCAACATTCGATACTATTAATGCAATTAGCTGATGCACAGCACAATACAAACCTGCAATTAGTTGTTCGCTCCTGCCAAATTCTTTATCTACCAGACACCAAGTACGTCTCCTCTCCATCTGATGGTTCTGTTCCAGTTCTGTGTGCAGCCCAGGGTTGTCTGCTTGTTCAGGAATAATAGCACGGCCAAGATTTTATTCTGCCCTGAAATATGAGAACAAATGCTTAGTCTGATTAATGTGGGTTTGAAAGGTGGACTGTACATTGGGATTTTTAAAATCAAAATAGTAGTATAGATGCCAACTTTGTGGACTGTTGTTGTGTTCTCCCAGTGATGTATTACAACAATTATTTATTTCAATTGGAAAGAAAGAAAAAGAAGAAATGAATACCGGTACTACATCCAATGATCAGAGATGACAGGTGAAAGAACCTTCACAGTCACTAAATCATTAGAGTCTACATGACATCTGGAGAATAATCTCCCCTTGACATTTAGACAGTACCTACCCATAAACTCCTATAACAATGCTCTGAAACATATGTTGACAATGAACACTTATTATGAATAGGCCTAATTTTACAGTACCAGAATAACAAATGTAATGCCATGGTAATAGTGTGTCGATGAGATGTCTTTGTAACCAAAGTTTAGCACTTAGAGTCTTTTGTGGAAAATATGAGAGAACTGATTTTGTCTTTTGGGCTTGCCCTATGATACTTCAGCCTCATAAAGGTTCTTACTGGTTAGTACGCTGTCGCTAAGATGATTCATGTATAGAACAACCCGGTATTTAATGATTATCAAGACTATTAATAAGTATTAAGACCTAGTTAGATTTACCAATGTAGAATTCAGTTATGCAGTATAACTGTCAAGGAACAAATGTAGTTGTAGAACTATCTTGCTGACAATGACATTACACAAATGTCACAATCTCAAGTAGGCCCAATCTTGTTTGCCTTTGAGTGCAGAAACCTAACGTTACAACTTACACTTGAACAAGTCAGACAAATAAGCTGAACCACATGCATGATGCAGTTACGTTGTTGCCTGAACTAAGCACTCCGAAATTATCCTCACCGCTAAAACACAGGATTGCTACTTAAGGACAGTGTGAATACTGGCAGTAGCTTATTTTGACATTTTATATGAAAGGAGCGTTAAGATAAATGTAACAATGTCATACATCTACGCATCGTCAGACACAATGTAGGCTTATTAAACACGTTACTAACACTAGTACTACGGAAACGTTTGATAGCGTCAGCAGATCCCCAACAAAAAATTGAAAGATTGGGACTGCGCTGAGCACAGGCCTCACCGAGCACGAAATTCAAACATTTTTTTTCCATCAATTTAACATCAAATTCAGTGTATGTTCTTACCATTTCATCATTGGGGATCCAATATGTTGATGTTCACCTTGAGTTAGATAATTAAAATACTGCAGGCGCCGTAGAAAAAGACGTTGTGGACGGGTTGATAAGGTTGATTCGAGCTGACTCCACGTGAAGCAAAAGGTGAACATGTGAACGAGCTGAACACATCTCATCTTTTGGATTGCGCGTATTGCTTTGTCAAACTTCCGCGCCGTTTTCTGGCGTTTGTGCGCGTCAGAGCTAAGGGCCCTTTTCTCGCGTCACGGCCCATATATATATATATATATATTTTTTTTTAATTTTTTTTTTTAATTTAAAGGTAATTGTCCCCGCCGAACGAGTTCGAGCAGGGGACTATGAAACGGGCTCCGTACGTGTGTGTGTCCGTGTGTCCGTCCGTGCGTCCGTCCGTGCGTCCGTGTGTGATCAAAATGTTCAAAATGCTACTCCTTCGCCATTTCTAACCCGATTTTGATTCTGTTTGCTTTATATGATAGCACTACATGGGAGCTTTGAAACTTCTATAAAGAATTTCAGTTGTGACCTTTGACCTTGACCTTTGACCTATATTGTACATTTTGCTTCAAAATGCTACTCCTTCGCCATTTCTAACCCGATTTTGATTCCGTTTGCTTTATATGATGGCACTAGGTGAGGGCTTCAAAACTTCTACACAGAATTTTGACCTTTGACTTCTTTGACCTTTGACCTTGATTTTTTGCCTATATTGTACATTGGCTACAAACTGCTACTCCTTCGCCATTTCTAACCCGATTTCGATTCCGTTTGCTTTATATGATGGCACTAGGTGAGGGCTTCAAAACTTCTACACAGAATTTTGACCTTTGACTTCTTTGACCTCTGACCTTGATTTTTGACCTAAATTGTACATTTTGCTACAAAATGCTACTCCTTCGCCATTTGTAACCCGATTTCAATTCCGTTTGCTTTAAGTGATGGCACTTGGTGAGGGCTTCAAAACTTCTACACAGAATTTTGACCTTTGACTTCTTTGACCTCTGACCTTGATTTTTGACCTGTATTGTACATTTTGCTATTAAATGCTACTCCTTCGCCATTTCTAACCCGATTTCGATTCCGTTTGCTTTATGTGATGGCACTAGGTGAGGGCTTCAAAACTTCTACACAGAATTTTGTCCTTTGACTTCTTTGACCTTTGACCTTGATTTTTTACCTATATTGTACATTGGCTACAAAATGCTACTCCTTCGCCATTTCTAACCCGATTTCGATTCCGTTTGCTTTATGTGATGGCGCTAGGTGAGGGCTTCAAAACTTCTACATAGAATTTTGACCTTTGACTTCTTTGACCTTTGACCTTGATCTTTTTACCTATATTGTACATTTTGCTACTAAATGCTACTTCCGGCGGGGACATATATTACGCACCGCGTAATTTCTACTTTTCCTTGTTAACTATAAGAATAAATCAGCGGGTCAGCAGGTTGATATTGTTGTACTTGAATGTAGTCATGTTACTTTTGTTTCACATGCTGCTTATCCTGTTCATTTATGACAATGAGTAGGTCTAGTTTATTATTGTCATTGCTACGAGTTATTAAAAGTCCTTCTTTCATTCTTTCTATCACACCTTTGCATGTTCCATAGATCCCCAGCTTCTCTATCCCTCTATCATGCTCTTAGAAATAATAATGATAATTTGATATGGAAAATTTTATATAGCACTTACGACAAAATTGTTTCTAGGTGCTTTACAATTAACCCGTTGAGGGCGGACTGATTTTGATACAACACGCATTTCCCATAGACACCTGCCCAAGTATACTCGGGATTCGTCCTCAACAGGTTAACAAAAGAGAAACAAACACATATAAATGGCCTACAGCAGAGACTCCAACTCTCCTGCTTTCGACGGGAGATCTCCCGCTGAAAGCCCATTTTTGCAGAATCTCCCGTTCTCCCGCTTGAAATGATTTCTCACTTAATTTCATTGTATGTTGAAAAATTAGCCTTAGATAGCACGAGCAAGCATTTAGAACCCTAGACTGCAAGGGACTTTGCGCTTGTGATGTGCGCGAAAGTTGGAGTCTCTCGTTTGCTAGGGGTTTGAGGCGGGAGAATCTCCAGATCAGAAGGTGCTTGGGGTTGGAGTCTCTGCCACAGGTATATGTAATCCGCAATTACGTAATCACATGTTTTGTTTTTGAAACTAGTGGATTTTGAGTTTCTTTCTGAAAATGCCAATGGATGTAAAAGACTGAATATATGAGTAGGGAGGTTGCTCCAAAGAAGGGCGGGGGCACAAACGGAAAAAGCACTATAATTGTAACGGTTGTGGGTTCGAGGGCCAAGTTTAAGCTCTTCTCTTCTCTTCCTCCTCATTTTTCAGATGAGGTTCCACCAAGGGTTGAGTTCTGCCCTCCCGATCAGAACATCACCACCACCACCAAGCTGACGGAGGTCCAGTGGGACCCGCCAATCTTTACCCCACTGCCGGGCACAGAGATGATAGAGACTTGCAACCAGGCGAAGAATCCTGCCCTGCTCCCATGGGGGAAACACACCATCCTATACCAGGCCTCGGAGAAACAGAGTGGTCTGAAGGCCATATGCAGGATCACCGTTGCCATCACTCGTACGGATGATGAATTCATAAGATTAAAAAATAGATGAAATTGATACCGGTGCTCTATACATTCTTAGTGAAGTTCAAACAAAGACAGCTACTATTTACCAAGGAGGTTCAAGAGAATGGAGTCACAACTGTCGTATTTCCTTTCAAGTCACGTTCGATGCCGCCACTCAAAAGTGTTTGAAGCATGTGGCAAACTGGATCTGCCACGCAGATAGGAAGACAATTGAATCATGTCTCATTGCATAATCATCAGCCACTTTCTAACAAAAATATGTCTTTGTGATGGTAATTACTTTTCGCCATCCCTACTTATAAAAGATAGGTGGTATATAATGGTAAAGACACGGGGATGCGCGAATAGAAATTGCGCAAAAAATGATAAATGAAAATGAAAATTACTTGACTGGCCGTGCCCGGCCACTAATCTGATATATCTATTAATATAGAATTATACTCGAAGATTATTCCATATCAGTTTTATTTGGAGGAATTAAGTGGAAAAGTGATAAGACCGGCTTTCCGGGAGGGTACAGTTTTAAACACTTTCACATGATACAGCTCTGATTTACACTTTTGCACATATTTCTTGAAGGGATTGACCTTTGTTTAATGAGCTTTATCATTAAGTGAGATTTTGTTTCATTTAATAGATAAACCAGCAAAATATAGCCAACATTAAGTTAATGTTCAAAATGAATCTTCAGATTGCTCAGCAAGACGGCGGCATCAAACCCCGTCACCAAAGGCACAGATGCACCCATGGAATTCTTTTGTACATCATTAGAAAAGAGACAACTGTTTGAATAATTACAGCCAGTTGGAACTCCATCTCTTAAACCTCCTTGTATTTACATAGTACCTTTTTACCACATGATAATGGTGCTTGATTGAGTTCTTCACAACTTATTATTACCCCTGCCAATGGAATTTAAACAACACATACAGTGCACTCACTCTACGCTTAGAGACATTTCATGTGATAATGCCCTATATAAATGAAGAGTTTGTTTGCAAAAACTGATAAGTCCATTTTTGAAGATTTTGAAGTACAGTTTCTGTCATAAAGTACAAAATAATGCCTTTTAAATGAGATATTGCTCACTACATATAAAGGTACATTTTTGAAGTTATGGTCAAAAGAAGCAAAAAAAATCTTATTATTTTCTTTATTTTTCTTGACCTTTAATCGCAAATATCTCCATTTGGCAAATATGAACTTATCGGTTTTTGCGAACAAACACTTCAAATATTGTGAATTATTATCATTATCATTCATTGAGTCATTGAATATTATATTGCTGTTTATGTTCTAGGTAGTTTCTCTAACATAACACTGAGTAAAAAAATGCAGGCATCAATTCAGTGCATATGCCAACTCTAAGCAAAAACATAATGAGATAGCATGTGAAGGAATCACTGCGTCTTTTATTCATTTGTGATCATAATTCTTTCTTTGTTTTTATCGTTGTTGTTTTTTTGCAGCAAATATATGGATTTTTGTGTTTTGGCAATCTTGTGAGGCCTTGCTTGTAATATGAGGAGCACCCTCGTAAACACATGTATTGTCTCTGTTTTATGTGGATTATTATCTTACACAAATGACTATTAAAAAGGGATAATTAAATTAATTCCCCCTCCCCCAGCTGTCCCATGCCACGAACTCAACGTTCCAGCCAACGGAGCGCTGGCCTGTGATGATGGTTTCGCCTACGGTCGCTACTGCACGATGACGTGTAACAGTGCCTACGACATACCCCGGATGAGATCCAGCCTTGCCCCACAGAAGCTCTTCATCTGTGGCGTGTCTGGTGTGTGGTATCCCCACTCTCGTGTGCCCGACTGCTCAAGTGAGGATTTCAAGTATTTCTCATTTTGTCTGTGACAGTATACTTAACCCGTCGAGGACGAGTCCCACGTATACTCGGGCAGGTGTCAATGAGAAATTGCGTGCTGTAGCAAAATCAAACTGTCCTCTAAGCAGAGAGATATGTGTCGGGTAGTCTTTAAGGGGTTTTGCCATATGTGGCAGCAACATGCTTCAACTTACAAGCAACTGCCTAAAAAATGTCAGATGTATGCCAATGATTAACTGATGACATACAGAAAAACAAGAAATTTGCAAATTCGACTCAGGTGTATCCTCAAACCTACACGAATCTAGCCAGAAGAGTTTTATCCTTGGATTTCGGCTCAGTATCTGTGATCAAGTGTTCAACAGTAAGACTTAGGTTGTGCCAGAAAGTATCTGTAAAGTATCTACAATCCTAGAGATTCCAGGGCCTGGACCCTGCATGGGCCCAGAGGCACAACAGACCTCACCAAAATGGATTCCCAAATTTTTTAATCTATGCAGCGTGCTAGAATTTCAAAATATGGACCACCCTGAAGACTAGGTAAAGTTATGGAAAATGATGATTGAAGTGCTAGCGATCAAGGATGAAAACATGAGTTTAATTTTGCAGTTTTCGATAATAAGCTGATTTATTTTGTGTGGGGCAAATAGGAAATCCAAAGCGTACATTTTTTTTAAGTGTGTTATCAAAAATATCAACAAGTGAAGGACTTTGATATGTGTTTAGATTTTTTTTTTCTAGGAGAAGTGGGGCATAAACATAACCCTATTTATTGGATAATGAGATGATCACAATTGATAAAAAAATGTGGAGACGTACTGCATTCACTAACTTCTTTGTCTGTTTCTTCAAAGTAGTAAAACTTGTTCCATGAAACATCATGTTTGTCTTTATAATATACTAGATAGCTTATCTTTATCTAATCATGATAATATTGTTGAAGTCACA
This sequence comes from Diadema setosum, assembly GCA_033980235.1. NCBI lineage: Eukaryota > Metazoa > Echinodermata > Echinoidea > Diadematoida > Diadematidae > Diadema > Diadema setosum. The sequence goes on along the minus strand of CM067075.1, from coordinate 33,217,876 downwards.
TTTGATAAAAATTTTCTTTGAAAAAAAAATTATTTACAAATTCTCAAACCTTTAGAGACATTCTTACAGTGAAAATGAGAGTAGGAAAAACCTCTGTAAACTTTGTAAAGATACATATATTTCTTTTAAACTGTAAAACTCTCAGAATCTGCAGAGATGATAATTACTTAATGACTGCAAGAGAAGAAGATATGAATAATATTATGTCGAGCTACATGCATTCTTTAGTGCAGAGTATTTGTATCCTAAAAAACAAACAAACAATAAAGCAAAAACAAAAACCAATGAGTGGTGACTTTATGTATGCCCATCCAACAGAGGTTAAGAGACCACACAGATTGAACCTGCCTCTCAGCATCATGTACTTTGGAGGGGATTGTACCTCGGACTACGAACAGACTCACACGGAGATATCCCAGAAGTTCCTGGACATTATCAAGCAGACCGACTTTGCTGACATATGCACCAGGAACAAATTGTGCGCCCCTGAGCACATCCACATCACTTGCGGAGCTGAGAAAACAAGGAGGAGGAGGAGGGACATGGACGGCGAGATGGTGTGGCCAGATGATTCCAAGGAGGGAAACACCACCATCGTTTCCATGGTAACGTGCATCAGCATCATTTTAGCTTGGACTGGGGTTCATGCTCCAATGTCTCTTTGTAAACAAGTTGATACTAATCTTTTTTATGCCTCCGCCACGAAGTGGTGCCGGAGGCATTATGTTTTCGGGTTGTCCGTCCGTCCGTCCGTCCTTCTGTCCGTCCGTCCGTCCGTCCTTCCGTCCGTCCGTAATGAATTTTGTGGACAAGGTAACTATCGAAACCTGTTGAGGTATCCTAATGAAACTTGGCATGTATGTGTATTAGGGGGTGAAGTTGTGCCTATCAACTTTTGGGTGCACATGCTCAAGGTCAAAGGTCAAAAGGTCAAGGTCAAATACATAAAATTTCACTATTTCCACCATATCTATTGAATGCCTGAAGATATTTTCTTGAAACTTAGTGTATACATGTTTTACCCAATTAAGATTCTCTGGTGAAAGTTTGGGTCATGAGGTCAAAGGTCAAAGGTCAAAAGGTCAGGGTCAAATACATAAAATTTCACTATTTCCACCATATCTATTGAATGCCTAGAGAGATTTTCTTGAAACTTAGTGTATACATGTATTACCCAATTAAGATTCTCTGGTGAAAGTTTGGGTCATGAGGTCAAAGGTCAAAAGGTCAAGTAAAAATATTAAAACTTCTTTTTTTTCTCCGTACCTTGGAAAATTGTTCAAGGTATCTTCATGGAACATAGTATATACATGTACTGACTGGAAGTGATTATCTAGAGAATGTAGGGTTCATGGGGTCAAAGGTCAGGGGTCAAAGGTCAAGTGCAAGACTTCAAAATTTTACTATTACCCTCATATTTATGCAATGCCAGCAGGGTTATTTTTTTACACTTGGTGTATGCGTGTGTAACCTAATAGAAATTCTCTGGAAAGTTTTTTTTTTTTGTGCCTCAAGGGTCAAAAGGTCAAAGATCAAGTGAAAGAGCTGAACTAACTTTTTCCTCCATATCTCAGAAGTGGCTCAAGTTACCTTGAAACTTAGTACATATTATGCATGTTCTACCTGAAAGTAATTATCTTATGAATTTTAGGGTCAAGGGCCAGATGAAAATGGTAACAATTTACTATTCAATTCAGAAATTGCACTTTTTCTCCACACCTGTACCTTGAAAATTACTCAATGCCTAAATGTATGAATGGGTCAAAGTCAAGTTAAAGTCCTTAAATCCCTAGATACATGCTCTCCTATTCATCCAATTAAACCTACGTCAAGGAAGGTGAACATTCAACACATTTGTGACAAACTTGTCATTCCAATATTTTGCCAATTTTGTGAAAATGTAATCACACAGTGTCCACATGTACTATCTAGACCTATTGGGAAAATCATGCATTATGGCGGAGGCATACCAGTCGCCAAAGCGACATTTCTAGTTTTTTTATGATACAGGATGATACATGAATAGTTGTGCAATTATCATCATTCATACTAACTGTAGCTGGAAATCTTTCCGACAAAGTCTTTTATCCTAACAAAAAAAAAAAAAAAATGGTTGGTTATGCCAGCTCTTACAAATATGAATATAAAAATAATGTGATGCAAAACTTCAGTTGTGGTATGACATCCAGCCAGCCATATATATAAACCAGATTTCACTCTGAGTCATTAAATAATCAAACACCATTGTAAACAAAAAGATATTTCATAATTAAGTCAACTGTCACCATCTCTAAGCTTTTGATAAAGTTGTTCTGTTTCTATAAAAAGAACAGTTTGTGGTATGACAGATATAACCAAGATTGAATACCACATGACAAGTTTGACACTAATTCAGCCATTCAAATTCAACCATAAAGAAGGCAGTAATTCACTTGAAGTTTTCACATATGTATTTTTATGTCTCTGCCCTGAAGAATTGCTAGAGGCATGATTGTAATTTCAGTCATGTTTCTAGCATCAAGAAACTACCAGATATGCAAAGAGCAATCTAGCTTCTGATGCTGAAAATGATAAGGACATTAAAATTATATGATAATCATCTTTGTGAAAATTGAATTTGCAAAACAGAAATAATCTTCCTATAGATATAAAATCCTTTATAGCACTATTTGACTGAGATATGAAATCCAGAGTGAGTTTAGTGTCCTTGTTTGTTCCACGTGTAGATACTGGCTGTGTCACAGGGGAACAATGAAGTTGTGGAAAATGAGAAAGTAGAACGTCAGAGGCTGCGAGAATTGAGCCATCACTTGGGGCGCAGGATTGAGGGCTTGATTAAAGGGGTCGGTGGAAGGCTGGATGACTGGCAGTCAACCACACCCTCTTATTCACTAATGTTTGAGGAGCTGTCAGTGGAGTGTGACGATGGCTACATTCCAAATCATGACCAGCTAACATGTGGTGAGCCAGAATTGAGAACACTGATTGTGAAGTAAAATTGAAATGTGGCACTAAGTATATAGTGTTAGCCTTGAATTGCCATAACTGCTTTGTTGTTGGTGATCCAAGACTGTAAGTGTACTATGAAGGAGTCACTGCACAAGCAATATTTTCACTAGACAATGAATGCACAATCAATTTTGGATGAAAAGTTGTAAAGTAAGGACTGGAAGCTTTTCCTTCTCGTGCAATTCTCCATATCGCATATAGCCGATATCAAGGCGGTATCAAGTGATATCGTTCGATACCTCCGATATCGAACCTCTCAGGCTGGGACAGTAACTTCCGGTTATTGATTTGCGTGTGTGCTTTTCTATAGGCGAACTTACAAGCTTTGTTTTGGATCCAAAGAAATATATTTGTTTTGACTTTAGTTTGTTTATTTCCCGAATATAACTATCCAGTACACCATGGGGTTTTTCTGTGAGGCAGTACCGCTCAGAGTGTACTTCTGATGATGCTAAAAGTAAAAAAAATGGACAAATATCCGTGCTCCGAGCAGTAGAGGTGCACCACATGCACAGGCCGCGAATATTTTTTCCGTACATGGAAACGCTATGGGCCTACTCTGCGCGTGTACCTGCTCTCCACAGACTGCATTTTCTTCGAACCATGCTCGCCATGCCGCGGCACCGGCTGCCTTGGCTGACAATGACGATGCACGATGAATAATGTCCCATAGCGTTTCCATGTACGGAAAAACTGTTCGCCGGTAGCGCATCGAGCTAGCTCGCACGCATGAAACCGGAAGTTACTGTCCCGAGAATTAAAGGTAAAAAAATTAGAGGGCCACACGCGTTCAGATTCGGAGAGCTATATGCGATAGGGAGAATTATTTGAAACAGCTAGTGCTTGACACTTTGTGAAGGTGAAGTACTGGAATGAAAATTATTAGATAATCAAATGCTCCATTGATTTGAACTTAAACCTAATAATCACATTTTAAAATATTTGATAAATCATTTTCACACATTTGATGAGAAGTAATACATGACATCATGTTTGAAGATGAGTACAACAGTATACAAATTGATGTATTCATTTAAGTAATTCAGACACTTTCTTTGATTAAGATAAATGAATGGATTTGGTTTTGGATTGTGTTTCCTCAGTGCAGAATATGACATGACGGAGGATTGCCTCTAAAAAACTCATGCTTAATGTATATTTTGTTTCATGGAGTAATTTATTTAGTATTTGTTTTTGAGTTTACCTTTTTTTTTTCCTACTGTATCTTCATTTTTGTTCTCCTTTTGTATAGTGGCATGTCCAACTGGGCATTACTTCAGGCAGGAATCTGAAGAATGTTTGGAGTGTGAAATGGGGTCTTACCAAGATGAGCAGGCACAGAGCCAGTGTAAGCCTTGTGTGGATGGGACATGGACTAGGGAGACAGGAGCGAGGGCCGTTTCAGATTGTGAAGGTAAGATGATTCTCTGCTGCTTTCATCTCCTTTGTGTAAACTCAGTCTCATTTCCAGACACTTTTCAGGTGGGAAGCAACAGACCCAATTCTCTTGCAAAGTCAAGCAGAGTAAAAATGAATAGAACTACAAACCTTGTAAAGCCATTTTCTTACATATTGTAATGAATAGTTGTTTGCTGTTATTTATTAATAGATTATGTTTGATAAACTTTACAATCGATCACTGCTCTTTGACACATAGATTTTTTGTGGCCTTAAGTGTTGTCAGACTGTGCGCTAACAAGCACCAAATCAAATTGCAAAATAAAACAGAAGAAAACTAAATTTGTTTCAAAAAACATGATTGCAGAAGTATGTCCTGACAAGACAAAGAAGAAGAAGAAGGAAAAAATAAAAAACAACCTTCACATTTTCAACCGCAACTCCCTGTCCCATACCCCCACAGTTGTATACAGGGGAAACTCGGTATAACGAACACTGCTATAACGAGATATCGGTTATAACGAGGAAATTTTCTCGGTCCCAAATTTCCTTCCACACAAGTCTATGTAAAATGCTACTCTTATAGCGAGATCGGCTATAACGAAATAACTGCTATAACGAGATATATTTTGTGACTTCCAAACAAAGAAAAACATAGTAAATCAAACCTGCTATAGCGAGGTAAAGCAAAATGCCTTCGGTAAAGCTTTACTTCGCCTGTGCTATCATCTTCCGAGATTGTAAAGCTTGATGCGCCAAAAACTGTCTTGTACACACATAATCATTTTCTTCAATGCACTCCAGCTAGCACTGCATGTTGTACGTGTGAAGTGTGTATGTGCACGCACACTGATACATGCAGAAAATGTGGTGGGACGGCCATATGTATACATGACATCATCATGACGTTTAGCAGGTGTGAGGCAATCTGATGCTGTGATTGGCTTTCTACTTAGGGAATTCCCCGTCTTCACACACACGCAGTCATAATGTACATACAGAATGTGTCACATACACGCACAGCATTGTGCAGACCATATTCAAGCTTTCCACACAACACACACCCATACGATAACCATGCACATACCAATCCACAGACGATCTTGATACAATCGCAAGCTATATAAATTTACAAATTCGAACATCTACAATTAATAAGAAACACATTCTTGATATTGGAATTCCTTACCAAAAACATCTTCTTACCCATAAAGGTGAGTAATTCCCTCACACACAATATCAAGTTTTCAGTATTGATTGAAATATGATGGGTAGTCCCACATGTGCAAATTAATGTCATTATTTTATGCCTTCTTTTATGCCTACTGATATAACGAGATATCGGCTATAACGAGGAAAATGACTCGGTCCCGACCATCTCGTTATATCGAGTTTCCACTGTACTTGGAGTGTCTGTTTGAGTTTCAGTGCAAAATGTATCCATACTTTATTTTTCTTTATAATTGACACCAGTTAGCATCCTATGTCATGTTTTTTTTTGTTTTTTTTGCTTGTGTCCACGTAGCAATTGTTTGCATTGATAGCAAGTAGGCCTACTGTAACTGTGATACTGTGTGTGGTGCGGAAGTCTCTCAAAAAACTTCACACTTCACTGAACCATTGAGAAAATGAAAACATGCAGATCAGTGTTGTTGGAGATAGTAGTTTCTGTTGAAATTACTCTGTAAAATTATAATCAGGTGATGCGTACTAAAAACTGGCTGTGTTCAAATGATAGCAATCATGTGAAAGTTCCTCTATATGTGAATTGGCATAATAAGAAGAAAAAGAAAGAAAGAAAGAAAAAGAAGCAGTGGAGTGATAGCTTCCATGCTTAGAGTAAGTCAGCTGCTTTGATTCCATTCCCACATTACAGTCCAGTGCAAAAAGGGATACTACTCTGCCTCTGGATTCGTTCCCTGCACCCCATGTGAAGTGGGCCAGTATCAGCCATTCAGGGGACAGACGGGATGCCTCTCCTGTCCCGCGGGAAACACTTCCATTCCCGGAGCGATCTCATCACAGGATTGTTATTGAGGTGTGTCTCGATCGGATCCTCCATGTCTTCACATTGCAAGCATGCCTCTCCTTTCTCCACTACTTAGTATATTCATAACTTGTTGTTTGTGGCTGTAAAAGTGTGATTTGTTCTTATCCATTTGTTTGTTTGTGTGTTTAGCTGGTAATTTGTTGATGCATGAACACAGGGACAATGCAGGAATGAATGAAAAATAACCCCCACTACGGTCTGAGCTGTGCAATTGGCACATATTGAGTGACAATTGAATGGCAATTGGCACATAAAACGCCACATATCATTTTTACACGCTGCCCAAATCCCCGACACAGGAAGGGTTGATTTTATCCATGTGATATAGTTATCTTGTTAGACAAACAAGATTTACAGCAAAGAAAATGACAACAAAATAACAGTCTGACATTCTTACTACTACAGTGCACTCCCGTTATAACGAACACGGTTATAATAAATTCCGGTCACAACGAGGTAAAAATTCAGACCTCGACATTATCTGCTCTATGTTTTTTTTTATTGTTTATTTATTCCGATATAACAAAATTTCGATATAACGAAAGAAAACTGCCTGTCCCGAGGACTTCGTTATAACGGGAATCCACGGTAATAATAATAATAATAATAATAAAGGACATTTATATTGCGCAGCTACTATAATGATATACTCTACTGCGCATTACAAAATGACATGCATACAAGAAATTCAAACAGAATGTACACTACTTCAAGAGATGACTTTTTAACCTGGCCTTAAACTCATTAATTGTGACTGCTTGTCTTACAAACAAAGGGAGATTATTCCATAATTTTGGTGCAGCGTACAAAAATGCCCTGTCACCAAGAGTAACTTTTGATTTCCCCGATGGATATTTCAATAATGTTTGATCCCGTGAACTTCGAAGATGATAAAATGTTTGAAATGATGTTTTTAACTCTACAAGTTCCTGTATGTACACTGGTGCTGTACCATGAATGGCTCTATATACAATTAGCAGAGTTTTAAATATGATTCTCTGCTTTACAGGCAGCCAATGTAATGCACGTAGTAATAGACTACAATGAGAAAAACGAGGAGAATTACAAACTAATCTAGCACATGCATTTTGCACCCTTTGTAGTTTACCTAACTGATTATCAGGTAATCCATAAAATAAACTGTTACAATAATCCAATCTGCTTGTAACAAACGCATGGATGATTTTTTCAGTACTTTCCCGTGTCAAATGCTTCCGAATATGTGCAATATTAAACAAATGATAAAATGAATTTTTACATACTTCAGAGATATGTCTGTCAAAAGCTAGGTGTGAATCAAACCACACTCCCAGATTCCGTGCAGAATCAACAGGATAAATATCAACATCAATCACTTTCAGGCTTTCAGTGCGTAATTTTGAAACTTGCTGTTGAGTGCCACATATTACAAATTCGGTTTTCTTATCATTGAGTAGAAGATTGTTGGATAATAACCATTTGTGAAGATGCACAATACATCGCTCTATAATGGACACAGTATAATTCTCATCTGCTGCAGTAGGTGAAAAAGATATGTACAGCTGTGTATCATCCGCATAGGTATGACACATTACTTCTGGGAATTTGTGTTGGATTTCATGGAACAACCTACTAGCATACAAAGTAAAAAGAAGGGGACCCAGGCAGGAGCCTTGGGGCACACCCCAGGGTACATCAAACTCTTTGGACATACTGGAATCAACCTGAACCCTCTGTCTCCTATCATTCAAATAGGACTCAAACCATGACAATGCTCTGTCAGTTATTCCAAAATGTGTTTGGAGAACATTCACAAGAATGTCATGTCTAATTAAATCGAAAGCTGCACTCATGTCCAGTAGAACTAAAAATACCACCTGTTGCTTATTCATTGCTAACAGCAAATCATTCTTCACCTTTAATAGGGCTGTTTCTGTGCTGTGGTTTTGTCTATATGCTGACTGCATCGGTGGTAGTAAATCATTGGTTACAGGATGTTGCTGAATTTGACCTGCTACTGCTGCTTCAACCAGTTTGGACACATATTGCAAATTACTAACAGGTCTACAATTTGAAAACTGTAAATCTGCACCGGGCTTTTTCAATAATGGTCTAACTATAGCCAACTTCCAATTCCTGTGAAAGTGTCCACTTGTCAGAGACAGGTTGATAATTTTTGTAAGAACTGGCAATAGAATATCAATGTTCCTTACAACCAGCTTTGTGGGTATTGGATCCAATATACATGTCTTCTTGTTTAACTTCAGAACCAACTTTTGCACATCATGTGCACATAACGGAGAAAACTGTGACAACTTATATTGAACTTCTGAATAAGAAGATTGGTTGGAGAATCCATCTGCTCTTTTTGACTGAATGTCTTCACACATTTTCACTACTTTCTGCTCAAAATACATACCCAACTCATTTACAAAATGTTCAGTATCAATGTGTGGTGGTAAATCAACTATGGACTTCTTCATATTTAACAAAGACTTTGCAATATGAAACAACTTTTTCTGATCAGCAGCATTCTCAGTTATACATTCATTATAATAATCTTGTCTAGCACGATTCATTAAAGACAAGGTCATATTCCGTATACTCTTATAATCATCATGATCACACTTGTTGTGGCTCTTCATCCACTTCTTTTCTGCTTTACGTCTCTTTCGTTTCATTTGCCGAATATCTTCATTGAACCAAGGTGTTTTGGGCCTCTCACTCACATATTTTGTTACAAGTGGTGCATGTTTGTCAAGAACAGATGTCAAAGAGTTTTCATATAATGAGACCAATTCATCTAAATCATTACACATGCAAGTACTGAGATCGCTTGCTCTCAAATCATTCTGAAAAATGTCAAAATCAATTGATGCAATTTTACGACACATAACTTTCTTTACTTTTACTGATGGTTTTTGTGTTCTCAATTGACACATGACTGACATATGATCGGAAACCAATGAATCAGCCCAAGGCTTTCCAACAACTATGTCATCTGAACTTCTACTGATGATAAGATCTAAAGTATGACCATGAGTATGAGTACTGACATCTACATGCTGTATACAGCTAACAGACTCAAGCAATTCTCGGAGAGCTGTCGCATCCAAATTATCATTCACATCAACATGAACATTAAAATCACCTGTTACTATAAGAGGGATTTTACAAAAGAGGTGTGGTTGCAGAAACTCACTGAACTCATGCAAGAAAACTCCAAATGAAATTCGGTGTTGTTCAGAATAAGGTGGTCTGTACAAATTGATAATTCTAAACTGAAAAGAGTTGATAGTGATATTATACACACTGAATTCGAATGATTGTTTTCACCGTCATCTACTTTCTTAACGTGCAAACAATCTCTATACATCAATGCTGTACCACCTCCCCGACGGCCTGTTCTAGGCCTATGACTGAATTTATAACCGGTAGGAACAACATCACCAATAACAGCCGAATCTTTATCGGTGAGCCAAGTTTCTGTGAAAGCATACAAATCTGCCTTACTATCACATATATAATCAAACACTGCGATTGACTTATTGCGCAGGGAACGCACATTGAGAGAGCATAGCTTGAAATAACTTGCAAAAGAAGACTGGGGAATAATCTTAATCAGATTACTGAACTGCCTACAATGTTCGACCCAGGATGAACTGAAGTGAATTGCTCTGCAACCACTGTGCAACATTTATCCTGATATTTAATTGAAGAGGATTTAGAAAGCTGTAGCTCTAATAGTGAACAAAGCTCTTCACCGTTTGATAGTATATAATCACTCAGAGTGAATAATATACACTGTCGGTCCAGATTTGTGACATTCATGAAGGGCTCTTGAGTATACAGTGGACTCCCGTTATAATGAAGTCTCCAGGACTGGCATTTTTCTTTTGTTATATCGAAATTTCGTTATAACCGAACATATAAACAATAGAAATACATTGTACATAGAATGGATAATGTTGTGGTCTGATTTTTTGCTTCGTTGTAGCTGGAATTTTGTTATAACCGTGTTTGTTATAACGGGAGTGCACTGTACTCAAAAATCTCCGCAAAAAGAAACTAAGCTGTAATGATTGTAAACTGCCAATAATTGCAGTGTACAATGACCACATAGGTATCATTTTATGTAATGGAGCCCCAGATCTTTCTTGAGTATGATTCATTCCACGTTGTTTTTTTCTTTTCTCTCTCTCCCTCATCTCTCTCTCTCCACCCCCCCCCCCCCTTCCTATACAGAGCCTGCCTAATCTGACCGTTCATCACAGTGGATCATGAACGGCATGGATGAAAGTTGTATGATCCTTCGTCTTCAATGACCAAGTGAAAAGCAATGTTTTGATGAAACCATGAACTATCTAGAAAATCAGAAAAAAGGGATGGTCATTCTTTCGGCTGTAAATATCTATGCTGGTAATGTTGAGACGAAAAAAAAAAATGAGCAGAAATTATCATGTCAACAACAAGGCATTTTTTAACTATACCACTTAGTTTGATAATTTGTGTTACACTTTGTGACATAATTATCATGTCATTACTTTAATGCTTTGTGTCATTCTAATCACTATGAGTGAGTTTAGTGAAGCACATGAATGCCATTTATTGACAGTCTGCCTGGGCTACAAAAGTTTTGGAATCTCTTTGAACCCTTGATGGGAAAAAAAAAAATCGTATACATGCTTTAAAAAAGAAAATCCAGTGTATCTACTAATTATTATGATGTTTTGTAGAATGCTTGTAAGATATACGTGTATTGTGAATGAAGTCATAGGGCTTAAAGTTGTATTACTGAATATGTTATCTGCTGTTTTTTGTTGTTTTATGGGGGGGGGGTTGTAACATCAGAATGCATATTACAGCTGTGGTGCATGCATGATTATTATCATTGTTTAAAATTGTATTATTGGGATTAGAAGTCTTCTCACATAAAGCATGTTTACTTCTCAAGTGCCCAATTGTTTACACCTTGACTGACACTGTTCTTTGGTATAATTGAATGAAGACTTCATGCTATATCAAAAGCTGTGCATTGTTGTAAAACATGATATATTTGCGGCATTTTGCAAATTGGAGCCGACGGCCTTTCTCATGGCATGAAATTTTCACGAATTGCCACTGGCGTTCAATGCATGTCGTGTAGACAAGGGCTTTCGTGTGCCCTTTTAATTTTGTGAATCTTATTGCTATTAAAATGCACGCAAACATTCCTCGTTTTACAGTACAGTGTATTGTAAGTATGTATGAGAGAATAAAAACATGAAGTTACATAAAAGCTGGTGCTATACTCATTATTATCTGTGCACTAATCTGTGATTATTATGTTGTCATTACAAAAACCTACAAACGTAACAGACATCTTTCCCATGGTCACGATGTAGCAGAATTTATCTTATAGTCAAGCTTCTTTACCCTGTTGTCTTCTTTGCTGTGCTGAAAATCCACTGACATGCTCAGTCCTGAAACAGACCATCAGTAGATATACTGTAGATTATGCAATTTCTTTTGTTATGACAAATGTTGTTGTTCACATGCAAGTGGAAAGCTCAAACATAGCGATTTATAATTCCTTCATATTTTCAAATGAGAATTGGGCCTATTGTTGATAGCAATCACATTCAATGTAATTTAGGTAAAGATTTATGTCCTCATGAATATCCTACTGGCTTGTTGGTACATATAGAGTATTGAATAAAAACAAACAAACAAAAACAAAAACTCCTGTCAGTGATGTAAAAACCAAGACCCGCTTCCTGTATGAGTCATTACTACAAGAAGAAAAAAAAAAAGTGTGTCAGGCCATCAGGTCCATATAATCCAGTAATATGTATTTTATTACTGTACAAATTTAATGGGAGCTTGAATGTGCAGCAAGAAGGCACCTTGTTGTAACTAGCCAAGGTGTCATCTCGCTGGTCACGTAGGTTTCTGCGGAATTTATTTAGAATTAATTTTGTCTAATAAATGGATGATTGCAGACCTCTTGTTTTGCCCAACCTCATACAACAGTATTATGTATCACCTTCAGATGAATGCCGTTGTCTTTAACCCTATTCTAACTGGGCTATTTGAGACCAAGTTTTTACTGGGGGGGGGGGGGGGGGTCAATTTGACCCCCCCTTCAGATCTCGGCCGCCGATCGCGTGATCGCCGCAAAATTTTGCCTGAACATAGAGCCAGATGTCAACTACAAGATTACATGGTCATACAATAGAAAAATTTTGATTTCATATTTTTTAATAAATTAATTATGCAAATTAACGCATAAAATCATATTTTCACCTATAACTCCATCAAAAAGACTGAAGGATTATTAAATTTTTGTGTCAGAGTTCCTCAAGACACATCAAACAATTTTCTTGTAAGAAAAGAGCGCAATCAAAATCATTTTCTTTTGTTTTTTATTGTTTTTTTAATTTCTTATGTATTTTATTGTTTTTTCGATCTTTTGTTTTCTATTGTTTTTTTGCCAAAATTTGTTGGAGGCACTTTTTCAAGCTTATCTACATTAGAATTGATGTACTTCAATGCTTAAAAGTTAAAATAATCTAATTTATATCAATTAAACAAAAAACCACAGTTTGCATTGGATTTGCACACGAAATCATGAATTTGAGCGGTTTTTGGGTTGACATGCATATGCAAAACATTGCATAACTTCAGAATGGTGTACCCGGACGTCGCAAATTTGGTCTCAAAATATGCGGGAGACTCAAATGAAAAAAGTCATGAAACGACGCGGCAAAATCTTTGCGCGTTGCGGAATCGTGGCGCGAAACGTCGAGGGGGGGGTCAATTTGACCCCCCCCCCCCCCCAGTTAGAATAGGGTTAAGAGTAGCAACCTGTTCTCACATGTACTGAATTTTTCTTTGTACAATATGGATTTTTTCATGAAATAAATAATCACATATGACAAACTTATCACGAATTCCGCAAGATTTTTTTCTGTTTTCAATTTTAATAGGCAGTATCAAGTTTTGTGATATATGTTGAATTTGAAGAGTTACTACAATCCCCGTATAAAAGCTGCCAGCTTTCCTTTTGAACAATATTCCTCATATTTAATGTCAAAATAAAAGATGCACTCACTAACCCCTCCCTCCCCAATAAAGAAAGGGAAAAAATAACAATAATATAAGGTAACAAAAGAAAATGAATAGATAAGTAATTAATTGAATAATCAAATGAATGATTAGATAAATAAAAATACTTTAAAGCATATGGACATACTAGCTCTTTAATTGTACATAGCTCAAAGCAGAATGCACACAATACAACTCATGGTGTCTGACTTTCTGACTAAAAAGTGTACAATGTGTCGGTGTGTGTCGAAGAGTATAGGTGCTTGAGACATTGTAAAGAGTGATGCAATAGAAAGGTCAGTACTTTCACATCTACAAGACTATCTGCAGAATGTTTTCAGGTTTGGAGGGGGGGGGGGGTGTTTGCAAGACCGGAGGTCAAGGTCATTAGTACCCCCCCCCATCCCCTTAGAAGGGAAGAACTTAAAGGAAACCAAAGCTCAAAGAACAATGGATTGAGTGAAAGTAGCAACATTAGTAGAACGCATCAGTGAAAGTTTGAGGAAAATCAGACAATCGATGAAAAAGTTATGAATTTTTAAAGTTTTGGCGTTGGAACCACTGGATCAAGAGACTACTAGAGTTCATGACGTTATGTGTGGACAACAATAAAAAGAAAATATAAAGAACATTCAACATGCTTTCTCTTTTCTATCGTAATGAAAGAGCACTTGACTAACTGCTTTCAGAAAGCAGGTGGAATTATTACTACCCTTAACATAGACCCTATGTTCGTATCAAGTTGATGGAATGTATAATTTTCATGAAAAATTAGCTTTTGTGAGATTGTTGTGATACAGATTATATACATACAGCAAAATCAGAAAAAAAAAAAGCTTTTTGTTGAATTCTAGGTTAAAAAAAAAACATATTTACAAAACCCCTGCAAAAGAAAGTGAAAATGAGCATTCTAAACTAAAAATGAAGCAAGTCGGCATACAAAATGACAGTTTAGAGTGTTCTTTTTCACTCACTTTTGAAGAGACTTAATATGATTTTTTTAAAACCTATGTTCAACAAAAAGCTTATTTTTTTTTCTGATTTTACTGTATATATAATCTATGATTTTATTGTCAAAATAAGCATGTCACAAGTTGGTACCTCATTTATGGAATTACCCACATCGAATACAAAGATCGAAGAAATAATATTTGCATGTATTGTATTCTAAAAAAATTGCAACAAACCCATGATTCCGATGGTTCAGTCGGGAAGTTCTTCCTGTCGAAGGGGAGGGGGAGGCGGGGGGGGGGGGGGGGGGGGGGGGCTATATCCACCGACCCCCTGATCCTACCAGGAGCGCTACCGTTCTAGAACAGTCTGAGCAGAGCAGAGTGGAAAACACGCAGAGTCATTCTATGTATAAAATTAATTATATAGCGAGAACTCGTGTAGATTGTAGATTGATCGACAAGAGTGACGCAATGGTCTGTTTCATCACCATCGCGGGATGACAGCAAAAAATACCCCAAACAGTAATGTTCTAAAAGTGGTATTCCCTTGTGTTTGGTTGTGTTTGCTTGTTTGTTTGCTTGTTTGTTTGTTTGTTTATTTGTTTGTTTGTTTTGGGGGGTTTTGTTCGTTTGTTTGTTGGTTTGTTTGTTTGTTTGTTTGTTTGTTTGTTTGTTTGTTTGTTTGTTTTCAAGAAGACAGATAACGTGTAACATGTACGTAGAAGACTGCATTATCTCGTTCTCGGTTTGCCGACAGAAAATTGCAAGGACTCGTCGACACGAAGCAAACTTCCGATCCGTTGTAGAAATTTGACAGTATACGAAGGCATTCAGTTCATTTCGAAGCTTTGCTAATTCCCTGATCCCAGCAGATGACCGGTACAGAGCAAACAAATGGGGAAGTATCAAAGTGAAAGAAATAGCCTTTATGGAGCTATATAATGATCGAAAAGATTGGAGAATAACAGGAAAAGACACCAAATCTACCGGCGTCTCTCATTTCCGATGGAGTCGGTTTTCCCAAAAGTCTTCTTTATACCTTCGAACATTCACTGTTGGCGACCAAGTCGTTGTCATTGCGGAATAAGTCAAATGAAAAATCTTGGCTAAGAGTTTTGTGTTGTATAACAACCATTTATGTAAGAAATAGAAGAAAAAACTCAAGTGCCAAGACGGCAAAACGGAACTAAATCTCTTGATGTTGCTTGCGCAAGTTTAAGCAAAATTCCATCACTATTTGAAGATTCCAAGGAAGTTGTTATTACTCTGTTGCCAAAACTCATACGTCGAATCTGAAAGCAAAGCAATTCTCAGGTTCAAAACGTACTACTGTCATTACAGTGTACTTTATTAGCTTATTACTAGCGCCATCACGAAGAAAGGATCGAGGTCCAAGAAATAGAGTCATAACAGCCTTATTCCCTTTGATCCCACGTTCGATGCAGCCACTAAAACTATATGAAGTATGTGTCAAACTGGATATTCCACGCAGATAGACAAACGATAGATTCGTGTCTCTTTACATAATGACCAGAACACATGACTCTCAAAAGAATCCCTATGAATGAGTGGGAGACATCATGGCAAATACACGGGGATGCACGAATAGAAATTGTGCGATGTAATAAAAAATATAAAAATCACTTGATTGGACATGTCTGAACACTAATATGAAATACCAATTTGCAAGGAACAATACTTGAAGACTACACCGTATCAGTTTTATTTATCGGAAGTTACCGGAAAAGTGATAAAATCGGCTTTTATAGGGTTACAGTTTCAAACATTTTCCCAGCACTTTCCCAACACTTTTCAAACACTTTCCCAGCATACAGCTCTGATTTACCCGGTGAAGTGGTCCCTCCTCACATCCAACTGGACCCCATGGAAGACTAGCGTAGCATAGCTGAATATGGGCTATCCAGCCATCTTCTCAGATGGAAAATGGACTAACAAACAAACAAACACTTAATTTCTACACTTAATTTCTGGACGGAATTGACTTTTGTTTTATATTTTGTATCATTCGGTAAAAATTTTATATCATTTATTGAAAAAAAACCAAGCAAACTATACTTGACATTAAAGTTCAAACAAATCTTCAGATTATTCATATAAATGTCAGCATCAAAGCCCTATCATCAAAGGCATAAATGCACCTGTGGAATTTTTGTGTGCATCTCTCGAAAAAACTGACAGCTGTACGAATAATTATACAGCCAGTTGAAACTCCATGCAGTTCTTGAACCTCCTTGCATGAATGCAGACCGAAATAAACGCAGACGAAAATAAACGCAGTTACCTGTAATATCTGCACCTCTTCTCGCCCCCCCCCCCCCCTCTCTCTCTCTCTCTCTCTCTTTGTCCTTCTCCGGTGTATCTATCTGTCTTTCTATCATTCTGTCTCCTTCCATCTCTTTATTTTATCTATATTATATAAAGAAAATTGTGTGAAAGGGGAAATCATCTCATTTTTTGTTTGTAACATTCCTGGGTAAAATATACATTGCCTATAAAGCAGCAATAATGATTTAATTGTCCACCATTTACTGGATTTACTGAGAGAGCACGACTATAACGTTGCAGGTAATATTGACTATCCCATGAAAAGGTTATCTATGATTTTTTAGTGAACTCGCTGCCGCCCTCTTGTGAAAAGTCGTACCCGTTCGTTGTCGTCATGAGCACCGTGAAATTCTTACGACCAGCGTCTCAAAATGCACAAAGAGGATAACAATATTCAATTTGATAAAATCAGAGATAAGACAGGTTGGTCTGGCAGTAATTTGGATTCCCTTTTGTACATACTTCTGTGTATGTCTTTAGTGGGGGTTAAGCAACTAAAACTTTTACCCACCAAATATCACCATACCTGTGTTATTCATTACATGTTTGTTAAATCATGACTTTATTCAAGTTCAAGGAAGTGTTAGAATGACATGTATACAAAAGAACCAGGTCTACCGTTTCATTCAAAACGAATGGCAGGTTTAGACACGTACATGGGGTACAAAACAACAATATTAGAGTTTACATTACTGCAACCCATATCACACATAAACTATCAAATATTACCGGTGATCAATCAATAAGAAATCAATACATATATTATTTCTGCGTTACAATATAAAGTATACACAGTATATACAATATACAGTATAGAGCAAGCTGGTTATTAAAAAGATAATTTTTATAATCACTGCACGTTTTTCTCGAACTAAGTCAACTTTAACTATAAGAGTTGTTAAATATCAGGTTTTCTTCCCGTACAGTCGTTAGTCTAAGATCCATCCCTTAGTGAAGGACTTTGTCTTCTACCTTCTTTCACTTTTCTTGCACTCTTTACTGCGATTTGGTCTTTCTGTTATTTCAAGATGTTGCGTTTAAATCCCGTCGATCCTTCCTTTAGCTAACTAATATTTTTCCCCATTTGCGTTTTTATGTTGTGTTCATCATACTTCTGAGCATAGACAGATAGACAGACAGACAGACAAATAGATATATATACAGACAGACAGACAGACAGACAGACAGATAGATAGATCGATGGATGGATGGATAGATAGACAAATAGAAATAGTGACAGTGGTGATGATGGGTCTATGCAGATAACTAATGGGAGCAACTGTCGCAGGGGCAAAATAATGTCATGTTAATGGAACCACTGACACACATACATACGCACACGTAATTAATGAACACACACGCGCGCATATTACTTTCCCTTGACAATATTTTGTTTGTGTTTTTGGTTTTTTTTTTCACTGAGCGTTTTCTCTTTATTGATTCCTCTTCTCCTATCTCTATGACTATACTTCTTTTATGACACAAATTTGACTTAGCATGGAACGAACCGCGTGATAGGTCAATAGGACGGAAAGGTTGCTGGTAGGCAGGTTGTCAATCAATCTGATTGACAATCTGTTGTAGATTCCCCGCCCACCGGTTAGATCCTGGAAGGCCGACACGTTGTCTTTCTATGGCAGAAAGTCATCTAGCCAGCCACAGACCAATACGGACTTTGTTATCAATTCCTCGGCTTTTTTTTCCCCTGCTCTAGCGGCCTTGTATGCATACATGTGTACGACCCTATTATCACGTTATAGCTTCAACCTCCGTAGTGTCGTCAAATTGTCATAGTTTGTGTCCACGGGAAACGGAAAGCAATTTACCGCGGCGCGCAAAAGAGAAAAACGAAACACAACTTTCTACAACGGAGGAAACAGAATGTGTACAGCTTCTTGCTCACTTTCACCTCGGCTTGGACTCTGATCGAACATACTTCACTTTGTCGAGCAATATCAGGACCAATCATCGTTAAACTGCCTATGATTTTCTTCCAGCTCCAAGCGCACATTTCGTGTCTGGAAGAGGACACAACAATCCATTATGGCCTCGTCTGCCGCCTGCATCACTTGCTTAATACTCCTAATGTTCATCTGTCTTCCGGGAGCAGGTAAGTTTTATCATCTGATACTGAGTGATGCTTTACCTTTCTCTTCTTCTCTTAATATAACCATGTCGAAAAGAGGAATCCCACATTTTGCATACTAGTAGTTTGTTT
The DNA here is from genome assembly GCA_033980235.1 of Diadema setosum. Lineage (NCBI taxonomy): Eukaryota > Metazoa > Echinodermata > Echinoidea > Diadematoida > Diadematidae > Diadema > Diadema setosum. Next base: position 33,198,837 of record CM067075.1, on the reverse strand, counting down.
GTTTTGTTTGTTCATTTTCCATCTGACAAGATGGCTGGATAGCCCATATTCAGCTACGTTAAACTGGTCTTCCATGGGGTCCAGTTGGATGTGAGGTGGGACCACTTCACCGGGTTAAACACTCTGCTCTTTGCGATGAATGAATGAAGCGGGATCTTTTACGTGCATGAGTTGTTGCTCTCTCATACACGGGATCCCATTTTATGTCCTATCCGAGGGACAGAGTGTTTTGCCTCTTGCTAGAGGGGACGGTATGTTTACACACAACATTGCTCAGTCCAGACTCGGGTTCGAACCTGGGCCGCATGATCGTGAGGCAGACGCGCTACCGACTGAGCCAACTCACCGCCCTAAAGGGATAGGTAGCTGTTCTCAAGTAGCTGTTCTCAACTCTCGATACACCATTTTCCTCAGATCACTGCACGTTCACGCTGAAAACGTATGGAAGGTTTGAAGGGATGGTATAGCATGTATAGTATAGGTTGAGGTGAGAATTCAGCTTTTAACTTTTTCGAGATACGTACAAACCACTTCATGAAATTTTGAAGACCATACCATTCCAATAGGAATTAAAACTTTATTTGATAAAAATCGGTTTTGAAGTGCCTAGTTGATATATCCAAAAACAAAGTAAAACAAGGCAATCCTAATAAAAGGTGGGTACCATCTTTTATAAAGATTGCTTTGTTTTGGATATCTCAACCATGTGTTATTGGATATAAAATTTCACTTGAATTTGAATTTGAACTTGAATTTCAAAATCAATTTTCATCACGTAAACTTTGAATTCATCTTAGAATTATTGTGTTCTTTCATATTTCATGAGAGGTGTATCATTATCTCAAAACAATCATCATAAAAAACGTTGGAAACCTCAAGCCCCATTTCAACCGAAACTGTACTATCCCTTTAAAGGAAGGAAGCCGCTCGGGATTGGGTTTGCTCATTAACAGGCGGTCGATATCAACGAGACTTGTGTTCAGCTATGTTTTACACAAATCACATTATTCTATCATGTGCATAAAGAATTCAATGAGTGTATCTTCACATTCATTTTCTTACTCCCTTCAGTCCTGAAAGGGGGGGGGGGGGTCGGAAGAGAGGAAAGTTTCTGCTCAAGTTACGTTCAGATGTCCGTATCCTGCCCAGTGGTATTTGCTGATGTCAATGACCTACAGTCAAGGGCAGACTAAACTTTCATCGTGTTTTGGTGTCTGGACTCTAATACATGTAAAGTTCTTATTAATCTATATGGCAGAAAACTATTCAGCCTTCACGTAGAATGGATTTATTCTATGTTAGCCAAGGATCAATGCTCCCCTTTACCCAACGCTTGTATGTGGACGCTTCGATCGCGATCGTCAACCCCCACCGTAAAAAGTTATCTCTTCAAATTAGAAGCCTGTCCCGTAACACACACACACACACACTCACACACACACACCCATACACACACACACACACACACACACACGCACACACACACACGCACACACACACACACGCACACACACACACGTACACACACACACACACCCATATATATATATATATATATATATATATATATATATATAGCGAAAACTTTGAGCAAAGAAAATGGGTTTTCATTATACACACACACATATATACAAACAAAACATATAGCTCGATACACGTTCTTCGACCTCCCTCCTTGAATTTCGTGTTTTTTCCCTCTGACCTGTATATTTGTCTTTTTTTTTTTCTGGTGGCAGTGGTGCCAATGTAACATTAGCCTACTCATCTTGATTGCAGCGGTACTTACGTGCCATGATAATCCACAGCTGTCTGAAGAGGCTGTTTATCCTTTTACCGGCAGCTCCTCGGTTTTTTCCGAATCTTCTGTATGTATCAGTAACAGTTTATTTGAATTACGTCCTGAACGAACTCTTTTTCTTTCTCCCAACCCCCTCCCTCCTCCTCCCCCACCACCACTCCCCTCCTCCTCCTCTCTCATTTCTCCCTCAGTCTCTGCTTCGCATCTCTTTGTTTACATCGTCTTTGCAGAGAGATGCCGCCTCCCTGGTCTTGGGCAGTTCCAGGACTGCGCTAATAAGGGGAGGGTTTTGTACCCCTGTGAGCTTAAAGAAAGATTATTGAAATGAACACTATGGAAATATGTGAACTCTGAAAATTTGATCCAAAGCCGAGGACAGTAGGAGGGTTTTTAACCTGTTCCATACGGGAACTTAGTGGCCTGTATATCAAGTCTATGGGTATTTCAGAATTCAGTATGGAACGGGTCAATAAAGAAATAGCTTCAAGGCTATAGCTGGACGCTTCAAATGACAATTCTAATGACCTATAAAAAATGATTATGTTGACGTATTGATTGAAATGAATTGAATCAAACTGAGTTACAAAACATATCACTGGACAAAACAAAATTTAAAAAGAAAAAAAATGCAGGTCTTCCGAAATCTTTTGAAAGAAAGATATATAAGTAGATGCAATAATGTATGCGAGAGCAGGTAAATAGCGTATGATTACATTTAAATGAATGAAGGAACCATAAGAAATGCTTATTATATAGTAAGTAGGTGCCTTCGGATGAATGCGCCCTAAAATTAGGTCAAAATTTGTGAAACATAGATCATCCGTAAAGATAAAGACTTTCACTATTTGCTAATATTATTCATACTGAACAATACAAAAAAGCTGAAGAAAAGGAAAGATAAGGTAATGAAGTAAAAAACCTCTCTAATTCAGGGTTGAGATAATGGTAGGGCCTATCTCGATCGACCTGAACGCCAAGGGATGAAGAGATAATCATGTTGGTAAAATCAGATGAAATGGTTTCGTTGTCGTAACTTATCATGTTTATGAAAAATAAAGATTAATTCTGCTTTTTGAAATGATGAAGGAGCTTGGCCAATAGTGACGTCATCAGAGAAGTCATTCCAGACTTTGGTACCATGACACTTGAAAACGAATCGTTTTCTGCGTAATATGTATAATCATATTAATGTCTTATTATGTATACTATATTTATGTTCGTATATAAAATACAAAATAGCAGTTCTTACGAATTGAGAATACAACAACAACAACAACAACAACAACAACAACAAACTTTTTTTCTTGGGGTACTTGCCAGGCACATGAACCAAAAAGTATCATGTATATATACGGTTACGTGTTCAAGATTGACAGTAATGGGATTATGTAGGATGATTTATATCTATAAAGATACTCGTAGACGTCTTGTCCATCTAATTCAAAGTGTTCCTCTTTTTATTGCCGTTGTTCCTGTTTCTGGCATTTGTCAAAACATTGTAATTCCGTTGGGAAACATCCACTTTTTATAAGAATATAATAAGAAAAAAAAAAACACACACACACACCACTCACACAGGAATGACACGCAACGCGCTGTCCCTACGTGCAAATTATTTCGCTCACTACTGCGACATCGGCATGCGTAGTTTAGGATAGAACTGTTAAGTTCCTGATGTTATCCCTAAATTTCCGGGGCAATTTTCCACACACTTCCGTGTGGGTATTATACATGAACCGGACCACTCGCCAGGCTTTTCCCCTGCGTGGGTTGGGTAACATTGGTCATGAAACTCGCACGTGTGAACCCAAAGATGTCTACCTTATGTGGAGGAAATGGTCACTTTTTTTTTCATAATGATGATAATTCGTCGCTGAATCCACGAACCGGCACAACCGGCCAAAATCAGGTAAATTTTCGATTTTGAGATTTTTGCATATTATGATAGTATATACCGAGTTCTACAACCTGACAAATTTTTGAACCTCAATCTCGAGTAATTACGTAATAATAACGACTGTGCCACTTCGTGAAAACTCCGACCGGTCCGTCTAGATTTTCACGAAGTGGCACTATTGCGTGCGTACACGCCGGACTTCATCAAAAATCACTGATCTGTCAAACGTCCTCGTACGCGCTCGTCCAAAATGGCTGCGCCCTGAGCAAACGGAAAAGAGACAGATGAAATCGGTAAAGTTACATATCGCTCTGTATTGACACTTAAATTATTCGAATTTACACTTTATTGAATGTAGATTTGTGAATAAGGAATTAGAATATAAAAAGAGTGTAAATGTGTACTCTAACAGGTCACAATGACTTAGTTTGGCTCTGTCCTAGCTTCGTACTGTACGTTTGCAGTCCCACAGCTATTGTTCGGTGTAAGTAAAGAATAGGGAAAGCGGTTCGAACTAGTAGAGTCAAATGAACTCGTCTCACATTTGCATCGAGTCTGTAACGCAGTAAAATGGTGATATATTGAACAATTTTATTGTTGCTTGTAATACGAGCTCAAGTTTGTAATGCTACGGCCTACTTCTTCCCAGCTAATTTAGCTCTCTTATAGATCCTCTGAACCTTCCAGGAAGTATCTAACGTTACAGTTCTTCTAGATCTAATTGAGATACTAGTAGTTAGACTCTAACTGTGTTACAGAGTAAAATTATTAATAGTGCTCGTGAATACCGCATGTGCAGGTTACTGTGATGTTATTTCGCTGACTACCCTTGAAGTCTCAATGGAAACGAAATGATTTAAAGCTACTTATACTAAAAATGTAATTGAGGAAGGTCCTCCTCCCACCTCATTGTCTAAATTGAGGTGTTAAGAGCAACAATAAGGTTCGTTAATGCTCAGTACCTGAATTCACAAATTGTTCTGTCATGCTATAGGCCTAAAAGTAAACATTAAAAGCATGTGCCTGGCAAGTAATTTTGCCTTAGTTTGTGGTTTTGCTTGCTTTGATTTTCTACAATCTATAGTTCTTTGAAACACAGTTGTTGTTGTTGTTGTTTTGTTTTGTTTTTGTTGGTTTTTTTTTTTTTTTTTGGGGGGGGGGCTATGTATGAGGATTCATACTATTAGACCAGAGTGATGTTCTCAAACTTCAGATTCTAATAAGCCATATAATGTAGACCTGAAAAGGAGGTGGGGAAGGGGGCAGGGTGATGTTTTGCAAATTTGTGGCTCATATTAATGATCTTACAGAATTGTTAGTAGTGATGGAGTTTCATGTGACTGACATCTTGCATTCATCTTCCATTCCAACAGATATTGAGGCATTTGTGTGGACAACGCAACAACTTGCAGACTGGACTGAAATGAGTGATGTTCTTCGATGATGGGCTACTTTACAAAATTGTTACTCCGAACCACATTCCTGTAGATTTCTACCGTCATCACAAGCTTGAACAACAACCGTAAGTTACATTACTATCTGACAAAGATTCAGACAAACCAGTGTTTGCTAGTACAGGATGCAGGAATACGACTAATAATTTGACTTTTCACATAATGAAATGATTGTGTATCTTACTCTTTTTTTAAATTACAACTGTATTTTGTAGTTTAGATGGACGTGAACCACTGACATAACATGGAATCCGACATTTTGACATCTAATTACCTGCAGTCATGCTGAATTTTGGTATAAAGGCAATGCTGTCTCTCAATCTGATCTTGATATGGTACCAATATGCATTTCTTCAGTGTCATTTATCTTTCATTACTGTTATAACTGTAGTTGTGGTGTTTTTTTTTTGTTTTTTTTTGTTTTGTTTTTTTTTGCTGTGTGTGTGTGTGTGTGTGGTTTTCTTTTTTCTTTTTTTTTTTTGGGGGGGGACAATGGAGATGGGGAATGAGCAGCTCTCTGTGCTGATATGAGATGCCATCAACTTTGCAAAAGTCAATGGCACATACTGTATGACAAATACTTGGCAAAGACGATGAAAATGAAAGGTCTCAATATACATTTAAAGCTTCATTCATATTAATGTTGGGTGTTTTTTTTTTTTTTTGCTTTCTACACTCAGAAGTCAAATGTTGTAAGAATCTGAGACTTTACTTAATACATGGGGTTGACTGTGTCACTGATTTTCACTTGTGATGTTCTGCTTTCTTTATTCTTTGTCTTATTCTTTACTTCAGTTCTGCTCCTGATTCTAGTCAACAATGTGTTCATTCACCATTTCGTCTGGCTTAGCATCCTCTTCTTACTGCACTCAAAGGTTACATTGTGCACTGAGCTAAAGGTGAGCAAGATATAAACGGCAATCAGTGCAACACCTATTCATGTAGTATTCGGTTTTATTTTGTCATAGATATTACTCAGAATATCCAGTGTCATTGGACAATTAGAAGTTATCCTAGTATAGTCTTGTTATGTACATTATCACATTGATTCAAACTTATACGGTGTAATTCAACAGAATTGCATTAGCACTTTTGAGCAAAACACTACCAAAGTGTTGATATGAAAGGAACACTATTGTATAATAATTTTCTCAGGCAAATCAAATATAGTTTTACAGATGTGCAAAAATTGTTTAAGTAGTATGTTATGACTGTCTTCTCAAATAATTATCATCGTTCCCCTCTGCAATATAGAAGTAACATTGTCTGTGAAAAAACAATTGTTCATCTTTGCATAGGGAGAGAAGCTGATGACAACTGTCTACTAGATATGTCGAAGTGGAGAAAGCAAAGAGAAACCCGGAACAGCTTCAAATGACTAGGGTGGCTGAGCTGAACATCTGCACCAAAGTCCAAGCCAGGGATCATTATGGAAGGAGATCACAGCAATATTTCACTACAATCACAGAGTTGCTCCAGACAGCGAACTTTTCACAATGTGTGTGCCTGATGAATGGGCAGTCAGGTTCTGGCAGAACATTATCTTGATATTCTGCGTAATGTCGTATTTAATGACTTTGGGTTGTGTGTGTGCAGAAAGGGGGGGGGGGGGGGAGGGGATGGGTAGTGTGATTATAAAATATGGCATCATTTTAATAGCAATAATAATAATAATAATAATAATAATAATACTAATTATAATAATAATAGTGATGGTAATAATGATAATATCAATAATAATAATAATATAAATGATAATAAAAGTAATAATAACAATAATCAACAGTGCTTATGTATAGCACATAGAACATTCTGTGTTATGTCCGTATGTGCTCAAGGGTTAAAATGATTACACAAAAACATACAATTGCAAATAACAATAATACCTTGTTTCATGTTTAGACTGTAATGAAGGCATTCCCAAGGCATACTTAGGTTTGTTAACATTTGTAAATTATTTCAAATTCTGGGGTAGATTATTCCATATGGTAGAGACATGACAAGCAAGTATGTATGTTGTTGCTTTTTTATTCAGCATAACAAATAAGTCCCTGCCTTTCGAACAAAGGTTTCTCTCTGGTGCGTCTCCTATTTAAAGTAGTTCTCTCAAATAGTGTGTATTCAAAAGTTAATATCAACATTTTGTACTGAATATGAATTTTGACTTGAAGCCAGTGGAAGCTTCGTAGAACCACTTAAATTTGTGTTAATATGTTGTTGTTTTTTTTAATTTGAGCACTAGTCTTGCAGCAGAGTTTGGGATAGCTTGTTATCTCTGTATCTGTTTGACTGACAATCCACAAACTAATTAATGATGAAATCAGCATGTCAGATGAAGAAACAATGAACTGAACATACTGCTATGTGTTTATCGATGGAGTCGCACATTTTCCAAATATTGTATGTGAAAGAATCAAGGGGACATTAAGGGACATTAATCCTAAGTACTGTATCTTACACTGTCACTTTATTCACTGGCATTAATCGTGATAACAATCAATCCATGGGTCTCTCCACACAGCTTTGTCACAATGATGCCTTCCTCAATTTCCACTGTAATATGCTTCCATTCTCTTTGGCTTAACAGTGCTTTTCACAACAAAAACTTTATAAGTATCAAAAGCCATATAAAATGTATTTTCTTTTACTTTGTTTTTGAACCAGCTCACCTATCATACTATTCATTTTGCCTCCTTTAGCCAGGCCGCCATTAGGCCAACCCCATTAACGATTCTCAGTATTTTTTTTTTTTTTTTTTTGTCATGCCTACCCCAGCACCTCGGACACCCACAGCAGATGTAAATTAAATCAGGACTAAGCTTCAAGTCAAGTTGTGCGAGCTAGAAAGGTATTAGGAGACTGCAAGAGGGTTATAAGCAATTGGATGCTTACATTTACTCTGTTTGCTCTCATTTCGCTTCGAGAATGATTAATAAACTTTGACAGATAATGTTTAATTGGATGATACTTGTACTGCAGTACACAGCCATATTCTTGCAGTCTGTGTCCACATCAGGACTTATAGCATGGCCATCATTACCTTTTTATATTGAATATTGTGGATTTCATTTTTTAAAGGAAAAATGAGAAAATGTAGGTCTGATATGTTAGCAGTGTAATTGTAAACAGGTAGATTAACAAAACAAAAAAAAAACACAGTCACCTAGTTTCATGTTGTCAATATTATTCACAGAAACATGTGCAGAAATTATGTACAGAAATATTTGTGACGTAAAGAACCACAGAAATGTAAAAACATGTAAAATTTGATTGCGTTAACGATTCTGAATGTGGAAAGTGTGATACTCGAAAAGATATCAAAACTGATTAGTTCCGAGTAAATCTATAGTAAAAATATCAGGTAGATATTCATCTGTATGAAATCTTTTTAAAGAACATTACTTGTGTAGATAACTTTGTAAAGTGTTTAACGATATCTTTGTACTGTTTAAAGAAATGTTTACTTTGAAGAGGTTAGACTTTATTCCTGCAATCAAAATAAATCATACTAAAACAACAGTAAAGTTTAAGAAGTAAAACTTATCATTAATTCGTGCATATCATGGAATATCCAGTAACTGATTTTGGAGTAAGAAACGAGATTGATATTATGCCGATTTGGAATGAACATGACATTTCTTTCGGCCAGAGAGCTGAAAGCTGCGAGAACAATGAGTTTTATAATCGGTTCCGAAAAAGTAGAGATGACTAGTATTTAATTTGATGATAAGAAAAAAATTATTCCTTCATTTGTTGGTCAGAAATGGATATAAGAAATACTAAGCAATATTTGATTTTATAAAGGTAAAGGAATATTATGTAAAGGTACAATGTAATATATTTCTATTTCATTGTGATATGGGTTCCTCGAAATTGTCTTGTTCATTAAAACATATATGTTAATAACGTTAAGATTTCTTCCATTACGGGAAATATAGTTATTTGAATTATGATTGAATGAACTACTGTCCATCCTCGAGATAATACACAAATCTCATTTTAACAGCTTCTTATTTAGCAGCAGTTTTGCTTATATATTTGTCGTTACGGAATACCATAGTAATGAACTTTTAATTTGAAATGAAATGTGGAAATCCGTTTAATGAAATGTACAACTTATGATACTTGAAAACAATACAATATAATTATAGTAATGAATGTAAATATTCAAACGATTATTTTTCCTACATTTCTTTTTTCTTTGCAGTTGTGCACGAATTAATGGTGAATATGATCTAATAAAAATGAATGTCATTTGTTGAAAAAGGAATGTGTATTTCTTCCTTTAATGAATGATTGAATATAATACAGGACTTGAGAGAGTTTGAAAATGTCATTATTTCTCGAAGAAGACAAGTGTAGAGGATGATGATGATGATGATGAAGATGATGAAGATTGAAAGAGAAGGAGTGATGGAGAGAAGAGGGGAGTACGAGGAATTTGTGTGAATTCTAATTGGATGTTAATGTACGTCTGCATACCTATTAAAATGAGTCGGGAATTTGTTCATTTTCGTAAGCAAGCAACTGCATGAAGATCATAAAATATAAAAGGCTGCCTTTCTGTTTAAATGAATATTGAGAATACGTAATGAAAAAGAAGAAAAAAGAAGTAAAGATCTAAACATGAAGCTCCATGATCTAAAAAAGAACAACATGATTACTATTCTACAATACTTTTATCCACGGATATTAGATTAACAATCCCAAGAGCACAGTGCTAGTATTATACAAGTATTAGAAGAGCTAATTGAAATATAAATTTTCGTAGTGAAATAACCTTACCAGAAATAAATTTGAAGGCCATGTGCCGTTTCGTGATTTTATTGGGTTCTGTTCGTTATTCCGAAGGTTTGCCATTCCGAAGGTTCGTTATTCGGAAGGTCCGTAATTCCGAAGGTTCGTTATCCAGAAGGTTTGTTATTCCGAAGGTTCGTTAATCCGAAACACACAAATTCCCTATAACTAGACAGTCATTAATCCAAAAATGAAGTAGGGTTCAATAATCCGAACATTTGCGGCGTTATTCCGAAGGTTCGTTAATCCGAAAATGAAATAGGGTTCTCTATTCCGAAGGCTCGTTCATCCGAAAATGAAATAGGGTTCGTCATTTCGAAGGTTTTAATCCGAAATGATAGGTAGGGTCCGTATCGAACCTTCGGAATATCTAGTTTTGTTTCATTTTCGGAATAACGAACCTTCGGAATAACGAACCTTATTTCATTTTCGAATTAATGAACCTTCGGACTAAAGAACCTTCGGAATAACGAGCGGTAATCAATTCATTTTGCCGAGAATCCTGAACGCTATGTGCGGCACAAGCGCAGTGTGCCGGTTCGTGGATTTATTTTGCGGAGAATCCTGAACGCTATGTGCGACACTAAGCGCTGTGTGCCGGTTCGTGGATTTATTTTGCGGAGAATCCTGAACGCTATGTGCGACACTAAGCGCTGTGTGCCGGTTCGTGGATTTATTTTGCGGAGAATCCTGAACGCTCTGCGCGACACTAAGCGCTGTGTGCCGGTTCGTGGATTTATTTTGCGGAGAATCCTGAACGCCATGTGCGACACTAAGCGCTGTGTGCCGGTTCGCGGATTTTTTTGGACCTAGTCTTGAGTTTTCACAAAACGACACACAACTTTATAGCCTTACTGTGTGCAAATTTTACAACACTGGGAGTATTTTTATGTATAGCAAGAAAGAGCAGATTCTTCTCATACGTCACAGTGAAATTTATTGAATAGCAATTCCATTAACATATCTTACTGATAGTTTGAAAAAACAGAAATCTTTAAATGCGATTTACTCGAAATGTACTTCGCGCACCGGCGGTGCGCGTGTGCCGGTTCGTGGATTCAGCGACGAATTTATGAAAACAAGTGATAAAGCCAAGATATTTGTGATATTCTATACTTTCGCCCAAAGGTTTTAGATCAAGTGTTGATATCATATATGAAGAGTTTGTTCGCAAAAACCGATAAGTCCATTTTTGAAGATTTTGAAGTACGGTCTCTGTCATAAAGTACAAAATAATACCTTTCAAGTGATATTTCGATCACTACATATAAAGGTACATTTTGAAGTTATGGTCAAAAGAAGCAAAATTTTCTTATTATTCTCTTTATTTTTCTTGACCTTTAATCGCAAATATCTCCATTTGGGCAGTTCCAGCGTTACGGACATTACATTTCAGACAAAATTTGCAACTTCAAAAGGTCATTAAGATAACAAAATGTTTTTATTCTGAACTCATACAGTGGAATCACTCACATATGAGGCTAAATCATAAACAGTAAAAATTTCAATTCATTTCACCGTATGGCACTTACTGCATAAAATGTTGGCCGTTAGGGACATTACATTTTTTGGACATGACTTTTTGCATACCTATACAATCATTGAAAAGTCTTTGAGTTTAAGCACATAATTAGACCAATGTACTAATGAATTGAAAGGTAAAGAAATGTTTGAATAAAATAAAATCAAATTTAGTGAAATAGATGGCACATGTACCTCCTAGAGCCATAATTGTGGCGTTACGGAAATTACATTTTAAGCGTTACGGACATTACAGATTTGTCGGCAGGAGTCACATGCTTGTATTAATATTTTTTATCCTTTTCACTTGGATGGTAATCAATACACATTTGACAATGTTGCCATAGCCCTTTCATGAGATTTTAATTTCAGTAGTTGCCAATTTGACGAGTATTTGTTCAGTATGGACCCCTACTTTAACAATTTGTTGACTTTTCTATCATATTGGAATTTAAACAACTTATTTTATGCCTGCAATACAGTTGTAATTTATAAATAACATATATAGATCAGACTTTTGACTTTCTATTATGATATTCAAACTTGTAATTACTCAAAATGTAATTTTAAAGAAATGTTACGGACATTACACTTTCTATTCACATCTACATAGCCATCACTGAGCATAACTCTGCACGAATAAACAACTTTTATTTGAATCAAAACTAATGCATAATCAAAATCAAATCAAATAATGCTTCAACAAATGTGACCGGCGACAACGGTTTCAGGCAAAAGTCGGGGATTTTGAAAATTCATTTTTTCACTGAATCACATTGCCCATTTCCTAAGCTTTGCATTGATATAAAACACTTGCATTCTTTGGCACCATAAGTGGGCATGGAAAGCGAAATAAAATGCACTTTTTAAGTTGTTAGCCTGACAAAATTGTGAGAAAACGGGCTTTGAAGATTCACCTCTTTCTCAAAGCAATGTCCGAGCGGCGATGCGAGGTGAGAATCACCCATCCGTACGATGGTGCCAATCGATGTTAAGCTCCGCCTCTAGCAACCACATCGCCTTCTGATTGGCTCACTGAGAGAGTCAAATTTCCCGGGCACCCTTCCTAGGAGCTCAGCGTATGGAGTCGAAAAACAATGCGGTTCGCTCGGGTTTGTTTTACCATTACGTCTTTCAATATGGCGGATACGATAATTGCACGTATGGTGTACATGTGTATGGGCGCACGCATTACGCAATGGCATCCACACGCCATGACCATGTGCATGTAACAGGAGCAGGTGGCGAATCCACACATTTACAAATCGCGTTTTCATTGTTGTTGATTTGACTTTATCATTGGCGACCCTTTTGTAGGCAGAAAAATGCCAGTGCTGGCAAAGGTCACGCTTCCTGTTTGTTTTGCTTTTACAAGCCGTGCATATGTTGCCTTGTTCGGTGGTGTTAATTATACAGTATTAAACAAACACGACTCGTTAATTTCGTACGATCTTGATGTGTAGTATTTGAATATAGACCTAACTGGTTTCATGTGACCTCTCCTTTCCTCTCATCTACCTTCCCTTGAGTCAGTCTGCTGTCATAATTTTTACTACATGTACAAGTAGACTATCGTTTTTTCTTTTCACACGATTATTTCGCGCTAAATGATATTTGTTTCACTTCCGTTGTCGAACATTGCGGTAGAATAGTTTGGATAGAAAGCCAAACGAAGAGCACGCACTATAGCGTATAAACCACTATAGCAAGAACAATGGAGCATGTAATCATGCATGCGTTGACAAAGCATTCCCCAAACGCTGCAACTGGTGTCTCCGAAAGCCGAATTATGTAAATGTGTGCGACGCACCAGCCAATCGCATGCGAGACCTTGCGCCGTAGCAACGCTGGGGATATTGGCGCGGCGTTCGAAAGAAGCTCGAAACTGACGAGTGCGATCCAACATAGGGTGCTTAAAATTCCATTTTCGATAGGAAAAACGTAGTCTTATGCTATGAAATTTAGTGTAGATGTAGAAAACATATCAAAGATTCGATTTCTGCAAAAAACCCGAATCGACAAAAATAATGGTAAAAAATCTTTGTACCCCACCTAGGAGGAAATTTGCTTTTGCGACTTTTGCCTGAAACCGTTGTCGCGGGTCACAAATGCTCAGTATGTATTTTTGCACATTGAATGTTTTGTTTTACTTTCTTCTTTTCCCCCTACAGTTTGTTGAAGTACAACAGTCTTTTCCAGGGTCAGAAAAGTCTATTTTGGAAAATATTGTTTATTCTGCTTCCAAATCACCTTGGAAGCTAGAAAGGTGTTCTTGACCAATTGTGGGAGAGGGTCTAATACCAAGATTCCATCCTGTTCTAAAAATGGCTCTCCTTCACTGCACTCAAAGAAATATTCATGGATCCTTGTCTTTTCAGAAATTTCATAATTGATGGACTATCCTCATTACATAAAGTCCAACCTCAGTTATCCAGCAATCACTTTTCTGGATTGCTCTATTATCCAGAAGTGGACTGGCACATGATTTTCTTTGCATAATTCGGTGCAAAATATGACTATCAAGAAGTACATAACACTTTATTATTTACAAAATAATGGTAAAAGAGGATATAAATGTAGATAGCTATGGTACATTACATTTCTACCAACCAAATACTATTGCTAGGGGGAATAATGAGGAAGTGTATTTCATTCACATTCCATTTGATTTCCACATTATTGAATAATAAAACATGAAATTTTCATACAAATTTTAATTTTGAATAGTCAATTAATAATATCCTACACAATTTGCTTAAAGTGTCATGCGTGAGCATATCTCCCTTATCCAGCAATATCATTTTATCCAGATGGCTACCGTTCATGACATGGCCGGTAGGATATTGGGGTTGGACTGTATTTCCTTAACAGACAAGTCAGACCAAAACTGACCATACATAGTGTAAAAGACCTTGTCCAGTGATGTTTCTTACTGTTTCACTTCTTCAAGAATGTTTTGACACACATTCTTGCCATCATAGTATAATTACTCAACTTACATGTAATATGCTGCTGCTGTAAGATAGCTTGCATCCATGTATTTCATGGTAGAAATAAGTAGATACAAGTAATAACATTGTAGAGGAATGATTAGTCAAAACCTGTTGAAACACTGCACTTGTTGCTGAGTAAAGTCCCAAATCAATTTTCACGCAAGGGCTGGGGCATTCATTGTGACAGATATCATTATTGTAGGGTAGAATCCAAACTATTCCTCACAATCATATGTAGCTAATACTTGTGCCACAAATGTGTAATGTCCGTAACGCCTTGGTTATGTAATGTCCGTAACGCTTTTTAAAAGGAATTAAATGCAGTTTCCAGAAAAACTGTGTGGACATGTTGTGTGATAACACATTTTAGCTTTGCGTTTGAATTTAGAACAAATTTAGACCAAAACACAGTGTGATACAAAAACTTTTACATCTAAAATGTCACGGACATTACACTTTGATAGAGGTGGAAATTCAAAAAATTGAAATGCTCATCATTTAAAAAATAATCATTTTCTTTCGATACCAAGAAGGATGATGTAAAAATGAGTCATCAGCTTTATCATAGCATAAAAAATAATGGTTGCCTGAAAGTCATTTTGTAGAGAAAATGTCTACTTCAGAAGAATTGCATGCAAATTATACCGAATTTTTCTGAAATGTCTTAGAAAAAACACATGATTTCAATAGCTAAAAAATTACATTTTTTTCCTAATTGTACCAAATTTTTTCATCATATCAGTTTGATATGACCCTTCCTGAATACTTTCCAGGGTAAAACAAAGTTGTTTCTTGATTTTCATTTTTTCACCCTCGGGTTACATTTTTCAAGGAATTGCCTATTTGGCAAATATGGACTTATCGGTTTTTGCGAACAAACTCTTCATATCTTCCCCGATATATTCTCCTTTTAAGTTTTAGGATGATACTATGTCACACTATACAGATATTATTATTTAAACATCTTTACAATTATGGCAAAGATGATGTTATTTAAGACGTGTGTGTGTGTGTGTGTGTGTGTGTGTGTGTGTGTTTTATTTGTTTTGTCTTTTTTAATTTGCTTTGTCCTCTTTTGACTGGGAACCAAGGGGGACGGGATGTCTGTCTGGGTTAAAAAGGAAGGGTTGATTTTTTTCTTGTTTTGGGGTAGGATAATAGTACATTAAAGGGTGTGTACAGTTCTGGTCGAGGTGAAGATTTAGCTTTTAACTTTTGCGAGATATTTAGAAACCACTCTATGAGATGTCAAAGAGCATGCAATTCTAAGGGGTATCAAAAGTTTATTTGATGAAAATCGGTTTTGAAATGGCTGAGATTTCCAAAAACAAGGTGAAACAAAGAGATCCTAATAAAAGGTGTGGCCTGTCGCCTTTTATTATTATCGCTTTTTTATATATCTTAGCCATTTGAAAACCAATTTTCATCAAATAAAATTATGCTGAATCCTTTTTAAAATTATACATGCTCTTTCATATTTCATAAGAGGTTTCTCATCATCTCACTTAAGAATGTTCAAAACATGAATCCCCACCTCAACCAGTACTGTACAGTCCCTTTAAAGTTAGGAAGGGTATAGCTTCAGGGAGAATTATTTTGGGGGAAGAGATTGATATACTTCCTTTTTGGTTTCGGTAATTGCTGTGCTACTTGCATTGAGCGCATATAGGGACATTATCCCTTAGTGTAATGCGCTATATACAGTAAGCACTGTAAATTATTATCATTATTATTATTCTTGTTATTATTATTATTATTATTATTATTATTATTATTATTATTACCATTATTTTTGAAAATTAACATGCTTGATGGAGATATAACGATGATAGCAAAGGTCTATACGTAAAGGGACGCAAGTGGCTTCATGTATAAACTGTAAGTCTGTATTTTGTCGGACACCGACCACTTCCCTTTAGTCAGTATGATCACATTTCAACAATAGGACATAGGATCAAGGTGGGATTTACCTTATCCTTGACTGAGTGTAACTAAAGACGATAAATTCCATCACCGTTTTCACCCCCCCCCCCCCCCCCCTTACGGTTGGCTTTGCTCTCCTTTGATATGCGCCTCGGATGAAATATGAATTGTTAAACAATGATTATTCCAACACAGTACCCTGCTATATATCCTTCACTTTATAGAAAGGACAAGTTCACCTTCATATACATGTATATTGAGAGAATGCAACAACATATTTGAAACAATGTTTCAAAGAAATCAATCCGTTCACAATTATCCAACACGGCGATCAAATGACTTCCATTTGCCATTTCTGAGAACTTTGTTGGCTCAAAACACAATCATCTACGACGGGCCAAAGTATTGGAATTCACTTCACAACAATATTACAACAGCTCAATCTTTGAACTCCTTCAAGAATAAATTAACATTATTTTTATTGAAATCTTACAACATCCAACCGAGTTACTTTCCCTTTATCATCTCAGTCAAGTCATCACTCTTTTTTTACATAAGTCCTCCTTCTAATTATGTTTCTGTCTGTGTTCTAAATATAACGATGTGTCTATTCTCTCTTTCTCCTGCATTCTTACCAACATACGTATAAAAAATGTTTTGCATTATATTAAATCCAGCTTGTATTTCATCACTTATTTCACATTATGGAATCTAGATTGCTTGCGCCCACGATGGCACGTGCTGTAGTTTCCCCCCTTCCCCCTTTTTTTCTTTTTTTTTTCTCTTTTGTCCCCTTTTCTTTCTTTTTCCCTTCCCAATCGTCTTGATGTCAGTTGACGTCGGTTCGTTTTATTTTGTTTTATATTGCTGTCTTGTGTATTTTCTGAGGGTCCCATATTGTACAAGCTCTGCTTCTTAGTGGGACCCTCCACTTCCATCCTCATCCTTCCTATAGCTGACTTGTATTATACGCTTTATGTATATATTAACAAAGATGTAATTGCATCTACTTCTCATTTTCACATGTACATTGTCAAATTACGTTCTGCAAGTATTACAAATATCCTGTACATATGCAATGTATATAATTTCTTTGTTTATTTGATGGAAGTGAAAATGAAGTTGAATCTTGAATCTTGAATCTATTCTACAAGCTTTGTCTTTTTAGTGGGTCCCTCCATTTTTCGATGTTTTGCGTATTTTTATATCGTCTTTATCAATTCAATCAGTCAGTTTTCATGACAACGTATTGTTACTCCAAGGTTCCACAATTATGTTTTTCTCAATTTACTTTGTTTTGATTATGCAATCTTATTTCCTGTTACCAAAGAAAGTGAGATGTTTATGTTCTTTTCGAAAAATGAAATAAATTTGAATTGAATTGAACTGAATTGAATATTAATAGAACACATTAATCACAGTTTGAGAAAATCGGAAAATCGTACAAAAGTTGTAAATTTTTGAAGTCTCAGTATAGCCATGGCCTGATGAGAAGACCACTACAGATTGTCACATGTGTATAACGATATAAAGAAAATATAAGGAAAATATCTTTTTGCTCTTTTCTCGCATGATAAAAGAGCACTTCACTTGCCTCTTTTAGAAGGTAGGGGAAATGATATTACCCTTAAGATACTTCAGTGACAAGTTGAGGGATGTGTTTACTTAAAAAATAACTTTGTGAAATCCTCTTTATATTTCCGTTATATCGTTCTACGCATGTGACATCATAAACTCTCGGCCCTCTAACCCAGCAGTGACTGTGCAGAAACCTTAAAAAATTCATGGCTTTTCAACGGATTGTCTGATTTTCCTTAAATTAACTTTCACTGGTGTGTTCTACTAAAATAATTGTTTCATTCACTCAATCTACATGTACATGAAGGTAAACGTTAAGTCAGTGCATGGAGTCACAGTGTTAATACAACAATTTTTCTTGTAGCTCCTTGGTCAGTGATGGGTTTGGAGACAGCGTTGCTGGACGTTGCTATCATCACTATGATCATAGTAATGAGGGTAGTTGAGTTCTTTACACTTCTCCTTTTTTAAAATTCCACTTTATTTCTTTCTTCTTTTTTTTTGCGTGTGTGCGTGCAATCTACCATGTCTACGACACCAGGGGGTGCAAGCGACCTTTATACGGGAAATCCCTCTGTCATAGGAAACGTATACAGGCCTAGCAGGTTAGGTAGGTTTCCGAACATGTTTGAAAATAAAGTTTAATATCTCCTGAAGCTGATTGCCATAGGAGCAACACAAACAAGGAGAGAAAAGTGAATCCAAACAGACAAAGACATCTAACTGTGGGGGAAGGAGGGGGCGGAGGTTGGAAGTCCATCCTTTTTTTCTGCTTTGACATAATCTCATGATGGGGAAATGATGGAAAAAAAAAAACGAGACTAAAAGGAAGATCGCACCTCTCTACGGAAGTCATTTTCCGCTTGGGTTCGCGTCTTGCACTTCATCAACTTTGTTTTATTTATCATCATCATGACAAAAAATGTCCGTAGTACAATGTAACCCCACTTGGTCTTATGAGGAAGTCAACTTCAAATTGATGTCGCTTTTACGAATGTATACGCGTGAAAAAAAAAAAAAAGGAAATAAAAAAACTGGAGAAAGAGTAAGACATTATATAGTTGATGAATGGCGGGGGAGGGAACATACCGAATGTTCCACCCGACCTGCCCGAATGGTTTGAAATGCTATTGAGGGAGGTTATAAGTCGCGAGACGAAGAATATAGCCTCCCGAAATAGCATTTCAAACCCTGAGGGTGACGTTTGGTACATGTTCCCGACAACAAAAGTCATTATCTGTTATATTATATGGGTTAGTCATTTAAATACGTCAAATACTTCAACGTCAACCACCAGCACAACGCACTCGATCACTCGCGCAGAGCCAAATTCACTGTGCGCGGGTCCTCCTGTCATTTGTTTACGTGAAAATGTTTTCCCATGGGAGAACATTACAAACATGTTCTCTCATTACATGGGCGAACATAACCAATGTTCCTCCATCACGTGACTGTGTTTAGCCAATCACTAATTAACCGGTATTTGACTAACAAATTTAATATAAACATGTAAGGCAGTTAACTTTTCAATGTACAACACCTTACAACTTTGCTATCAAAACGTCTTCATGCTGCCTTCAGTCATGGAGCTACCAAAATATGGATTTTGGTAGCTCCATGCTTCAGTGTTTTTCAGTTTTGATATTTGGATCAATTCAATGCAACCATGATGACCAAGATGGCGTGTATTATCAGAGCAGCCTGCAGCGCCTACAAAAAAGAAAAAGTATAAAGTTTGAACCTGAGAACATGAATAAGTACCATACTAGTATACCATATATACATACTCTATAGTTTACCAATGCAAACATGCTTATGCCTATACTTCTACTACTTACAGCATTCATTCGTTTTAACTCCCATTCGTGTACGCTCTGATGAGTCCATTGCTGGATCTTCTTTCATACCTTTAAGAACTGTAAGAATCTTTAAAACATCTTGCTTCTAAATGAATGGAGCAATACATGTGAAAAAAATGGTCTATGTATGCCACCTTATTATACTGTACATCATGTGTGATGTGCGTGATACATCTTTCTGTAGTTTTGATCTGGGAAAATTATTGGCAATCTAAGTATTTTTTACATCTATATATCTTTGCATTCATTATCTGTCGTTATCAATTTATTATTGTTATGATATATCCATTATGTGTTTATATCTATTATGAAATACATTCGTTTCTTAATTCATTAACATCATTGTCATTCGGGGGGGGGGGGGGGCATTTCATGAAGCGTTTTGCTCGGATGTTTTTCTGACAAACTGTTACAAGCTACTGAAATCCTTCCATCTGATTGGTTGAGAGCAAATTTTGTCCGACAACTTTGTCAGACAAACTGCTTCATGAAATGCCTCCCCCCCCCCCCAGTTTGTCATCATCTTATCTTCTTCTTTTTTTTCTGTTTTCTCCCAGAGTCTGGATGGTGGAGACGAAGAAGGAGGAGCCCCTCTCCTCCTCCCATAGTGATTGGTAAGTTAATTCTCGCTTCTATTGCTTTATTCGTTTCCCTCTCTTCCTCCTTCCCTCTACCTCTCTCTCTGTCACTTTCTACCCAGAGCTTGACGGCAGGCACCAAATGAATCAATGGCTATACATGTTACTTTTGTGTCTTACTGATCATAACCTTGTGATAGTTTTAATGCAACAACAGTTTATAGTGTATATACCAAAGTAGGTTTTATATGCAAATCATGTTCTACTCCGGAAACCAAAGATTAACTCGGTCACAGTGTAATGGTTCACATTTTAGTATAGTTTTTTTTTTTCTTTTTTTAGATCACATAGGCATACCCCGCTTTTCTTATTTGGTACCATTAAATCGCCTGCCATGGTCTTATCTTCTATCCGTTCTCTGTGTCTTTTTCACAAACACTGATTACTCGGGGCTTTAGTACAGCCAAACAAGCTGGCTTTCATGTAGGTCCCGTCATACTTCTCTTTGTTCAACCCCATTTCGATTTTGACCAGTTATCATTACAATTGCTGTGTTATCACCATGTATATTGTTTGTTTTCTGCACACTGTTTACAAGGTAAAAGAACTTGTATTATTATTTCTGTTGTAATATTCATAAATGAGAAGTATGAAAACAAAAAATAAATTGAATTTAATTGAATTTCTTTGTTTTCCAATACGTAAGCAAAATCTGCCTGCCATCTTGGCATCAATTATTGTCCGCCCCATGGTTGGGACGGGGCTTCAGGTTTCTAATTTTTTGTGAGATAATTAAAACCTCTCGTAAAACATGACAAAGCATGCAATTTTAAGAGGAATTCAAAGTTTATTTGATGAAAATTGGTTTCGAAATGGTTGAGATAGCCATAAATAAAGAGGTCCTAACAAAATTGTACCTTCATCATGTTCGTTGTTTATTGAATACTCAGTAAACTTTCAATACCTCCTAGAAATGCATGCTCTTTTACATTTCATGAGTGGTTTCTAATCATCTAATCATCAAACGTCAAATGAATCTATTTTTTTTAACGGGAATTTCTTACTATGGTATGCCTAACAAACGATTATAATTTAGGCTAGCAAAATTACCCCTATAAATGAATGAAGGTTGTCGAGGGGAAGAGTGCCCACATTTATTTAGTCGGGCCCTATTCAGGAACTCATGAAGATTGTTTGTGAAAGATTTGAGAACTACATCTAAACGAAGAAATTGGGGAAAATACAGAAAGGCCCCCTATTCAAACAATATTTTGGTATTTTCCGCCTGAATTCAACCCCAAAACCGTACCCCTTTTCTTTAAAAAATAAAAAATAAAAAATCGGGAACGCGCATGCGGTATTATATACAGACAACCGCCAGAGTCGGGGGGGGGGGGGGTGTTCAAACTACTTCTCGCATTCTTCTTTTTATCAAAGAGCCCTTCATACAATATATTAGTACAACTTAAACAAAAATATGCCGGATATCTGTTCATACACCAAACACTGAAACTATACAAAGATATGTAGAGATGAAAAATCATAGGATAACACCCACTCTGACATTTTCATGTCAAAGAAGGATGAGCCAAGAAAGAAGAAGAAGAAGAAAAGAAGAAGAGGAAGAGTAGAGATCTGTTAGCCGAAACAAAAAGGAGAAAGGGAAAAGCGAGAGAGGGAGGGGGATGGAAGTTTGAGAGGTAAATGCAAAAGTCGGATTTTACACTATGGGAAATAGAACTTTCGTCTCTGTACGTCTGTTTGTATATGAGTGCATTTAGTAATTACGTAGGCATATATGTTTTTGTATGTGTATCTATCCGTCTTTGCTTCTCTGAGTGTTTTAATGTATTTTTTTTTTCTTTGTGTTCATGTTCGAGTAAGTTGATACTCTATGAACTCTTCAAAGCGTCAGTAAACACTTCAGCCCCTGGTATGTCTGTGTCTTAAATCCCCATAGAACTCTTCTCTTATTTCCTATAGTATTTTTGTATCATTTGAAGTCAACGAGTGACAAGCTTTAAACGATTGATGGGTGAAAAATAAAACACTTCCATGACAAGATGATCGAATCTCGTTTTGACATTATATCTTTAATTTTTGGGAAGCACGATAGGCGGGAGAAATAATCGAACCATTCTAAAATGTGATTTCATTTTGTAGTGTTTTATTACATTTAGATGTAATATATCACGTTTATACACTTTTGAAAATATATCCAAATCTGGCATTACAGTACATCAATTCTCTTCAATGCAATAAAGATGTTACTACTAGCTTTAAATCCTCGGTCAATGCAAGTCCGGACGCGTGGGTGTGTAACGCAAACTTGGGGTTGACGCTGCTCTTGAACCTTTCAAATCTGAAAGGAAACTCCGAGATTAAGAACGTGGCGAGTGTAGTTTCATATTATATACACTGTGTGTGTATGTGTGTGTGTGTGTGTGTGTGTGTGTGTGTGTGAGCAAAAAAAAAAATACATACATAGGTCCTATACTTAAAGGGAAGGTATACAGTTTCGGTTGAGATGGGGTTTGAGGTTTCCAACTTTTTTTTTTTTGATGCTATGATGATTTTTTTTTTTGAAAATGTGAAACCTCTTATGAAACTTGAAAGAGCATATAATTCTAAGAGGAATTCAGAGTTTATTTGATGAAAATTGGTTTTGAAATGGCTGAGATATCCAAAACAAAGTGATCCTAATATTATAAAAAGACCCACCTTTTATTAGGACCGCTTTGTTTTACTTTTTTTTTGGGGGGGGGGGATTTGTCAGCCATTTCAAAACCGATTTTCAGCCATTAAACTTTGAATTCCTCTCAGAAATGTGACGAGTGTTTGCCTTTTAACATTGTAGTCAATAAGCATCTCGCACAAAAAGTTAGAAGCTGGATTCCCACCTTAACCAATACTATGATCCCTTTAAAACATGCGGACATTGTCAATAGGGAAAATAGTGATGCGACAGGAATAGGTTTGGTAGAATTATGGCGCCAACAGTGTAGTGTTCGAGACACCGTATAATGTCAGAGTCTTCACGGCCTCTATACACGAGATATAGGGTAGTATGATTGTTTGGCCATACATAGGTCAAAGGTGTAGACCTATACTTGTCATAACAAAACCCACTAAATGTGATGGAATGATGGCGTTAAAGCAAACCCTTGTTGATTTGTTTTTAACAGAAAAGATCCCGCCTGTTTTCAACGTGCAATGCCCCGTGATGCTGGGGAGCTTCCGGGCCACTTCGGTGCCGATGAGAGTGACGTGGGACGTGCCTACTGCCACGGACGCGCAGTCACCGCCTGTCGCCGTTGAGTAAGAAGAGATGGCCACGAGTCTCCCATCCAAGAATTTTGAATGGTTCCTTTCATAATCTATCTCACCTCCCGTCCTTATACTAGAACTATACAAGTATTCCGTCTGATTGGTCTTTGCCCAGTATACTCCCCCCAAAACACACACAAACAAACACACACACACACACACACACGCGCGCACACACACACGCGCGCACACACACACACACACACACACACTATATATCTATATCTATATATATATATATATATATATATATATATATATATATATATATATATATATATATATATATATATATATAATATACCGCTGTATACATAAAGTATAGGCCCCTATGTGAAGATGGAAGTATCTTCTTTTTATCATTATCATTTACTCCTCGAATACCAACAGGAAACATTGTTCAACTTTCCTGCTCTTCTGTACTGCTTATCTCATTGTTCAAAACGCATCTCTTTGGGAAATGATCATGAGAAAGAATTTATTATTGCTTTGCATTTTTGACGGCCAGTATGATCCAATATCGTAGTGCCTTCTGAATCTGTATGACTGAATGGACTTCTGACATAAAAAATGACCGACAGAGTGGCAATCGAAAGGGAAATGGAATTCATGTTGATTTAGTTTTGGGAATCTGATATGAAATGAATAGCAAACTCACCTGCAACAGAGAGATGTTCTCAAATTAAGGGGATTCAAAGGTATAACTTTATGAGGCATGGCAAGGAACCTCAAAATCAGAATGACGTTTCTAAAATTGAAAAAAAAATACACACACACAATCAAAAAAGCTGCTCATAGTAACCTTATACTGTTGTACAATATGCCCTTTGGCGACACACATACAGTAAATAGCGGTGTATACAACATACTGTGTCATTGTTCAGACTATCAAAGAATTTAGACGTTTTGAACTAAGATCCAAAGATGTGAGGCCCTTCATCGTTTTTAAGCATGAACTGAACTCGATAGCGAACGTGATTTTGAAGCACACACTGTCTTGTCATGTTGACTTAGTTACATATTATAACCTCATACAGTTGGGTATACTTATAACTGAATATGATCTAGGGGCCGCGAGGTGTAATGCTCGTGGCTGTGTATTGGATTCACATTAATTTTCCCCTTAGAGCCAAAAGTATGAGTATATTACAGCCCAGCCCCATCCCGTATCCCCATGTGATATTACACTACCACAGCACTTATTATATAACCTGTAGTAATATGAGAGTTATCACGAGTTACTTCTTTTTTGAAGTTCTTTTGCTGTTAATTTGTTTTGTTGAGTGGTTCACAATAATTATCAAGCATATGAATTGAGTGATTCACAATATACAAGCTTGCTTTTTTGATCTGTCAATTCTTTTTTTTCTCTCAACTGATGCATAACAACTTGTATTTTCGCCAGTAGGGCCTATGCATGCATATCTTTATCTGTATTTATCCTTTGCAAAGTCGAATGTGGTATGCTTATGATATAATTCCTGATTTATTCTGTGTTATGTTTTGTTGGAAAAAGAAGAATGAAAATAAATGAATTTAACTGAATTTGTTTTGTTCTGTATCATAGTCGATACGGCCTTCCGCCCAATTCGCTTTTCTCGGAGGGTGATCACGTGATCACGTATCAAGCAAGGGACACCGTCCCAAACTACAGTTACTGCGAAATCAAGTTTTCCATCACCCGTAAGTATATCATAATTATAACGTATTATGATTGCACATTGCCGTCAAATGTACGCACCCGATATACCTACTTCAAATGTATGCTTGGAAGGATTTCATCTTTTTTTTTTGGGGGGGGGGGGGGGGGAGGGGGAGGGGGAGGGGGACGGGGTGGAGGACTCCTGATTAATATCCTGCATGGGGTCAAAATGTCGAAGGTGTACAAAAAACAAACAAACGAACATTCCCTGTTTCTGAGAAGCTTCATAATGAATCTGTCTTTGTCCTATATTATCATATAATATTGCATGAAAGGGCCATAATACGTAGGCCTATATAGTTCTGCCAGATTGATGCGATCAAATGAACTGCGACTTCACGGTTTTTCGAGAGTGACTGACGCCCAATATCTTGATCTGTTTCCATGAAGAATGATAATGAAGACCGACACTTACACTTATCGGACATCTGAACATTATAGGGCCTACGTCTGGTCCATAATTACCAATCGTACTCCTTGGTATAAACTAAGATTATTTGTTTTTCTGTGAACAGTCCGCTTGTTGTGTATCATTTTATACGAATTTGTTTGTTTGTTTGTTTGTGTGCTTGTTATTTTGTGTTTTTGTAACCCTATAGTGATCAAGTGTGCTACGCTGTCGCCGCCACCAAACAGTTATGTGTCGTGCACTGAGGGAAACCTGGTCGGATCAGCTTGCACTTACTCCTGTTTCCAAGGCTACACTCTTGAGGGCGGGGTCAAGAAACGATCGTGTGTCGAGAGGAGCGGAACCACCGCCTGGGTTGGCTCCCCGCCTCGCTGCGTAGGTAGGAAAACAGTTTAGTCCCATTTCACAAGGGTAGGCTATAATTTAAATCAAATTAATGGTTTCAGTTAAGTTAATAGAAGACAAACAAACAAACAAACAAACAAACAAAATAATGTATAAAACAACAAACAGACAAACAAACAATCAAACAAACAAGCGCAAAATATTCGTATTTTCATGCGCGTACATTGGTTCAAATTACACGCGATTGGTCAAGTACATTATGATTTGATATGCAATTGAAATTTGCATAATCCATGGACAAGATTACCTTCTTCTGGAGTTGAATTAACTCATTATCATAAATTAGATCAAATCAATTAAGTTAAATCTGGGGGGAAAAAAACTGAGTAAGCAACCAAGCAGAAAGAATAATAACAACAACAACAACAACAAAACAAAACCCGAATGCATTTGGATGTCAGTGGAATTTTTTCATGAAGTATAATGACCTCATATTAATTATGCAAATCAGATTATTTGATGATGTCACTGTCTCACAAAATTATTATTCTGTCGGTTCTTTTATTCGTGATACTCTTTGTAAATTACTAGTATGGTTTAAGTGTCCATAATTTGGCAGCTATAATTTCCTGTTCCTGAGAAATCTAGGATAATCATTTTAACTCTATACAATTCTTTGATAATTAATAAAACTTACTTTCTTCTCGAATTAAAGAAAAAAAGAAATTAAGAATTTTTTTAAAAGATTTTATTGACTCTTCCGACCCCATTCCGGGGTATGAGAGTACAACACACAAATACATGATATAGTCATTACAATATCAAAGAATACATGTTTGTGATATATTACAATGATGTATATAAAATAGTCTACTACTAAACATATATACATTGATATACACGTCGGCAAGCAAGGTTAACTAACCTTATGAACCATACGACCAAACAATCGCAACATATAACTACTATAGATCGAGTATCACTGGATGCTTAATTTTTCTACCACTACGAGTTACAATATTTTCTTTCTTGACTAAAGTACACTCAACTTGTTCAGGCTTCTGCAAATTTGCAAAATATGACATGATCAGCCTCACAAATAGTTAATCTTTTAAGCTGTCCTAAATGCGCAAGGACGTTCAACCTAATAATACATGTATATTATTGTAATGGGGAAACGTTCCATGAATTGGTGTCACAATGGGATCTTTGGCTCCCATTTTAGAAAAAGATTCAGATGCAGATCGTACATCTGAGTTACCATAGCAACTACTGGGAGGACGGTGCCTGTTCATATGATGACTGTGCTGCTAACTACTGTATGCATGCTACCCTACGAAAAATTCGTCTTTAGCTTTGCTGTCTTGCGGATCGGCCGGCCGCGTATGTATGTATGTACTGCTGCCGCTCCGCCCGCGCCCGCTCCGCCGGTTAGGGATCTCGTAGCGACACGACGCGTCGTCCTGGTCGCTCGGGGGCAGAAATTAGAGCGAAATTCGGGCTGCACTGATGGCTTGGGCTTGTATGATGCTTTGTTCTAACATTGTTTTAACATCTCACCAAGTATTTGTTTTCCTCACTGACTGGCCTAGAATTGACCTGCCCAGCGACAGTGGTGACCTCGCCCCCTGAAAATGGTCATGTCACATGCACGAATCGAAACGTCTTCCAGAGCGTGTGCTCGTACACATGCGACAGCGGCTACAGCATTCCACCGGGCCAGACTAGGGACAGAGTGTGCACAGCGAGCGGCTGGACTGGATCACTGCCGACCTGCGAAGGTAAGCGATATCAAGGAGGTAAAAATAACCTCCTCAGGCGATATCAAGCCCCTTTTAGGTGAAACCTTATATCTTCTGATATCGCAAGGTCAATATAACTCTATGTGAGACTTTTTTTTTTTTTCACCTTCGGGAATTGACCGAAAGATCGGTCTGTATCTGTCCGTCGGGGAATGTTCCGCGGAGACTACGTCTGGCTTCACGGATCCCCTCCGGAGGACAGCGTTAATGGCAAAATATAAGAGAGTCGTCCGGACAGACGGATCTTTCTGTCTACTTCGGGAATTGCTATTCTGTTTCCTTAATTCAGCAAACTGACGCTGACGGAATACACATTGCACTATTCATGTTTCATTTTTGGCCTACTCAAAAAGTTTTACTTAAGTTGAAATAATGACATAATAGGCCTACCAAGAGGTATAAAAAATGATAGATCCGATGTCTTTTGCATGATTGGACAGTAAAATTCCGTCTTGTGATTTCAGTCATACCCGAAGCTGTCGATCGCTTTGCTTGTCAGGGGCATGTCAGCTGCTGCACGTCAAGCTCCAGTGCATACAGAGATTTTGATTTAAATTGTTTTGACAGTAATATGTGAGCCTCATCATTCTGGCAGTCAATCTCATGGTAATGTATAAGATGGTAATTGACACATACTGCAGTGATCCATTCTCTGGCTTGCTTTGTTTTATCGAAAAAGACAATGTATCAGGCCAATTTTTCTACTGCTTACAGTTTCTTAGTGTTTGTTTTCCTTTCCCCTTCTGATTTATGTTTTTCATATCCTCTCTGCCTCAATTTAAGTTGTCCATCTTGTCTAGTTCTCTTCATTTTTCGCATCTCCTAGCTTCCCCGTGCTCCTCCTCCTCTTCTTCTTTAATTCTCCTCCTCCTTCTCCTCCTGCTCCTCCATCTCCTTTTCCTTCTATCTACCAGATTTTATCTGACACATTTATTTTGCTTCCTCTTTCATAATTTGCTCTTGCTTCTCCACTTATTTTTGATTTGATTTCCCCTCTACTGGCTAATCATGTCCCCTCATCCTCCCCCTTCCCCTCTCCCTGGCTCCTACTTGTTCTCCATGTCCTAACTTCCTCTTCCTCTTCATCCTAACTTCTCATGGCCCCTCCCCCTCTGGCTGTTGCTCTCCCATCCCTTACATACTCCTTCCTAATTAGCCTTCTTCATTTCCCCAGCATCCATTTCCTCCTCCCCCCAATATCCTTTCCTCATCACTTTCATCCACTCACCCCATCCCCTGTTACCCTCTTGCATCTTGTTCTCATCCTTGATAACATCTCTTGCTCTTAATTTCCTTGTTCCCACCCTCAAACTGCACAGACACTTCTGCTCCCAGCTTTGAAAACTGCCCGCCATCACAGATCTTGTATGCTGCAGACAGGCAGGAGACGGGGGTAGCCTCATGGACCCCACCCACAGCCATCGACAATTCAGGCAGCAGCATTGCAGATGTCAATCACGATGGCCCCGTCCCGGGGTCAAGATTGCCTCAGGGGCATTATGTCGTCACATACACTGCTCAAGATGAGAACGGGAATGAGGGTACATGTGTGTTTACAGTCACGATACAAGGTAGGAATTGGATTGAATTGAATAAATTACATAAAAAGCAGGAAACCCAAAAGAAAAGCATGTCATCGGCAGAAAAAAGAAATCAGCTGTTAAGCAGAAATGAATGTCTTTGTTCTAGGTTTTTGTAGATAATGTCTGATAACTAATTACTCATTCTGTGTCATGCTAAACTCGGCATCATGCAAAGAAGATGCACATACATAAAAAGTGTATACAGGGGAGTTGATCTCATTTTTAGCTACTAGGTGCTGTAGAAGAGTTTATTACAATATAGTATTTGTCTTGTCAAACAGTCAAACAAAAGTGATAAACAAGGCAATGTCAAGGAGCTTCAAGCTCCTTGGCAATGTAGAGAGGATAATGGATACTTCATCTGGATTCAGATGCATTTAAAGGGTTCTTTGTCAGTATGATGAAGTTTCCTACACTTTATCTGATCCTCAAAAATGCTGCGAGTACATGGTTATGGTACAGGGCAAACACGCAACAAGTTCTGTAGTGTAACTGTAAGATATTGCCAGTCTTATTGGCGTAGGTTTTCTGTGCCACTTTATTAGTACTCAAGACTAACTTGCACCAGTTGAGAAATACATCAAGGCAAAGGGATGAACACCCAGCTGAGTGGCAGATCTATGGAACTCTCTTGCACTTTTACCCCTTTGCTTCGCCATTAAGTCTCAAATAAAACGTGGTGTAGAATATTGACTCACAAGTTACAAGGCCTTTACATAAAAGCTACGTCAGATATCAAGGAGGAAGTAATGCCTCCTTAAATAGATGTAAACTGAAACTTGGCCAATACTCGTGCTCTTGGCTATCTAGAGTGGAAAAAGTTCCAAAGGTTCATGCAAAAGTCGCTACTTTAATTGCATGACGAAAGATACGGAAGTCGAACTGAGCTGCCCAGCTCAGGTCTATGCTCTCACTTTCATTTCACTTTTAAAGGGAACGCAAACCCAAAGAGCAATGTGGACTGAGTGAAAGCAGCAATATTAGTAGATCACATCAGTGAAAGTTTGAGGAAAATCGGACAATCGATGCAAAAGTTATGAAATTGTAAAGTTTTGGCGATGGAACCGCTGGATGAGGAGACTACTAGAGGCTATGACGTTTTGAGTGGACAACAATATAAAGAAAATATAAAGAAAATTCCACAAATATTCACTTTTCTAGCATTATGAAAGAGCACTTGACTAACCGCTTTCAGAAAGCAGGGGTAATGATTGCTACCCTTAACATATGCCAGTATCAAGTTGATGGAATATGTAATTTTCATGAAAAGAATAATTTTTGTGGAATTCCCTTTATATTTTCTTTATATTGTTGTCCACTCATACGTCATAACCTCTAGTAGTCTACTCATCCAGCGGTTCCATTGCCAAAACTTTAAAAATTCATAACTTTTGCATCGATTGTCCGATTTTCCTCAAACTTTCACTGATGTGTTCTACTAATATTGCTGCTTTCACTCAATCCACATTGCTCTTTGGGTTTGCGTTCCCTTTAAGTCTTTCCGATAATTTGTTATCACAATATTATTTCCCCAACTTAAAGTCATCCACTGCTCCACCATCCCCATCTCACCTGGTCTGCTGGCCAGCTGTCCCCATGGCAACCTGAGGGGATCAACCTGCACCTTCAGCTGTAGCCTTGGTTACCGTCTCCAGGGACCAGATACCACCACCTGCCAGAAAGATGGACTGTCTGGGAGATGGACCAATCAATCTCCTGTATGCGAAGGTAACAAAGTCTACAATTTACAATTGTTGTGCAGTTGTGTTCCTTGCAAGCAAGATTCCTGAAACAACAACAATGTGTGTATTATCTTGGCTGGTTGTTGTTGTTTTTTTTCTCTCTCTCATAAATTTATGAGAGTACATTGTATGTGAATACATGAAGAAGTGTTAGCACAAATTAGCAGAGAGGAAAATATACATGTATTGTTTTTTCACTGTGATTGTTATCAGCCATATTCCATTTTCAGTGATAAAGGGCTTCATTTGCAGAAGGTTATGGCTGAACATAGCTTGTCCTAGATCTGTATGTATGATATCTAAATTTAAACATGTGCATAGTACATGGTCCAATGGGAAACAATCATAAATTCCTGTAATGTATGGTGAGTATTGATGTTTGGTACAGGACAATAGATTGAAGATACACAATTATTACAATGCTTGTAAGATTCTTCCTCAGTGCATCCCTTTAATTTGTCAGGAATTTGTTAACCAGATGACAGAAGAGCAAAATGTTATACTAAACACAAAGGCTAAAGAAATTTAATCATGGAGAATGCGAGTCCATATTTGACAAGGTTCAAAGTTTGCAATATTATCATGATGGCACTGTTAATTGAACTCTTAGAGGAAGCAAATAACCTTTGCAAAGTTGCTCGCATTTCCTCTTCATCTTTCCTGTTTCAGAGCTTCAATGCCCAACCATAGATCCGCCAGATAATGGAGCATTCCTGAATGGTCATGCGTGCCAACGTTCCTATGGTACATCCTGTTACTTTGAGTGTCTTCTGGGCTTCCGTATTAACAACAATGTGCTCCGGTGCGTGGTCCAGCCAGGAAGTGAAGAGGCATTCTGGGAAGGCACTGTGCCGGAATGTGAAGGTACCACGCATATTTTGACAAAAAGGAAGCTCAGAAAGTTCTGACCCCTTGAAACAAAATGGTCCCCAAGTAAATTGTCTTTCCAAAGATACTAAAGTTAGTTGTAGATACACGTGTATTCATAACAAACAAAAATGAAGGGCTGCTAATTTGATATTAACCCGTTGAGGATGAGTCCCGGGTATACTCGGGCAGGTGTCTCTGGGAAATGCGTGTTGTAGCAAAATCAGCCCGTCCTCAACAGGTTAAAGACCTAGTTAGCTGTGGATGATGGGATTTACACTGACTGTATTCTGCATAAGAGTATGCATAATGTTATGGATACATGTGCATTGTATTATCATTTCTGGGCACTTTATTGTTCCACGGAGGAATATGTAAACAAACAGTTCGACAAGATGACCGAGATCAACCAAACACCTTGTTTGAGAGTCTGGGTATTTTTGGTGGTTATGATGGTTCGTTAGGCCAAAGTTAACCTCCCGTAACAAATTGGGGGCACGTCACGAGAGTTCGGCAGGGTTTCTGCGGACTTAGGTGATTTGGTCAGGTTTGATATGATCCCAGGAGTGTTTTTTTCTTTCTCGCTGGGCCGATGAATTTCGGTGAGTAGCGTGGTGTAGCACTCTATGCTATGTCGTGGACTTGGGCGATCGCGATACAGTTTACGTCGCGTCGCGCAACTACGTACAGTACTGTATGTAGTTTGCATCGTGATTGTTACAGTTTACTGTATGTGCAGGTGTTACGATTTGAGAAAGCATGATGCGTTTATGGCATAATGTGTGTGTGTGTGGACGCGGAGTGATATGTTATACCTTTTGATGTAAATCGGTCGTCTTTCTGTGTCTGCGTGAGGGAAGCACACGTTCGTATTTCTTTCGGGATCGAAAGGGTTAATTTGGCACGTGCGTAGTGTTGAGGATGGTTTAGTCCGGTTATACGCTGCGTGTGTCTAGTGTCTGCGTGGAAACGTTGGTCAAACGTTGGTCGTTGGTCCCGTACGTGGTGGTTCGTGTGTGGTTCAGCATATACGGGTTATTCTACGGCGGTTCGTATGTGGTTAAGCATACGGGTTATTCCACGGCGGTTTGTACAGCTGTTTGTGGTTTAGCATACAGGTGATTTCACGGTGGTTCGTGTGTGGTTTAGCACACGGGTTATTCCACGGTGGTTTGTATGTGGTTTTAGCATACAGGTAATTTCATGGTTGTTCGTGTGTGGTATAGCACACGGGTTATTCCACGGTGGTTTGTGTGTGGTTTAGCACACATTTTATGCCATTGTTGTTCGTGTGTGGTTTAGCACACGGGTTATTTTAAGTCGGTTCGTATGTGGTGTAGCATACGGGATATTCCAGTCGGGTCGTGTGTGGTATAGCATACGGGTTATTGTTTATAGTGCGACTGGTTTTCTTCAGTTGAAAAGGGTTTTTTTCAGCTGGCTGGCTGGTGAGAAGTCAGGTTTTTTTTGTTGCACTATTAACTGTACATTACTGGTGCAGAATGGAGAAAAATCAAGAGTATTCCATTGAGAAGTTTGTGGATTCACCCACAGTTGAGGAGTTGCTAACCTTGAAAAAGGCTGATTTGTTGCGTGTTGCAGAAAACTACAAGGTTCCTGCTGTGAAGAGTACAATGAAAAAGTCAGAGATTACACAGCACACAATCAAATTTCTTGTAGATGAAGAAGTATTTCCCCTCCAGGCATTGCGTAGCATATCAGGTAGTCCCCCTGGTGATGTGCAAGGGAGTGTAGAAGTACGTCTGAAAGAGCTTGAACTTGAGAAAGCAAGAATTGAGTTAGAGAGAGAGAGGGTTTCTCTAGAAAGGGCTCGTCAAGTCGGTGAGAGAGAGTATGGTGTAAGCGTCAGTGGTGGGCATTTTGATATCGCCAAAAATGTCAGAATGGTCCCTGAATTCGATGAAGGAGATGTGGATAGATATTTCCTGCACTTCGAACAAGTGGCGGATAGCATGGAATGGCCGAAAGAAAAATGGCCTCATCTCTTGCAGACTAAGTTAAAGGGAAAGGCATGTGATGCTTATGCTTCACTGTCGCGCGAAGAGGCTCAGCATTACGCAACAGTAAAAAAGGCAATCATGAACGCGTACGCCTTGGTTCCTGAAGCGTACAGACAAAAATTCAGGAATAGTAGAAAACTGGAGTCACAGTCATTCAGAGAATTTGCAAAAGTGAAGGAAATTGCCTTCACTCGTTGGCTGCAATCAGTAGGCGTGGCTACTGTTGAAGATTTGCGGGAACTTGTGCTACTAGAGGAGTTTAAGCGTTCACTACCTCAAGAGGTGCGTACACATATCGAGGAACGAAAAGCGAAAACTCTGTCGGTAGCTAGTACAATGGCTGATGAGTATACTTTGTCTCGTAGTCATGGAAATAGGTATGAAGGAAGCAAATATGCAGCTCCTAATCGTCTAAGTGTTGGCAAGACAAATTCTAGCAGTAAGACAGAGGTGAAAGCTGGTCTAGTGGTAGGAAATGAGACAGACAAGAAAGGTAGGAACACTGAGAAGCCTATTGTGTGTTTCCATTGTAGGCAACCAGGGCATGTGAAGTCTACTTGTCCCGTTCTCAACAAGAAAAAACAGGAAAAAGACAAAGAAAAGAAGTCTCATCCAAATGGATTGGTGAGTCGTTCAGTTGAATCAACAGGTGATTGGTGTGAACAAGTTCAGAGTGTGATTAAGTCAGCTGATCAAGACAAGATTAAGTCTCAGTATGAACCATTCACTTCTGTAGGCTATGTGTCATTGGTAGGTTGTGATGAAGCTAGAAAGGTTACCATCCTGTGAGATACTGGTGCATCCCAGTCATTGATTCTTGACAGTGTTCTTCCTTTTGGGAGAACGTCGTCCACAGGCACAAGTGTACTGTTACAAGGAGTAGAAGGAGGTTACGTTGAGGCCCCTCTTCACACAGTCGATTTGCAGTCAGGCCTAGTTTCAGGAAGGGTGAGCCTTGGTGTTAGGAAGTCACTTCCTATGGATGGTGTAGCATTGATATTAGGCAATGATCTTGCAGGAGACAAAGTGACTATTCCAGTGGTCAGTGCAGTCCCTTTGGATAAAGAAGGAAATGAGACAGCTGCATTGGTTCAGGAATTCCCTGAAGTTTTCCCAGCTTGTGTTGTCACACGTTCCATGTCTAGGAAATCAGAGGAGTCTGAAATGAAGGCTAGTCCAGAGGATATCAGTCTAGAAGGGAGTTTCGTCTGTCGGTTGGATGATGTAGAAGTAAGCAAACCCGCAGCATCAAAATCACATGAGATAGGGGATGAGTCTCAGCCTGTAGATGAAAATGAGATT
Organism: Diadema setosum; assembly: GCA_033980235.1. Lineage (NCBI taxonomy): Eukaryota > Metazoa > Echinodermata > Echinoidea > Diadematoida > Diadematidae > Diadema > Diadema setosum. The sequence continues at coordinate 33,163,339 of CM067075.1, read as the reverse complement.
GGGTTGAACAAGAGCTCTTTGATTGACGCACAGAAGAATGATCCACAGTTGGTAGCATTGTGTGATAGTGCTCTTGCTGAAGAAGAAGCACTGAGTGAAAGGACTTGCTACTATGTGAAAGGAGATGTGTTGATGAGGAAGTGGATGCCAGTTGACTCTTCTAGTGATGAAGAATGGCGAGAAGTTCACCAAATTGTCATTCCAAGAGTATTTCGTAAACATATCTTGAGTGTGTCGCATGAGTCAGCTCTTGGTGGTCATCTTGGAGTCAATAAGACGGTTGACAAGATTTTGAAACATTTTTTTTGGCCTGGCTTGAGACGGGATGTTTCAGATTTCTGTAGAACTTGCCATGTTTGTCAAGTGGTGGGGAAACCTAATCAGAAGATTCCTCCTGCTCCCCTGAAGCCCATACCAGCATTTGATGAGCCGTTTAGCACAGTTATCATAGACTGTGTTGGTCCTTTGCCAAAGACAAAGGCTGGACATGAGTACTTGCTCACTATGATGTGCGCTTCTACGAGATTTCCAGAAGCTGTGCCACTTCGGCGTATTACTGCACAGAACGTTAGCAAGGCGTTAGTGAAGTTTTTCACAACGGTTGGCTTGCCAAAGGTGGTGCAATCAGACCAGGGTTCCAACTTCACTTCAAAGATATTTCAGCAAGTGATGCGTGAGTTGGGTATCAAATGTGTTACCTCGAGTGCCTATCATCCACAGAGTCAAGGCGCTCTGGAGCGTTTTCATCAGACGCTGAAGAACATGATGAGAACATACTGCTTTGAGGTCGAGAAGGACTGGGATGAAGGCTTGCCGTTGTTGCTTTTCTCGGTGCGAGAGTCTGTGCAAGAGTCCTTAGGATTTAGTCCCTTTGAGTTAGTGTTTGGACACGAGGTTCGTGGTCCATTGAAGGTTTTGAGAGAGAAGCTGTTGGGTGAGGATGAGTCACCTGGTTTGTTGAACTATGTGACCACGTTCCGTGGTAGGCTGACTCGTGCACGTGAATTTGCAGCTGGACATTTGAGAAACAGTCAAAAGAACATGAAACAGTTGTTTGATAAGAGGTCCAGGGAAAGAATGTTCAGTCCCGGTGAAAAGGTATTGATACTGCTGCCCATTCCTGGTAATCCTCTGTGTGCTCGCTTCTCTGGTCCCTATGTCATGGAGGAGAGATTGAGTGATGTGAATTACATCATTCAGACGCCAGACAGGAAGAAAAAGAAACGGTTGTGTCACATCAACATGTTGAAGAAGTATGTTGAGAGAAGTGCAGGTGAAAGTGCGAAGCCAGTCATGTATGTGGTAGGAGCAGTCCAAGATGTCCCTGTTCCCAAGACGAGGAAGGAGCTGATGAGATTCATCGGCATGGCCGGATACTACCGTCGCTTCTGCCATAACTTCTCGGATGTTGTGGCACCCTTGACTGATCTCCTGCGGAAGAATGTGAAGTTCCAGTGGTCAGCAGCATGCCAGTCTGCCTTCGACCAAGTGAAGGCAATCCTGTCGAGTGGTCCTGTATTGGCAGCGCCGGACTTCACAAAAGGCTTCAGCCTAGCTGTCGATGCCAGCGATGTCGGAGCAGGCGCCGTGTTGATGCAAGCTGATGACGATGGGGTGGACAGACCGGTCTGCTGCTTCTCAAAGAAGTTCAACGCGCACCAGCGGAAGTATTCTACCGTTGAGAAGGAGACCCTAGCGTTAATTCTTTCGCTCAGCCATTTTGATGTCTACGTGGGCAGCACAACTCAACCCGTTGTTGTGTGGACTGATCACAACCCACTGACATTCGTCAACAGAATGAGAAACAAAAACCAGAGACTGATGCGATGGAGTTTAATCCTACAGGAGTATAACCTTGACATTAAGCACATTCGCGGAAAGGAAAACATTGTCGCAGACGCCCTTTCTCGTGCTTAATTGAGACATCTCAGTATTTTGTCTTGTTGCCAGATGCAACATTTGTGCAAATGTATTTTATGTTTGTAACACTTTCAACAGGTGTAATTTTGTTTTGCAAGTACACAGGACAGTGTGTGTACATCACGTATATGCATGTATCTTGCATACACTATAATTGTGATGCCAACAGCATGAATGGCACTTTGAATGTGTAAATAACAACATGGAAGTACATGTATCTTCAGACATGTTTGTGTTAATAAGGAAACACAGCAAACTATATTTGTGCTTTGAGTCACTCTCCAAAAGAAGACATTATGAAGGCTGTTTTAAGTTATGCTAGCCATCAACAGTTGTCAAGAATGTGAGTTGTTGGTAAAATGATTTCAAACAGGTAGTGTCGCTGCTTGTATAGCGAATGTGGTGTATCGAGTAATGTAGGAACAGTTCAGGTATTTGAAGTTTCATACTTGTACATGTACAGGTATTGGTTAAATTTGTTGTGGCACATACCCTAAGTTGAGTGGATGTTGCCTTTTGGATTTAATTAGCATGTATACTTTATTAGGTACAGAAGTTATACATGTACAAAGGTTTTGCTCATTGTTATAGCTCAATCATTGCCTTGGCAAAGGTGTTCAGTATTTCACAGTGTATCCAACATACCAACAGGCATGTATTTAAGCTGACTGTGTTATACCAGGATGTATACAGGCAGGTATACACTCACTTATTAAGTTTAGGTGTACACACAGGTTTAAATATCATCAAGTATATCTCATTCAGGTTCATTTGATGTTTTGTCAGGCAGGTCATACTTCTTGTGTTTTGTATGTTGACAGGAAAGTTTTCAGAAACATAAGTAGGAGATATGACATTTGTTGATGTTTTGACGTTTCAATAGATGCTCACACGTCGTCTACTGGTATATGTAAGTTACATATCATGGAATATGATGTTTTGGTTGTAGGTAATATGATGTATATGATTACATCAGTTGGATTATATGCAGTTGTTTGTGGAAGAAATGACATGTTTAATCATTATGACAGTGTAAAATTGACTTATATGTATGTTCTAATGAGGAAACCATCTGATTTTGGTACAAAGTGTATTGTTTGCACTGTATGCATGACATGATTGCATAAAGGTTAAGGTGTTGAGAAAGTTAATATTGTTGTATTCAGTGTTGCACAACTACATGCAATTCCAGTATGCTGTAACTAACAAGCAGCAGTAACTCACAAGAGTGTTAGTTTGGAACATGTTGAATGGTACTAAAGTCGTACATGTTTTATCATAAGTTGTGATGATGATATAATCATAGTATACTTCGTTTATGTGTTCTTATAATGATGCAACCATGGTAAACTCATGGAGTTATAAGAGTGAATTGGAAGAGGAATGTACAATGCTGTTCCAAAATATTGTGCCAAGGTAAGAGTCCATTTGTGTTGAAAACGTTAAATGCACTCTTTTAGGGGGGAAGTGTTATGGATACATGTGCATTGTATTATCATTTCTGGGCACTTTATTGTTCCGCGGAGGAATATGTAAATAAACAGTTCGACAAGATGACCGAGATCGACCAAACACCTTGTTTGAGAGTCTTGGTATTTTTGGTGGTTATGATGGTTCGTTAGGCCAAAGTTAACCTCCCGTAACAATAAGGATGAACAGACAAAGATGGCATTTTTTTTCAAAGCCCCATTTTGCGAAAGATGTAGCGTTGTACATTATGTAGAATCACTACATCCGTGAATTGTAGCAACAATTTTTGAGCTTTCAAGAATTTCCATTTTTGATATAAGATCTGCTTCTTCTGTGAAAAGTAACTTGCTCTGCTTAAAGTGCATCTTTGATCTCCTGTATATTCAAATGTTTCTTGGTATAATGTGTGGTCTTCTCTGCCCCATGACCTCTGCCAAGGAAGGAGGTTATGTCTTGATCGGTGTTGGTTTGTTTGTCTGTTTGTGAAATAACTCAAAAAGTTGTGAATGGATTTGAATGAAACTTGCCGGAAAAATTGATAATGACACAAGAAACAGTTCAATCAATTTTGCTGGTGATCCAGGAATTTTCATGGATGTTTGAAGGATTTTGATCTTTTGGCAGTTAGGGTATGTGAACTTGGGAAATCAAGCTGTGCGTATTTGAGGTTTGCATACACACTCTAAAGCTCATGCTCTGCTCAGGTTAGGTGCTGCATACCTGGAAGCCTGATCAACAACGTAAACAAAAGGCTACTATATTGGGAAATCGGGAGTGATATTCAGCATGCATGTATAATGCGGATGGAACTGAACTGCTTGGCAGAGGTCTGTGCTCTACAAGTCCTTTTCTAGTTTTGTATGTGATTTTATGTGTGTGTATCTTTGTCTGTAGTTGAAACTTGTGACAGACCGAGCCTGACTGGTCCACTGGAGGTCCATGACAACTCTTCCACGTGTGCCACAAGTGTTCAAGTCCCAGCAGGGAATGATTGTGAGTTTGGCTGCAGCCGTGGCTACGTCATACAGGGGTCACCCACCACCACCTGTGGATTATCTGGCACGTGGGAGCAGCCACTACCAACCTGCGAAGGTGTGCTTTCTTGACATTAGCTTCACATTGGAGAGATAGATCTACTGTTACCAGACTTATATAAATTATGTTTCAGTTGAGGCTCATAAAGATTCTTTGATATAGAGCACATGACTGCTTTCCTGAAATGATTGGAAATATGTTTTCAGTAGGGCGCTTTTCAGTCCTTCTGTACATTGTAAAGACATTCTATTGGTTGGGGAAACATTCTGATACATACAATGTACAGCAATAGGAGTGGCATCAACCTTGTATGTCATTACTTCATCTATCCATCATACTATCATAGATTGACTTTCAGTACATCAAGTACTTATTAGCATAACACGAAATCTAACTCTTCTGCTCATATACATTACATCTGTAGTCATTACTTTGATTTGGTATGTAATATTTTTGGTTGAAAGAAGATGGTTTCGATCAGCAGATTTGATTTCAGCAAGATTGATTTCATGAGAAAATTGCAAAGTTTTGGAGAGAAAATTGTTTGGACAAGATAGAAATTGTGACTCCCTGGAAGACATATCTCCACCATATCATCTCTTCTTCCCCCAGCTGTGACCTGCCTTGGTAGCAACCTGCCACCCCCTCTCCACGGGGGAAAGAGTGGCTGCCCTCACGAGAGGGAACAGTACGGTACGGTCTGCACCCTCTACTGCGATCTTGGATACCAGCCCAGTGAGACCACGCCCATCATTCGGGAGTGTCTTGACGACGGGGAAGGAGGCGGCCTCTGGAGTGGTGGACCCATTTCATGCTCAGGTGCTACTTTGTTGGGTGCAAATGTACTGCAAAACCAGAAATTTTATGTGCATGATGCTTTCGCAAAGTTTGTTAGGAGTCAGGATTCACAAAAGTCAAATGCACACAAAAGTTTTTGCCTACCCAATGCATTGAAGACCAGTGACGATTTCATGCTGCGAAAAAAGGGCGTTGGCTCCAATTTGAAAAGTTTTATGCCGTTCATGTTTGTGGTTCTACAGTATTCATCGATAGGCAAAATGCATTTTACATTTCACAACCGTAGCATAAAGTTGCTAGTCCGCATTGTGTATTTTCGGGGGGGGGGGGGGGGGGGAAGGTTCAAATGTTTTTTTTAAGTGAGTGAAAGCTTACAAAATGATAGTCCTTTTTAATTTATTTCATCAGTCATAAACTAAGACCAGCTATTTCTAAAAGAAAAAAGAAAAGAAAGATTAAGTGGTTTGAAGGCAGACAAGGCAGCACTACTAAACAACTGTACCTATCTGTATTTTTCAACAAATATAGTGTGGAGAAATCCACAAGTGTTTCATGATACACTGTGCTGTTGCCATATGTATTGTACTCTCTTTTATGGCATTTTGCAAGTAAGGTGAGCCACCAAATGTTAATAGCCTGTTTATTTCTTTCTTTTTCTTAACCGCTTCATCCAAATCTAAGAAATAGACACCATTTTACAAGAAAATTAGTATATTAACAATCATATCTCATTTATATTAATTATGACTATTGATCCTTTTAAGAATTTACCTTGTCAGGGTGATTCAAGAGCATGTTTTTTCTTGTGAAGGCTTTAATATGGCACACAGATCAAACATGAAGTTCATGCTAGGATACATTAGAATATTGAAAGATACCCATACTCCTGCACAACACACCGAAAAAAAAAATAAATAAAAAATAAATCCACATATTCATATGTTGTATATTTCTTCTCGAAAGAAATGTAACAAGTTCTTCAAATGTGAGATGGGACTTAATACTAATAAAAAAACAAAATGATAATTAAATTTCTATTGATTTTTTTATTCTTCCCTAGCTTTAACCCTTGAGTCTTTTGATATTTTCCCTCCCCTTCTCAGTTGTTCAATGCCTGCCACTAGATGCTCCAGTAAACGGCCACTTGGAGGATTGCACACTGGATGGTGAAGCGAGCGATCCAACACTCCGCCAGGACTACAGGACCATCTGCACCGTCTTCTGTGATGAAGGCTACACCGCCATGGGTACATCCTCCAGGCGTTGCCTTGCCGATGGCAGATGGGATGGTGTGCCGCAGACTTGTGAGGGTAAGCTGATTACAACCCCCCCCCCCATATGTGTATCTTTATTGGTACCCATCACTTACCAACCTTGCCTCCATGAACTTCCCACCCAATTACTCCCCCTCCTCCATCACTCCCCCCCCCCCATTGCTCCCCTCCCCCCATCACTGCCTATACCCTACCCCTTGCCTGCCCCAATGCACCTCCATAAATTCCCTGTTCCCACAAACAGAAACGTAACCTTGTCAGATGGCTTAAATTGCCCCACTTCCCATGATGATTATGGTGACGATGACAACGACGATGATGATGATGATGATGATGATGATGATGATGATGATGATGATGATGAAACAGCATTTATATTGTGACATTTATCTGTAGAAACATTCAAAGGTGCCTGGCTCTCACAATTTGTGACACATCATTCAAAAAAAAAAATTGGAAAAAATAGAAAAAATGGAATATTGGAAAAGATATAGGTCTTCAATTCAGATTTAAAGGTACAGATGTAATGAAGTTGTTACAATTCCGTAGTTGGAAGTCCACATACAAGGCGCGTAGAAGATAAAGCTCATCAACCCCTGTCCCCACGATCTAGATGTAACCATTGAAGCTGGTATTGCAAGAGGCATGATAACCTTGAAGATGATTTGTAGAAGATTTTGCTGAATGTAAATTTCTTTGTGTATCATTCGTGAACCCTCTCATATTTTTCAATTGATAGATTTAATTTATGACTATTTAATTAATAGATCACACAGCACCTGCCATCGACTGCCCACATGACAGAGTAATCTTTGCTGAGTCCGGTCAGTCAGTAGGGACCATTCACTGGGATCAGCTGGAACCTGTGCAGGTATAACACTTCCCTGTCTCATACGATGTCTACAGTTTAGGAACCTACATATTCTCTGTGCTGATTTTCTGTGTGAGTTTGAAATCAAATGAAGCCATGTGAGAATTAGTCTCTTGGCCAGGTGTTTTATGTGTAATCTCGAATGGACTGGAGAACTTGCACGTATCATGTGTACCCTGCCATTTGTCAAAAGGAATCTACACACTGTGAATATGTTTGTATCAGGTTTACAGTAGGATACTTTGTGTGAGTTTTACATTGACATAATATAACATGATCAAACAAATGAAACAAATTCCAGGGCAGACGATAAATTGCAGGTCAAACTATATTGATGAGTGGAGACAAGATTGAAATTAAGTGGATACTTTGTGTGAATTCTTGATTAATATCCTTTATGCTGTAACACACATTTTTTCTTCTAATCAATGTGTTTAATACATTATTATTTTGCTTTCAGGCGACTGATGCTGACATCCTCATAACTGCCCAACTGGAAAGCATTGACTTGGTCCCTATCACTGGATCTAGACCGACCACATTGGTGGAAGGTGACCATTCCCTCGTCTACAGGGCCACAGATGCTGCTGGGAACAGTGACACATGTTCATTTGATGTACAGGTCAAAGGTTAGAGGTCATCTCGTGCACAGGGTTTGTGTGCGATTTAATTGGGTGCTTCACATATCTAGACCTTTCATTTGCAAATTTTCTTCAGAATAGGAATAGCTTGCTGGCCTTTGCAAAGCAAAAGGTTCACTGCAGCTAACCATAAATTAAAATTTGCTAGTCATCTGAAACAGACCACTGGAACTTTGTATAATTTGCTTGTTTTTCTAGTAGGTGTGTGTGTGTGGGAAGGGAAGTACTGGTCATTTCAAGTTGTTTGGTACCCAACTTATGAGTAGTTAAAACATTCTTGTGAGTGAGTTTTGACATTTTCATGTAGGACCTCCATTCTATCTCCAGAGCTGCCAAGTCTCCCTGATTCTGTAGGATGTAGATTAAAAAAAAAAACAAACAGACTCCGTGATTTGAACTTATTTTTGCCTATGAAGATGCATGTAAAACACAAGAGTCACCTTAATCACTCTATTGAAACTCCCTGATTTTGATATTTGAATATTGGCAGTATGTTTTAACTGAGGGATAGCACATTCTTGCCTCCAGAAGGAGATATCATAATGTACCACATTTCTTAGCTGCATGGACTGACACTATGGGCATATGAACTCATGCCCCATACATAAATATAACTCAGGCACACTACTGGTTTAACTAAATTGCTGCTTTTGGTCCCAGAAGTAATGTTGTAGTCAGAAGAAACCTTTGGAAAGAGATCAACATAATATGAGAGCTCTACTTTTGCCTACAGATATTTTATTTATTTATTTTTTTTATTTTTTGTTTTTTGAATGAATGAAGAGGTCACAGACAGTATTGCGAGTCGTTTTTTTTTCTTTTCGATTTGACACCGAGGCTATCGAAAGTGCAAGTCCCTTCACTGTAGGCCTACATGGTGATATTTTTGTGTGTTGTTAAATTTGTGAAAATTATACACTTGAGAAAAAAGCAGCTTTTTACATTATCGCTGATCAATATCAATGCAAATCATTCTTTTCTGTCGTTTTATTCACAGTTGTGAGATGCCCTCCCTTGTTTGCTCCTGGCAATGGTGCGGTGACCTTAGCATCAGGTCAAGGGTCATGTGAGGGCGGGGCCGTGCTAGGGTCAACATGCCAGGTAAAGTGCAACACGGGCTTTGACCTCTCATCAAATGAGACTGTTGCCAATTTGAGGTGCGTACAGCAGGAAGAGGGTACTACCGTTGGTACATGGGACACTCCTCCGCCACTCTGTGAAAGTGAGCACTTTCTATCTCTTAATCCAGATTCAGTCATTCATCAGTTTTACGACCCTGGCATAAATTACATGGAAACTTTATCAGTGATTTTCATAATTTTTTTTTCCTTCATGATTTTCATTTCTGCTGTTCCCTTGTTTAATTTCTATCTTTCTTTTTTCTCCATTTATTTTAATGTCTTCTGTCTTTTCTGCCTGATGTTATTATTCATGTGACAATGTAAAACTAGGGAAGTATGAATTTGGTTTCTATCAGCAGTTGTACTTGTACATGTGTGTTGAAAGATGAAGCAATTTATTGTAACATTATGGGTAATCAGTCAACTTCAAGGGTAAATGTTAAGGTCAAACCTAAAATTTATACCACATGCAAAAAACAAAGAAGACCAGAAGTGCACTGTAATTACGACCCACCCATGTCAAAAATGGCATTTTTGGGATGATTAACTGTACTATGTGATAGGCAGTATTTTGCAGACATTAGGATCAAAGCAACAAATTTCACTATATATGTGCTATGCTCTGTTTGTCATAAAGACAGTCACGTTTATGAATTGCTATAATTCTTGCAGTTGCAACCTGTGAGGTAGATCCGCATGTAAACAGCTCGGTGCAAGGGTGCCCGTTTGCCTCAGTGAATTACGGAGAGCAATGTCAGTTTGTGTGCAATGACGGCTTCTTGTCATCAAGCGGCATCAAATCTGTTACCAGGGTGTGTCAGGAGGATGGATCACTGAGTGGAGATGAGCTCATCTGTGATAGTAAGTCCTTCCTCATAGTATCATTCCAAGTCAATTTTGACCACGATTTCTCTCAATTCCATTAAAAAGACACTGAATGTAGAAAACTCTCTGTTGGAAGTTAAAGAACATGGAACTTTGTTTGCACAGTTTTGCTAGTTCAACAATTCATGATTAAAAGTATGAAAAGTAAAGAGGTGTACATGCAATTTTGGAATTCTTCCACATAAGTATACATGTCTTGGCTTATGCATGATCTGTGCATTATTAGTAATATGTAAGCCACAATCCTGTGCTGTCAGTAAGTTCAGAAATTTTGCAGTAAAGTCCCTTTTTTTTTGGGGGGGGGGGTAGAAACTACATGTAGAATGAATAAAATGGCAGCATTCCTTTCAATAATGGACTCGCACCTCTTCAACATCAGGGCCAGTCACATGTCCATCTGGGTTCAGTCTGGAGCATGGTACCATTACACCAGAGATTTGCACCGCCAGTGATGCTAGGGTACCGTACGACACACCCTGTAACTTCCACTGTCACAATGGCTTTCTTCAGTATGGACCCTACGTGAAGACGTGCACCGCAGACGGCTCATGGAGTGACAGCAGGCCCGTGGTCTGTGAAGGTAACCCTTTAATTTTTTTCTGCGCCCATATATTCCTTTGATTGCCTGGCATTTTTAAAGATGCATGGTTAAATACCCCAGCACCCCTGAATTTCAATTTCTTTAAATTTCCCTCAGAAAAACTAGGCAATGAAGATAAAGTGCCTTGCCTAGGAGTGAGAAAGGCCCCAACTAGGGACCTCAATAATGTTCTTTCATGGTATTATCCCTCCAGCAGCAACTTTATTGTAGTGTTACGGGAACACGTGTGTGCCCCCTGCATACACAAGCTGAACTCAACGTTAACTTTTGTCTGTTTCTTTTTGGAGGATGTTTTGGATAGGTTTAAAGCTACTGTGCACATGGAGAAAGGCATTGTATCCAAGACTGCACATGAACCATGTTTTAGGAGAAACAGTGATATTTTTTTTTTTCTCACTGGAAGAGTGAGAGAATGTATTGTTTAAGTATTAGTAACAGGTTTCCATACTCTATGATACACCAAAAAAAAAAAAAAAAAAATTAAAGAAAGATTAAATAAGATTGAATTTATTTGCTCAGTTGACGCAGCTGAACACTCTGTTCACATCTTCTGTAGATCGTCAGGAGCCAAGCTTTGATGAAGCGTGCCCACAATACATCAATGTGAACGCAGCCAGAGGAACTCTCAGCACTGTGGTCGACTTTGACATTCCTACAGCCACGGATAATTCAGGCAATGCCACTGTGACAAGGTATCGTATTAATCATGAAAATTTCTGAGGATTATTGTGTGAGACGCAGAGAAAAATGTAATTGACAAAAGAATGGAAAGAACAGGAGAAGCTTTTGGTCGTTCATGGAGTACTGCTAAAGGATATGACATCCTGCATGATATCAGGGTGCTTGTCATGTACAAATGTGTGAAGTACATGTAGTCAATAGTTTCAGCATCCAGGAAAAAAAAGCCAGTTGCATATGGGACTTAGAGTGCAATTCAATTAATGTTGTACTATTTGTGTTTTATAATACCCAACAAGCATGCACTTTAAGCCAGCTGGAAGACATTTTCAATCATTGCAAAATATGGTCTTGAAAAGGAGTGATAAATACATTGCAGTTGTGATAAAATAGAGTGAGAGAGAGACAGAGCGGGAAAGGGTAGGTGAGTGCTGTCACACCGAAGATTATATATAAATGTCTATTATCAATTGTCTTGTAATTTGTTCATGAACACCATACTTCTGCCTGCAAACATATTACTACAAAGGAAAAACACATCAACAAGCATACTTATATCTCTTCATCTATCTATCTATTTTTCTGTCTATTATCTATCTATCTATCTATCTATCTATCTATCTATCTGACTATCTATCTATCTATCTATCTATCTATCTATCTAACTATCTATCTATCTATCCTCTCTACATATATCTGTCTATCTATCTATCTATCTATCTATCTATCTATCTATCTACCTATCTATCTATCTATCTATCTATCTATCTACCTATCTATATATCTATCTATCTATCTATCTGACTATCTATCTATCTATCTATCTATCTATCTAACTATCTATCTATCTATCTAACTATCTATCTATCTATCCTCTCTACATATATCTGTCTATCTATCTCTCTATCTATCTGTATGTCTGTCTATAATTATATCTATTTATCTTGATGTATTATGCAGGTAGATAAATAGATACGATAGATTTATACATGCAGTTGGATAGATAGATGGAAAATGGAAAGATAGAAGGAGAGAGACAGATGATTGAATAGGTAGACAGACAGGTAGATAGATAGGTGGACAGGTACATGTTTCACATAAAGGAATACCTGTACAACCGTACAAATGTGTGTGTGTGTGTGTGTGTGTGTGTGTGTGTGTGTATATATATATATATATATATATATATATATATATATATACACTCATCTGTACAAACACACCAACATGTTCACAACTCTGTGCATTGTATCGCTCATGGTAGTCAAAGTATCAAGTTCTAGTAATCATTAAAGTTGTATATCCCTTTCGCAAACGTCATGAAAGTTTGCATGGTTTAAGAATAATGTCTCCCATCATCGTGTATGAAATTTTACGGCTCAAAATTTTAAAAAAAGTAATGAAAAACTAACCCCATGTCACTCGAGAATACGCTCCCCTTTTGTACAGAGAATAACGGTTGGAATTTTTTCGGGGTCCACCGAATAAATTCACTGAAAATCTTTAGTATTTATTCCCTCTATATCATGAAGAATTTTACACTTTATCATTCTGAGGAAGGTCTTAATTTCCTACCTCTACGATGTATCAGCTTATGGAGGGAATCTAACTTTTCGGGGTTGCAAAAGGGACACATGAACTTTAAATGAAAATCTTCTTCATTCCTACGGATTGACAGGGTGGATGGCTTCCCTGGTCCAAACTCGACTTTCACAGAAGGCACCACGGTGACGTCATACAGGGCAACAGACCCCACTGGGAATAGCGCCCGCTGTGAGATTAGTGTCAGGGTGAATGGTCAGTACTTTCATTGTACTTTCACAGTGCTCAGACATCTCAATAAATGAAAGCAAGTTCCAGTTAAACATTGAAGCATGGCAGAATTTTTTGAGGAGTGAGCAACCAAGTTTAAAGAACAAGCTTTAATTTTTCAACCTTGTGTAGAGACTTGACACTCTGTTGCAGATTGTTTCACAAGTCAGATGCTGCTGAGCGAAAAAACAGAGAGACAACCAAGAATTTGATTAAGAAAAACAAAAAATTCCCAATGTGTACTTACACAAAAGAAAAACATTAATATGCAGTTTTAGTTCTAGAAAGTTAGAGATATGTACATTTGTAGTCAAAGCAAATCTCATTCCTTTCTTGCCTGTTTTAGTTTATCGATGCCCTCGACTCCAAGCCCCTGCCAGGGGATCACTGGTCAATTGCTCAGACCCAATCTATGGCTCTCGATGCTCGGTCAGCTGTAACGAGGGCTACGAGTTAGTTGGACCACAGACCAGGACTTGTGAACTGGACAATGGTCAAGCTCCTGCCTTCTGGAATGGAGAAGATGCAACTTGCCAGCGTGAGAAACATACTTATGAAAAATCATATTTATCAAAACATATTTCATAAGTTAGGTTTATATGATTCTTTCCCATTTGATTCAATGATTTGTGTCACCTTTTCTGCACGGCATTAGTCCTAGCTCCAATATACATGTTCTTAATGCACTGCTACATTCTGTAGCTGAATTCATGAGGATTTGAGTATGATTAAGTATGATGATGGTGGTGATAGTAATGATGATGATGGTGGTGATGGTGATGATGATGATGATGGTGATGATAGCAATGATTCAAACAGTTAACTATTCCAGTATTGATCATTAACTTGACATCTGTTATGATGATAGTGATGGTGATGGTGCACAATGATTACAACAGAGATGATGCTGAAGTAATAATGATACTGTTCATGGTATGTCTGATGATGACAGTTACCATGGTGATGGTAAAGATACAATGTAAGTGCTGGCATCATTGATGTTCATTATGGTGTTGATGGTGGTGCTGTAAGTGATGTAATGATGAATGAATGTGACAATGCTGATTGCAGTACTAATATGCGTGATGTCATGAGTGTACTAATGTTTGTGTGCTGTTTGTCATTGTATGCAGGACACAACTATTCACAAGCACAGAGGGGATTGCAGCTGGTGTACAAATTGATTTAGATTATATCATTGTGACTTGCAATTTAATAATGATGAAATATTTACAAATTTATGATTATCAAACAATATTGTCTTGGCCCATGAGTTTGACTCTGGATCATAATTGTCTGCTTTACCATCTCAAAATTCAGATAGTGTCTCAATATGTACTCCACTGACTTACTGTATGTTACTAACTGTTTGTGTTACTGACTAATGTTACTGACGGACAAAGTGTAGGAATTGAGATTTATATGATTGTAAGATATGATACGAAATAGGGAAACTATCTATATTACAATCTGCACCCAAAATGCTCATTGATCTGCAGAATTGATCATTGAGTTCTTCAGATATGGTGTCACACCTCTAAGCAGCTACATTTTCCCAAGCATTTAGGATAATTGTCTGAAGATTGTATATGACACATGCATTGTTTTATTAAAGGAAAAATAATAAATGGAAAGACCAGTTACGTATTCCCGACAATTAATCATAGGTTATCAATGTCATGGCATGTAGTGACGTCATCTTCAAAGGTTTTTCCATGAGCTTAGCCTGAATTTTGCAAATGTCAGCTGAATTTGTGTGCCTTTGTTGACTTGGGCCCTTGCACTTGTCTTTCATTGCCTGAGTAAAACCTTGCATGCTTATACTTTATCTTAATTATCCTTGTCATAACCTGATGAGTGCACATGAAATCAATTAAAACTACAATAAAAGTGATGGATGGTGGTGGACAGGGAGGGGAAGTTACTCTGAAGATTTTATTTCTCTTTCATTTTCTTCTCCCCTTTCTCAATAATTTCCAATGTGTCACAGCTCGTACTTGCCCAGCACTGCCCACGCCACCCCAGGCTGTAAAGTCAGGCTGTTCCCAGGATCCACCAGGGGTGGAGATTTTTGGCACCCTGTGCTCTTTCTACTGCCCCCATGGCTTCTATGGGGAGGGGGACAGTCACAGGAGGTGTCAGGCCGATGGCACCTGGTCTGGGACTGAATTTGCTTGCAGAGGTATGAAGTGAACCTGGTACTAATGTTTATGAAATGTTCTGTAAATGATTTTCATTTTTTTTCCAGAAGTCACTAAAAAAATTGAGATTATTTTTTTTTTCTTGGTAACGTCATGTCTTTTTTTAAAATCATTTATTTATGCTCAATCAGCAATTAGCATGAATATATACATTGGATATGTGACAAAATAAGTAGCCATGCTGTCCTTAAGATGAAAATTGTTACAGCCTTCCTCCACAGTGGAAGAGCTTTGATAGTAAAGTGCCTAGGAGCTTTTGCCACTTGAAAAAGAAGCTGCCAGGTTTGAATTCTGCTCACTGTGTACCTTCTTGGACGATGTAGTTTTTACCGTGTGTCTGTTTTGAAGCAGGTACCCTGGTATAAAATTGTTTACCTGACAATGATGTGGCATAAGAAATGAGAGGACCCTCTGGGAGCCATGTGTTTTACTAATTGTGGCTACCCAGTTTAGATTAAGTTATGTCCTTATTTTCCATGAGTCGTAATCTCACATGTGTAGGACTGTCCTGATTTTAGTTTTATCTGTAGCGGTGGGAAATGATATGTAGTCTGTTTCATTTTTTGTTTTGTTGTTTTGGATACACCAAACCATAGACTGAACAATTTTGATTCGTGTCCATCAGAATTCAAATCCATTCCATTGTGTATTTTGATATTGAGCAAGGATGATGGGATTTATTCAGCACCTTCATGTTTCCTGATCTCCCCTCCAAACTGCATGGAAGATCCCAAACAATGACATGAACTGCTGTGATTTCATTCATCGGAGTTTGTATATTCATTTGATCATGTGATTTTGACATTGAGTGAGGATGGTGAGATTGACTTAGCGCCCTCATGTGTCTGAATCACACACAGCCACGGCCTGCGAGCCCCTCAAGGCTCCTCGAGGCATCCTGATCTCCCCTCCAAACTGCATGGAAGATCCCAGGTTTGGAGAGACCTGCCTCCTGCGATGTGACACGTCAGGCTTCCAGGTCAGGCCCCAGACTCTCACCCACACCGTGTGCCTGGGTTCAGGGCAGTGGTTGCGCAACGCGTCCCTGGCAACTTGTGTTGGTTAGTGAGAATTCAATCTCATACTCATAGATGGACAGATATTAAGAGTAATTTTCATTGTCAATAAAGCTGTGCAGGTATATTCATTTATACTCGTGAGGGTATCAATAATGTTTGTACAACACTACTGTAAAGATGAATCATTCTCCATATTTGCCAAATTGCATTTTATATTTTACAAAGAGCACCCAAGTTCGTGCCTTGATTAGCTGATCCATCAATGTTTGTACCTACACTGTATCTGTATTTTCTGTTAAATTTTAGGTAGCCTTGACTGATTAAGTTTACCTTCATTATTTATGTATAATAATACATGAACAGTTCAGTATACAATGTACATTCATTTACATAAAGCTTCCACAGGTCAGGTTCATCTGCTGTTGATAGTAAAGAAAGACTTCATCCCCAAAACACCTGCAAAAGTTTGTACTAAACATGCTCTATGAGGATGGGATAAGATGTTATACATTATATCCTTTGATTTGTCATTGTTGTAATTTCTTCCATACTATTCTAATCCCCATCTCTCATTCCCTATTTTCAATATGTGAATTCCAGATATTGCGGCACCAGTTTTCACGGTATGCCCCGCTGACTTCAGCGTGTACGCCAGCCGATCAGAGCTCATGGGAAATGTGACTTGGCTCGTCGCCGCCGCCGACAACAGTCCCGACGCTGCCATCGTCGAGTGTGATGTGGAGCAGGGCCTGAAAGCCGAGGGAGATTATGACGTGTCATGCGTGGCAACAGATGCCGCCCAAAACACGCAGACTTGCTCCTTCCAAGTTTCTGTCAGAGGTACGACAACTCTGTTGTCATTCGTGCAAACCTATCATGTAATCATACTGTGAAACGTTCTCCCTAACCTACCACATTTATTTTGATGAAGGGGGGAAGTAGCATCATGTCATTGTTTATGCCCAATGGCATGTCACATTTTTCTCTGTTCAAATGCATTATGGACAACTGGTCTACATACTAAGTTAAATTCAGGCATATGAAATGCACTTTTGATATTTGCAATGTATTACTTCCTCTGTTATACCATTGTTACATTTCAAGTGGTATTATGAAGCAAATCGTGCTGTACAGGATTTCCGGCTATTAATCAGCTATGCTTGATTTTGCTACTGCAGAATAAAAAAAAAACAGAAGTATGCCATTTCTCTCAGTTGCTATTGAAAAGAGTACAGGTATGTAATGGTCTGCAGGCTCAAAATGTATTGGATTTTACAATTGTTAGCATTTGTTTCCTGTTTGGTTGTAAATGGGACTCTTGATAATTTGAACTTGTAGATGTAGGTGGCATAAAAGGTATCAAATGAATAAAAGAAGATATTCTGCAGGAACGATGAATGAAAGTTGTACCTGTCTCTTAAAGTCGTGTAAGGTTGAACACGTGAAATCGCTTTTCATGTTGATGTATAGAGAGTACAGAGTAAATCTTTTGTTTGCTCCATTCTCCATCTAACAGTGAGGCGGTGCCAGCGATTATCACCACCAGTCTTTGGAAACCTGATTGGGTCATGTGACAATACCTGGGGTAGTGAGTGTGAGGTGGGGTGCTCTGTCGGGTACACCCTTGTCGGTCCGAGTCACACAAGCTGTGAATTCACTGGACAAAACATGCACTGGGAGAGAGATGACATACCATTCTGTGACAGTGAGTAGATAAATGGCTCTCATGCTTTTTCTCCTCCTTTCGACATCACTTGAAAGTGTTTTTCCATACATACATATGAAGAGCTCATTTGCAAAAGGGGTTAGATCCATTTTTGATGAAAATTGATTTATTAGCATCACTGCACAGAATTCTAGTTGAGTAAGCTACAGTGAAAATTTCAACTGCAGACAACCATTTGAATAGAAATAATTGCAAAATTAGATTTAGATTTTCCGTACACTTGTGTACAAATTCTCACAAATAAACCAATTTTTCTCTAAAGTACTAAAAGTGGATCTAGCCCCTTTTGCAAATAAACTCTTCATATAGACTTAGTGAATGCAGAAAACGAGTGACATACTAGTATTCAGTGGACAGGAAAGAGAAAAATGTCAGACACATTTGTCAAAATTCATGAAGTTTTAAAGTTTTGGTTGATTCTGTGCGCCCCAAGGAGAACTCTACAATGTGAAATTCTATTTCATTTGAGACATCAAAATAAGAGCTTGACTTAACTAACCAGAAACTAATCAGAAATGTTAGTATAATAATCCTTGAATACACCATTTGTTCCTTTTAAGACTATGCAATACTGTGTTCATACTTCCAGTGAAGTGAAGTACTATGATGTTTCCAATTAGTAGGTCGTTGCTCACCATTGCTCCTGGTTTATACTTTTTCTTAAGTGATGCATTGGTAGTATACATGTAGATGGGATATTCTCAAATTTAGGCCTTCGTCAAGTTAGCCAAGATTTGTGTAGGCCTACACTTTTATGTATATGAAAGAAGTGTTATTCTGGTTTGAAATTAAATTCAATTTATCTGTTCAACCCATACTTCAAGAAAGAATCATATTGATGTTCATTTCATTTTGGTAAGACTCAAGAATTCAGATTCTTCCATAATATTTTTCTTTTCACTTGCGGTTGACAGTGCTGTCATCACTCAAAGAGAATATTACATTTATCATACAAAGACAAATGTATTTATGTATGTAAAATAGCTTGCTACTTTATACAACAAGAGGTCTTCATGACTGATTTAAATGGATGTGTGTTGTTCTGAGTGGGGATTTGTAGATATCCCCCAAAGAGGTTAACCCGATGAGGACAAGTCCCGAGTATACTCGCGCAAGTGTCTATGGGAAGTGCATGTTGTAGCAAAAATCATTCCTCAACTGGTTAATAATAGTAGGTACTGGAGTGCAATGCTAACTTGCAATACACACAGCCCATCTGCTCAGTGAGTGCGTCCTAGTGAGGTGTGTCATTACTAGAAGGTCGTCAACAGTGATCTTGCCCTTCCTAGTAATGGCGGACAGCGCTCCTCTCTTGCTTGCAGCCAACCAAGGATTGCGGACTCGCAGTTTGCCCTGCACAATTATTCCATATGCACGCTGAGCAAAGTCCGCCATTACTGCACGGTAAGTAGGGCACTTCTACATCTCCATGTGATCCCAGAAATTTTACAGAGTCTGTTTTGTCGGTAAATGAGTATGTAACCTCTTTGGTTTCCTCCCACATCCCTCTCCTCAGTCGTTGGATGTGACCCGTTGAACCTGCCCCCAGGCATAGGTGTCTACCCCACCTCCTGCGCAAACCAGGAAAAGCTTTACCACGGAACCGAGTGCACATTCTTCTGTCGGGATGGATTGACCATAGAGGGCGCCGTGACGGTCGTCAGGTGCGGAACAGATGGGGAGTGGGATGCCAGCATTGACAGTCTAGAGATTACGTGCATAGGTGAGCTAACTTTGAAACTTCTCTTCTATAAACCTGACAGGGATTGGCATGTCTGGGTTTTTAAGGTAAATTGAGAGGTCACAGATTTTAGATGGATGTTGATAGATCAGAACTCTCTTGCATCACAATGACTGATAAAAATATATCATAAACCCTCAGCTGCGCGGCGCACCTTGCCGTTTTTATACTAGCAGAAACTAGAGCACGCACTTAAGTGCGCGTTTGAAAACCTCAAAAATGTGCAGCTTGAACTCCCAAGTTCATTGACCCTACCTGTCAAAATGTCAAAAATCCTTCATAAATTCCAAAAAATTCTCAGATCACTACCAAAATTTAATCATTTGTTACTTGTGTCATTCTCAACCTTTCCTGTAAGTTTCATCGAAATCCGTTAGCTACTCTGAGTTATTTTGCACACGGACAAACAAACAAACCTATAATTTATGGTAATGAAAACATAACCTCCTCCCTTGGCGGAGGTAAAAAGGGATAGATAGATCAAGACTTAGGTGAAAGGAAATAATTTTATGGAAAGATAAATAGTCTAGACAAACAGATGGTTAGATGGATAAGTAGATAGATAGATAGATAGATAGATAGATAGATAGATAGATGGATGGATACAGTAGATGGACTAACGGCCAGATGCCTGATATTAATACAGATGCCTTTTCTGTTGCAGTGGAGGCAGCTACCTTCATTTGTGACTCTGCACCTCAAAACAAACAAAAAGTCGCCAGACATGAATTTTTAGTTAAGACCATATTCTGAAAGAACAGACTTTAAGCTTTAAAATGATGTATAACTCAAATCATATGGACTCTCCTAACCTATCTAAATATTGGAAAGAAAGCACAAACTCAGGAAAAATGTGAACTGAGAAAAGAGGCTCTGAAGTACAGTGTCTATTCAAGCGCTTAATCTTTACCAAACCGTGCTGGCTGTGTGATGAATGGGACAAAAAAGAGGAAGTAAACCACCAGAGTAACAACAATCAAGGGATTATCAGATTGAAATGAAATTAAGCATGCCTCATTAACACATTTTGTCCATAATTAATGCCAACTTTCAAAGCAGTAGCACTATCCTTGCAAAAGTTATTAGAGTTTAAAATGAAGAGTGTGGACAAGGTTTTTCAGAAATTAAAAAGGGATTCTGAAAACACACCTAATCACACTATTCTACCAAAAATGTTCGAGATAAACTGCTAAAAAAACACACTTTCCTGCCCGTTTTATGATACCAAATTTTAGCATAATGTAAAAGAAGACCCGCTCTTTCAGAAAATATGAAAAAGTCAAGTTTGACTAGGTTGACCCATTTCACTTATTTTCAGTCCTCACGCAAAATCAGTGTGTGCGACTTTATGTTCGTTTTGAGGTGCACTGTCACATTTTATCATTGAGAAGAAACCCAAAGAACGAAGTTTCACTTGTTTTTTTTTTTTTCATGTAGATGAAGTGGCACCGACTCTGACATCGTGCCCTGGACCAAAATCCGTCACGCAGACAGAAGGCTGGGGAGTGGAGGTGACCTTTGACCTTCCCACTGCAGAGGACAACCTAGATGATGAGCTCACAGTGGCCACCAGTCCAGCTGACCTCACCTCTCCCTACAACTTCACTCAAGAGACCACAGCAAGCTTCACCTTCTCTGACTCTGCAGGAAACAATGTAACATGCTCCTTCCCCATCTACATTCGAGGTATGACTGTAGTGCTGTCTTGGCCAAACAGTAACCAAAAGAGAAGTATATTAACCAATGCAAAGTGAAATTTGGCTCTGATAGAGTAAACTCAAACAAAGGTATTAGTTGAAATTCTTTCAGATGAGATAGAAAGTCATTGCTGTCCGGCTTTAACAGCTCTGCAATACTGATTTCATGTGAAGGATACAATTTTCTCCTTTTGCAAAGAAAGGAAATTGAGTGAAGATATGTGAGGAGTTCAGTGAGAAGTTTGTGAGGTGATGACATCATCAGCTCTCCTAATTTGCATAGATGACTTTGACCAATATCAGTGTTTCAGGGAAACATAAAAAAACTTCAAATTGTAACACTCTCTTTATACTGTGTTTTCATTTCAATATAGCTGCAACCTTTGTTGTGTGTGATCTTATTCTGTTTATGAATGTAAACTACACATGGACAGCTTTCACTTTGATAATACACACTATCCATGGTTATACTGCATCAAGAGATTGTTTAAAACACTACTATTGATATTTCAATGAAACTTAATAATGGTTGGAGAGAGAAGAGAGTAAAGTAAAAGAGTAAAGTAAAGTAAAGTGACTTTTAAAAAATGTCAGTAATGCCTTATAGATGAAACTCATAACATGATTATTTTCTGTTTCTGCACAGATGAGATCCCACCTGTAGTAGAATTCTGTCCCCCTGACATCAGGCTGAATACCAGTGAAACCCTTACAGAAGTCTCATGGGACCCGCCCGTCTTCGTGGAGGTCACAGGGGACGACCTCCTTATCACCAGTAACTATGACAACGACATGGCGCTGCTTCCGTGGGGTCGGCATGTGGTGAACTACCAGGCCACAAACACGGACAACGGAGAGACCGTGGGCTGTGAATTCTTTGTCGAAGTCATGCGTAAGTAAGAAGATTTCAAAAAGGTGTTAGGAATGGGCTGATTCATGTTTTTGTCCCTGCCGAACGAGTTCAAGCAGGGGACTATGAAACGGGCTCCGTACGCTCGTGTGTCCGTGTGTCCGTCCATCCGTCCGTCCGTCCGTCTGTGTGTGCGTCCGTGTGTGATCAAAATGTTCAATTTGCTACTTCTCTGTCATTTATGAGCCAATTTTGATTCTGTTTGCTTTATATGATAGCACTACATGGGAGCTTTGAAACTTCTACACAGAATTTCAGTTGTGACCTTTGACCTTGACCTTTGAGCTATATTGTACATTTTGCTTCAAAATGCTACTCCTTCGCCATTTCTAACCTGATTTCGATTCTGTTTGCTTTATGTGATGGCACTAGGTGAGGGCTTCAAAACTTCTACACAGAATTTTGACCTTTGACTTCTTTGACCTTTGACCTTGATTTTTGACCTATATTGTACATTTTGCTACAAAATGCTACTCCTTCGCCATTTCTAACCCGATTTCGATTCCATTTGCTTTATGTGATGGCACTAGGTGAGGGCTTCAAAACTTCTACACAGAATTTTGACCTTTGACTTCTTTGACCTTGATTTTTGACCTGTATTGTACATTGGCTACAAAATGCTACTTCCGGCGGGGACATATATTATGCACCGCGTAATTTCTACTTTTCCTTGTCCCTCTTGCATTGCTTTCTCGTTACTTCACTCACAGTAAGCTTAATTTAGGACTATCTTCTTTGTCTGAATCATGTTTATTTCTTGTTTAGTCCTATCTGAAATACTTGAAGGTCTTGTTTCCCAGATAACAGCAGTAATAAAACTTAAAGCAGAAATGAAATAATGCACTCGGGACTGGAGGTGATGTTGGTATTAATTTCATGAAATCAAGAAATGCATGCAGATACTGTTGCCATTGCACTTTGTAACACTGAATAAACAACTGATAGTCCTACATGTAGTTGGTGTCAGTTGGTTTCTCTTCCTGCCATCTACTCACCTAGCTGTAACCTGCAAAGAATTGGATGTCCCCAGCAACGGGGCCCTGACGTGTGACCAGTGGGCGTACGGTCGCTTCTGCAGCATCCACTGCAGCGCCAGGTTCGACATCCCTCGACTTCCCCCCAGCAGGAGACCACCAGAGCACTATGTGTGCGGTAGCTCAGGATTGTGGAGTCCTCACGCCTATGTTCCGGATTGCTCCCGTAAATCAGAATCTGAGACTGCTCCTCCACTTTATCTTTTCCTCCTCCTCCTCCTCCTCCTCCTCCTCCTCTTTTCATCCTCTCCACTTCTCCTTTTCTCCCCCTCCTCTATTCTGTATGTCCCCCTTCAAATTACAATGTGACCCTCCGCAACAATAACTTTAAAAATAGTGAATCAATCCAAACACAATTTCAGGGTATGAAACTAAAACTTCTTGCCCACATCTTACAGAAAATCCCATTGGATTTGCTTCAGTGATCAAAGAGAAATGAGGAGTTATGTAGAGTATATGTCAGGAATTCTTTCTTTCCAAGTTCTGTTCATTGTGTTCACATGTTAATAGGCAGTTCCAAGAGCATCCAAGTGCTAAACTTGATAACCTGAACTAAACTAAACTAAGAAACAGACTCATTGCATGTTTTACAATGATCCATATTTCTCCATGACCACTTATAACCAAATTGAATGGAATTGGCTTCAAAATATAGGTAAGATGTTATATTTTTAGACCCCAAATTAACATTCAAACAGTTTAATCATATTGAAAGTTATCAATGTGGAAATCGATTGTAATTTTTTTCTTTTTTGACATACTGTACCTCTTCCTCCTCCTGTCTTGGTCCTTGCTCCCTCTGAATACTCTGAATTTACATGTTGCAATATCATATTCGAATCAGTGTTCTGTCGTACATGAGTAGAGATGAAATCAGCCAATTCTATAGAAGTATTAAGTTTTCCAAAAAATAATGTCACAAATGCCAAAAATTATGTACATTTAGATTGGTACATAACCAACAGCTTTCAAATTTCTTGAAGCTGAGTGATACTTGAAACTTTCAGATTGCATCAACTGATTATTTTTCATTTTCATTTTTCATTAATCAAAAAGTGATTGATAGGATGACATTACAATATGTGACCCTGCACCTCAAAACAAACAAAAAGTCACCAGACATGAATTTTTAGTTAAGACCATATTCTAAAAGAGCAGATTCTAAGCTTTAAAATGATGTATAACTCAAATCAAATGGACCATCCTAACCTATCTAAATGTTGGAAAGAAAGCACAAACTCAGGAAAAGTGAGAACTGAGAAAAGAGGCTCTGAAGGACAGTGTCTATTCAAGCGCTTAATCTTTACCAAACCGTGCTGGCTGTGCGATGAATGGGACAAAAAACAGGAAGTAAACCACCAGAATAACAACAATGAAAGGATTATCAGATTAAACTGAAATTAAGTATGCCTCATTAACACATTCTGTCCATCATTAATGCCAACTTTCAAAGCAGCAGCCTTATCCTTTTAAAAGTTATTAGAGTTGAAAGTGAAGAGTGTGGACAAGGTTTTTCAGAAATGAAAAAGGGATTCTAAAGACACACCCAATCACACTATTCTACCAGAAATGTTCGAGATAAACTGCAAAAAAAAAAAAAACACACTTTTTTGCCCGTTTTATGATACCAAATTTTAGCATAATGTAAAAGAAGACCCTCTCTTTCAGAAAATATGAAAAAGTCAAGTTCGGCTAGGTTGACCCATTTCACTTATTATCAGTCCTCATGCAAAATCAGTGTGTGTGACTTTATGTTCGTTTTGAGGTGCACGGTCACATATATTAAAAACAATGAGAGCTTCTTCTTATTTGCCAGTAGTGATTGTTGTTTGGTTGTTTGGTAATCTGGATCCAAGCATGTGTTACATTACCCTCGGCCTATACTTCAGAGTAACATGCCCCTGCCTATCAGGAACAGGATGATGCCAACAGCACAAGTAATGATGTTAGTTGTATTACAAAGAAGAGAAAGCATGAAACAATGTCGTATAGAAAAAGAATATTACAAGATGTAAAAATGATGTGTTTTCCAACCTCGCTTCCAACAGCAGCAAATTTACCAAAAGAATTAATTGTACATGTAAAGAAAAGCAAC
Source organism: Diadema setosum (assembly GCA_033980235.1). Taxonomy (NCBI): domain Eukaryota; kingdom Metazoa; phylum Echinodermata; class Echinoidea; order Diadematoida; family Diadematidae; genus Diadema; species Diadema setosum. The sequence goes on along the minus strand of CM067075.1, from coordinate 33,137,810 downwards.
AATGCTGCAATAAAACTTGGAGGTCTTTTGCCCTTGAATAATTGTATGAGGCTGATTTAAGTCTAACTTTCGGATCAATTTGTAATTCTTCTGAAGGTGTACGAAGACCGGGGAGAAGCAATCTACCCAGTGAACTCCTTTACTTCACTGGTAGCTGTGGGACACAGGAAACTCAGGACGAGATAGCTGCTGCTTTCCTGCAGATTCTCCTCAACACGGATTTCAGCGACATCTGTACCCAGAACAACCAGTGCACTGTGGCAAATGTGCGGGTCACGTGTGGAGATATATCCTCTGTCTCAGGGCGGCGCCGACGTCGGCGAAGGCGAGATGATTCAACTCGGGTACCGGGCAGTCGAGTGGAGGCGATGTTGGCGCGGAATGATGATGTGAATCGAGCCAGGCGAGATGTGGGCTCCCAATTAGTGATTTCAGTTGAGTGGGACTTTGTGATGAATGTGAACCAGGACCCGAGCTTGAGCAACTTTGATGCAGCCCTTGAAGCTGAGGACTTGATGATCGCAATGTCTGATGTCATCCAGGAAGAGATTGATGCTGGCACGTTTCCCTCCCTCGATGTCCCCAGCTCAAACCTCACGCTCGACGACACATCCCTGACCTTTGGCTACTCAGAGGTCTTGTGTGACAATGGCTTTACAGCAGACAATGAGGACCTTCAGTGCGGTAAATTTTACTTCCTCAACAACAACAACAAAATTACTAATTGTTAAAGATCAAGAGACATGTTTACCATAAAGCAATGAAGACTTGGTGCTTCCCATATCTCAGAGTCGGGCATAAGTATTACAACACCACAGTATTTAATATAGATGAAACCAGTAGGCGCGGTCAGACTGGCAAAAGATCAAGAAGTTTACGATTGCGACCTTCAAGCTCTCAAAGTTTTGCCAGTGTTACCGTAAACTTCTCGCAAAACTTCTCACGAAACCTCTGTGCTCCAACTAGGGGTATTTCCCCACCCTTGCCAAACTTCTCGCTCTTTTGCCAGTGTGACCGCTAGAAACTGAAACTTCGCAAAGTTTGTAACGTGAACAGTCCACCACCTGTTTGCGGGCAGTGCCTCCGACCCTTGCAGCCATTGTGATGCACAGGTATTCATTGTTATGTCACAAAAACTAGCCATCAGACAGTGTACTCTTTCTTTTTTCTTTTTCACTAGTGACCCAAATTTGTTAACCCAAAGATCAAAAAGTTTGACTGCCATTGTGACTGGACGACAAACGATCACGAAGACCTTGCGATCTTAAATTTCTTGATCTTTCACCAGTCTGACGGTGCCTAGTGTTTCTTTAGCTGATTACATTCGGAAAGAATAAATCACGTTTCGTAAAGATTTGTGCGCACATTTGTGGATGACTTTAATTTGTGATGACATCAGATCATCACCTTATGTTCGTATGAGACGTGTGAATAACTTTTTGCTTTTCATGTGTCCAATATCGATGATACTTCTGTCATTTCTTTTATTAATAAAAGCCAACACAAAATATGAAGTGAAATTGCACGTTGCAGCATCTGCTTCTCAGTTTTCATTTAATTAAATACCTGTATGATGTGATTGAAAGTTGCGGGGAAAAAAGGGAAAGAGGAAGACATGCAGTCATTGCGGAAAATTCAGAAACAAAGAGAACCAAGTAGAGAATCGTTACATTGACAGATGAAGAAGGAGTATTTTGCATTGCCCTATGAACATTAATACAGAGATGCATTTCACCTTATCCTAGTCATACCTTTGCCTGTTTATGAGTATGAAAAGATACATGTTTAGATGTATATATTACATGTATATACCTGTACCTTTGTCTATCACCTGTCCACAGTGCCTTGTGTGGCTGGGACTTTCTACGATGAAGTGACCAAAGTCTGCCAGCTGTGCCCTAGGGGGTCCTACCAGGAGCTTGCTGGTCAGAGTAACTGTGTGCCCTGCGAGGAAGGCCAGTCAACAGAGGGAGAGGGCGCCACCAATGCTACCCAGTGCAGAGGTCAGCAGATAGGTGTAGGGAAGGGGATACTGATGAGCCAATTATGTCAGTGTGACGCCTGTTTCAACCTAGAAATTGGGCATGCCCAAGTCAGAATGTGACAGTGATAATGAAATCGAACAAAATACTATTTGCTAATAGCACAGGGGGAGCCATGATATTGATGACAAAGTTTCCCAATAGCAAAATGAAACAATACAAAACAAAACAAAACAAAATAAAACAAAACAAAACTCACTTTCAGCATGCTGGGAACTGACTGACTTGCATATGATCTGTAGGAAAATACTTATGCAGCAAGTTAGAATAAAGCCTCACTATACCTGGAGCTACAAGGGGTATTCTTTCTTTGCTTTTGATGAAAGGACACATAGATATGGTAAAGAAATGAACAATGACAAAATAAATGGCAATCATTTATGCAAAAGAACACAAAGTAGAAATCTGCAGTAGCATTCTCCTCTCATACATTGTATCATTCCACTACATTTACAAAATGCATGTGTGTAAAAAAACAAACAACAAGATATTTGAATCTTTTAAAATTCTCTTTGTTCATCAACAGACATATGCGAGGCTGGCCACTTCTCCATCTCAGGGTTAGTTCCCTGCAGGGCGTGTGAGGTGGGAACCTACCAGCCGACGCCCATGAGTGCATCATGCCTTCCCTGCCCCAATGGTACCTTTACCGTGGATACCGCCGCCTCTTCACAAGATCAGTGCCTTGGTACTCATGCTTTTATACTTTCGTACTAGCAAAATTTGCTCCTCAGATGGGGCTATGAAGCACTCCAAACTCCCAGTATAAATGGGTCCAAAGACTGGTCTGAGTTATAGGATGCTCTGATTAACCAACATTGACCCATTGAGGGTGGGCTGATTTTACTACAACACGCATTTCCCATAGACACCTGCCCGGGTATACTTGGGACTCGTCCTCAACGGGTTAAAGTGCACTGACATATGTAAGCTCATTTTTAAAACAATGTTTAAGGATGCTTTATGTTGAGGGCTCTCTACATCTACAGGAAATACGTAGAAGACAAGATTGCAAGAGAGAAATGTAGATGAACAGCTACAGTATGCCTGAGAAAATACCAAATTGTCATTACTGAGCGTAGACACAGTCTTCATTTAAAGAATTCTTGTGTAAATGCACAAAAAGTTTTCAGTAATAGTTTTGGCATATAATGCATGTCTTAATATTTGAGTGATAGGTCAATGTGAGACAAACATGTTAAGTTTATTTGAAGCTAGAAATATGCAGCATTTTATCCAAAATTTAAATGTGTTTGGTGAAATTCGTTTGAGAATTCCATTTAAAAAAAATTTTCCTCTTTCTTCCAGAGTGGTGCCAGCCTGGTTCCTTCTCCTCCACTGGCTTCGTCCCTTGTGAAACCTGCCCCATAGGGTCATTCCAGAGTCGGCGCCAGCAGAGGTCATGTGACCCGTGTCCGGATCACCTGAGCACACCAAACCGTGGGGCTCAAGATGTTCAAGAATGCACAGGTTTGTGTCAGCTTAACAGCGTAGCTCAGGGGAGAATGGTTACCAGATGAAAATCAGCCCCAAAAATTTGAATTAAAAAACTGCTGATCTATACTAGGGATTTTGTGGCAAATACAATTGTGTAATAGCCATGTCATGTACCAATAATAATGCCAGTTTTTAAGATAATGCATTTTAAAACTGAGGGACCAATAAGAAAATGACTTTCCCTGCACTTGTTTTTTAGTTTGTTTGTTTATGTTGTTTTTTTTTTTTTTCAAACAGTACATCACATTCTCCCATAAAGCATTACACTATCATATACCTGGGGAGTTGGTGTCTTTTCTCTCTTGTTCTCTTTCTTTTTTTTTTTTTTTACACTTGTGACCTTTGTAAATAGTGACTAGTACCAACATGAAACACGAACAGTTGAAATGAGAGACAAAATTACGAGTATTAAACTCCCACTTTCTGCTGTAGTGCATGTTTTATGGCTGTTGTATGTTTCCGAGTGTCTATCTGTGCTGATGTTGTTGTTGGTAGGACTTTGCGACACAGCTGTTATGTCCCCTTTTTAACTCTTTATGTGCCATGGTGGAAACGCCCTGTATGCCACGTTATTCCGAGACACGAAGGTAGTCATGCTTTGAGAAAGAATTCTGTTTTTCTAATTTGTATAACCTCTACAAATTTCTGTTAAGATGGGCATAATAGTAGGCAAAGTTAAAGAGGAATGTCAAACGTTGTTTCGATATAATTTGTATGACGAATCTATTTTCAATTTCTCTCTCGAATGACCAGTTGCTACATTACTGTAAAGGCATGACTTTTGCACGTAAAACCGTGACAGAAACTTAGAATGTGCGAGCAAATCTAGTTGGGAACACCGCTTGATAGTCAATCACCACATAGAATGCAAGCCGTATATGAGAGGAACAAAAGCACGAAAAACGCTTTCATTGTGCCGCGGGATTAGCAGTGATTAGGGATTTATCGATCGGTTTTGGCGGCTTTGTTTGTTGAGCAGAATATGCGAAGTTGGCACGCCGTCGACTGAGCTGGACGTGCGAACGTGGCACATAAAGAGTTAAGGAGGCAACGGAGGACACAAGAAAGGCTAACATATTAGTTTGCAACCACCAGAAAAGGATATTGTGGGTTATCACAGAAAAAGATAATATCTATTGTTTGTTCTCCCATGAGTGCTTTGATAGAGATACTGAGATGAAACTTTGACCCCAGCCCGTAAAGAAAAAAAAAGTGATTTTACATTGATAGTTTCAATTTCTTTCACTTTGCTATTCCAAGCAAACATTTCTTCTGTGACACAGATACTTTGTTTTGAATGATAATCAAGCAGATTTGTTTTGTTTTGTGTTTATTTTTGTTTCTTTACTCACAACTGAGTGATTTGACTTTTGCTTCTTCGTATGCAGACACAAATGAATGCGTGTCCGAGCCATGCCAAAATGGCGCCACCTGTGTTGACCTTGTGGACAGCTTCCGGTGTAACTGTGCACCTGGCTTTGAGGGCGTGAGGTGTGAAGTGGATATAGACGAGTGCACCTTGCTACAGCCATGCCAGCGAGGCGGTACTTGCATCGATGAGGTCAACGGCTACTCCTGCTCCTGTCCCATTGGCCTTAGCGGTGCGGAACTAGATCATTAATTCATCAAATGAGCCTCTCTATCTGCTTGCTTGTCTTTGCAAAAAAACAACAACAACAACAAAATAACAGTTTTTACACAGCATCCTATTCTTTCAGCCACTTGAATATGATTACACTGTATCATGTCTGTGTGCCTATGAGGTACCACATCAAAATTGCGACATTCCATGTTACACATTGTAATAGAATGGAGTGTTACTGCTTGCACAACATCTTTAGATAATGAAATGCTTCCCTATTTGTCTATGACAAGCAGCTCATACCCAGCTTGCTTGATTTATTCAAGGGTGCTTAGGAATAACCAGGAACTTCGCTGTGCCCTTGTTACATATTTGTTGCCCTCTTTTGCATACCAGATTTTGGTTTCATTCCATTTTAGGTAAATTCCTTTCAACCATACCTCACAAGAATTGAGACTAAGAATAAAGCCCAGCCTCTTTCAAAGAACATCATCAGCAAAAGGAGCACCTATTCTTACAAGGTATGTTTGAAGAAATCATTTCATTCTCATGTAGGGGCTAACTGCGAGACGGTCATGATTCTTTGCGACAACTATTGTCTGAACAACGGGAGCTGCATCCCCTCGACCACCGACATGGAATGCCAGTGCGTTGACGGTTACCATGGCCCCCGCTGCGAGTTTGCCACCAGGCCGTGCTTCCCGAGCCCCTGCCTTAACGGTGGTACCTGCAGAGAGATGCCCGGCGAGGTCCCGGACTTCAGATGTGACTGTGCTCCAGGTTTCTCTAGTGTGGACTGTTCACGGAATATCAACGAGTGCAATAGTCAGCCCTGCAGGAATGGAGGAACGTGCGTTGATGAGGTGAATGATTTCAGCTGCATCTGCACTCCTGGTGAGTATTGCAATCTTTTTCTTTTATGTTTTTTGGAATGATTATACTTTATAGAGGGGAAAGTGTGGGTGCAGATGACTGTAACTTTCATATGGAGTAACTCCCAGTGTGGAGGTTTTGGAAACATGTATGAAATGACATGTATGTCAATATAAAAGCGAAGTGAGAAAAGTGATTATTATGTTCATTGCTCAACCCGTTTAAGACTAGTCGCAAGTATTCTTGGGCTTGGGTGAATGGAAAACGCAGTTGTAGGAAAATCAGTCCATCTTCAATGGGGTAATCTATATTGGGGTTCTTTTTTCTTGGTCTACAGTTATGTGGCCCAGTCTCAAAACAAAAGGAGTAGTTGAAGCAATCAGATTTACACCTATTTTCATAGTAGCTGTCACACTTAAAAAAAAAGCTTCTTATCGATATTAACTAATACAAGATATATCCTTTTTCTTTCATTTGTATCAATAGCAGTGTATGCACTCCTGCTACCTGAATCTCCTGCTGAGATAATGATGAAACAAAAATTTTGGAACTTTTTACCATGAACATTATTTAAATTGTGAACCTTGCTTTCAATAGAAACAGTAAAAAAATCCCTGAAGCATCACTTTTGTTATTATACTTTGTCATCCCAAAACAAGAAAGCAGCAAGTACTTTCATTTCCATCTCTCTATACAGAGTTTGGATAATTATGAAATTGTGACGACTGCACACAGATATTCATTATACCCTCGCCAAACGAAGTTTGAAGGGTGTATATAGGAATCAGCGGACGGTCGGGCGGTCGGGCCGTTGCAAATCTTGCGTCGCGAACTACTTCCTCAGTTTTCAACCGATTCCCATAAAACTTGGCACAGATGTGTGCCTTGGGTTGTAGATGTGCAAGACGTATTTTTTGACAGTACCCAAAAGTATGTTGCCACGGTAACGGCATATTATGGGCAAAAATGGGTACAAATCTTGCGTCGCGAACTCCTCCCACAGTTTTTGATCAATTTTTATGAAATTAGGTACAGATGTTCATCTGAATATGTTAATGTGCAAGACACATATTTCCGCAGTAGCAAAAAGTGCGTTGCCATGGTAACGGCATGTTATTGGTAAAATATAGGGCAAAATGCTTCATGGCAAAACTGCTTCATCAGTGTTCTTCCAATTCTCATGGAATTCATATTGAATGTTTGTCTTAGGATATACGTCAGCATGACACATTTCTTGACAGTGACAAAAAGCATGTTGCCATGGTAACAGCTCACATATAATGAGCCAAAATGATGAAAATTTTGTGTTGCAAACTACTTCCTCAGTTTTTGCCCAATTTCCATGAAACTTGGTACAGATGTGTGCCTTTGGTTGTAGATGTGCAAGACGCATTTTTCGACAGTACCCGAAAGTACGTTGCCATGGTAACGGCATATTAATGGCAGAAGATCAAGGAAAGATCTTGCGGATTTAACTACTTCCTCAGTTTTTTGACCGAAGCTTATGAAATGTGGCACACACCTTGATCTTGGTGGGAAGATGTGGAAGACATATTTTTCGGACGTGTCGGAAGCTGCGTTGCCATGGTAACGGCATATAAATGGTGGAAGATCAAGGAAAGATCTTGCGGATTGAACTACTTCCTCTGTATTCGACTGAAGCTCATGAAATGTGGCACACACATTGGTCTTGGTGGGAAGATGTGCAAGACATATTTTTTGGACGTGTCGGAAGCTGCGTTGCCATGGTAACGGCATATTAATAGCGGAAGATCAAGGAAAGATCTTGTGGATTGAACTACTTCCTCAGTTTTTGACAAAAGCTTATGAAATGTGGCACACACAATACTCTGGTAAGCCTACAACTTTTTGACGAGTACCAATACACATTAACCTCTGTTATTGCATGTATTCTGTTTTTGAAATAAGTTATCTCAGTGTGTGTTATGCCATGTCATATACTGTCGTCAATGCATGTTTTCACCAAGTGCTGTAATTTCCTGTGGTAAGACTGTCGTCACGGGGCGGGGGTATTAATCACCTTCAGTGATATTTCTAGTTTGACTGATCATGACATGTATATATAGAAGAGAGTATAGAAAATCTTTGTATCCTAATAGTAAAATTGAAAAAGAAAAAGGAAATTAAGACATTGTGTAACTGCAAATAGCATTTTTCCCTCTATTCCAAAAACTGTTATGTTTTTCACTCTGTAGCTTTCACTGTGTGTCCATTTCTTTCCCTTTCGCTTGTAGGGTATACTGGACCTGAGTGTGAAGTAGACGTTGACCTTTGCGTTGACCACTCTTGTGAAAACAGCGGGACTTGCTTCGATCTCGGCGACGTTTACGAGTGTCTGTGTCCCCCTGGATATGCTGGGGAGCTGTGCGAGCGAGAGAAGAATGCTTGCGATGATGAGCCATGCCGGAATGGCGGGGTGTGCTCGCTCGGCGAGGACCCAGGGCAGGACTACAGCTGCGAGTGTCAGTTTGGGTTCATAGGTCGAAACTGTGAGGTCAACCGAGATGATTGTGCCTCTGGCCCCTGTTCAAATGGAGCAACTTGTGCGGATGGAATTGATACCTACAATTGCACATGCGCAGATGGTTTTATTGGTGAGCGACAGACAATGATGATCATTAGTACACTTTTATGCACCAGGCATATTATGGACACTCGAAAAGTGGAAATTTTTGCATGAGTAATTTTTCGCCATGCTCACGTATGATGAATTTTGTATATCTTTAATTCTGCAGAATCAAAATCTTGAGTAGTATTACATGTGACAAGCAAAAGACTTGAGTGTTTTTATTTTTTCACTAGTTTCATGTTGTGTGAAATGCACGCAAATTTCCTACACCGCAAGAATTCCACTTTTTCATTTCTATGCAAGCAGCATTACTGTCCTGTAAGAAAGTAACATTTGCCATAGACACCATGTAGATTGCTCAACAATCTTTAATTGATCACAAACAAAGTCCTCCATTTTGATTGCCATTTTTTATTTTACTTCCTTTTTTTGTCAGTGCAAATGTCAAATCTGAAATAGACATTTCTTTGTGGGCACAAATTAACTTTTGACTGCTTATTTCTCTGTTCTGACCAGGGCCAACATGTGAGGAAAATGTGGATCTCTGTGCCACCCAACCATGCAGTGCTAATGGTACTTGCCTGTCAGTGATTGGAGGTTTCGTTTGCATCTGTCCCCCTGGGTATTGGGGTTTTGACTGTTCTGAGGTTTTCAACTTCTGTGAGGGGGAGGAGAGATGTCTGAACGGAGGAACATGTGTGAACGAGGTCGACTGGTACTCTTGCCAGTGTCGCGACGGTTTCCAAGGTATGAGCACCACTACTTTTGAGGTTTGTTTTACAAAGAGGTTTGCTGTTACTGCCAGTTGCAATGATTGTGGTACTGACAGCTGGTACTAGAGAAATTGAAATGCTGCAATTTTTGCAAATTGATTATTGAATCAGTTTATAAAAACTCAAACTACTTAATGATACAAGGTATACATGAAAATTTACTCAAGATTCTGAAACTATTTAGCCATCACAGTGCACTTCCACAGCATGTTCAAGTTCAAACAAACTATTAAGTGATTAATGCTTCATGAAAGAAAAAGTGCGAAGTTTAAGAATTCCGTAACCTTTTTTTTCAATAGTGATTTAAAAAAAAAAAAACCTGTTGAGGACAGACTGATTTTGCGACAACATGCATTTCCCATAGACACCTGCCCAAGTATACTCGGGACTCGTCCTCAACGTGTTAAAACGTTAAAGTTACGCTATATTTGTCTGAATGTACTTTTTTCATAAATGGCAACTATGACATGTTGTGGAAACTTACTCTGAGGTATTGTTCTCATTGTTTGTTTAATATCATGATGCAGGTTTAGAGAATCTGCTCTTGAGGATATTTCTTTTCTTCATTAATTCATCAAAATATGCATTTTTTTATTTTTGTCTATTTAGAATGGTTGGTTATTTTTTGCTTTTCAGAAGTCAAAGGATAATCTTCAGTGATTCATGGAGCTGATGATCACCTTTAAGTTTTGCTCTTGTTGGTTTTTACATGGTATCCTTATTTAAACAGGTCCTAGATGTGAACTGGACATCAATGAGTGTGCCAGTGAGCCCTGCTTTCATGGGTCAACCTGCCTGGACATGGTGGGAAACTTCTCTTGTGAATGTCCACCTGGGTTTGCTGGAATACTCTGTGATGAGAACATCAATGAATGCCTCTCTAGGTAAAAGAGAAAAATATCATTTTTTCCCTCAAAATTTTGTCATTATGTCTAGATATGTCATTATGTCTGGACAGTGAGACATCATGTTATGATCGATTACTACTGTTGAAATGAAATGCTAGCTTCTACATGTGTAGATGTACACATCAGCACTATTGCATAGGCCCTGTATTTTCTACTTCATTTTCTAGATGCAGCATTAACCCATTGAGGACGGACTGATTTCCATTTTCCATAGACCCCTGCCTGAGTATACTCAGAACTCTTCCTCAAAGGGTTAAAATGTTTGATGTGCAGGAAGTGCAGTCAAGAATTAGCCTGTTTCATAAATTGTGTTTGATCAAAATTTCAGGTAGTAAGTGCTGGCATCAAATGAGCTATCAGACAAAAGTCAAATAGCAATACCACTGCATTCAATGAATTTGCAGTCTCTATTATAACCACACCATGTTATTTTATCCCTTCCAGTCCCTGTGTCAATGGAACATGTGTGGATGGCTTGGACTCCTTTCTATGCGAGTGTGACCAAGGTTACTCGGGCACCTTCTGTGAAGCAGCAATAGACTTCTGTGCTGACACACCATGCTCAAATAGTGGCGTTTGCACCAACTCTGGAACTGGTTTCAGGTGGGTTATGCTCTGTCTTCTCTTTCCTTATGATTGATTGGAGTATATAGAGAATAAAGAGTTTGAAAGTTATCTTATTCAACCATTCATGTGCCCAGGCATTAGCTTAACTTGCTAAGCTTACTCATGAGCATTAAGAAATCCATCAAAACTTTACCTAGTTGTAGGGTTTGGGGATTAGGTAATCTCTATTCATCAACAATTAGTTTCTACATATCTGCACTAACTGGCCAAGAAAGCACTTCAGCTTGTGTACCTATTAGCAGACAAAGCTGAATAGGTTTTGATATGATATTTGAAATACAGTGTACAATGCATCTGCTTGGTTAACAAACAAATCGACCTGAGCGTCATTTCATAATAGCTGTTAGGATAGCAACTCTTGTTGATATAGCAATTTCCTGTCGCAACAGCCAATCAGGAAGCTGGATTCTTGTTATTACCATGACAACTGCATTCCATCAAGAATTGCCATCACTGCAACTTTTTATGAAAGTGGGTCCTGGACAGAAAGAAATAAATTAGTTGGATTGATCTCTCCAGTGCAGACCCTTCAAGTAATAATTACTGTGTTAATGTGATACATATCTACTGTATACACCATATATTTCATTATTATACAGTATCATGCTAATAATGTACATATCTATGATTTGTCAAATCAAATATACCACAACTCTTGAAAAACCATTGCCATTGTATGTTGACTAAATCATTGTGAGCCCTGTGTTAGTTGCAATTTTGCAACTTGCGATTGCACTGAAATCCATTGCTAAGTGAACGGGAAATAAGTCCAGGAATTACAGTTCAGTGTGTTCTCCCCTTTCTACATTCAGCTGTACTTGCTTATCGGGCTATACTGGGAACAGATGTGAAATTGATGTTGATGAGTGCAGCAGCTTCCCCTGTTACCAAGGCAACTGTGAAGACATGGTGGATGGCTACCTCTGCCACTGCAGTGAGGGATTTTCAGGTGTCCATTGTGAGGTGGATGTGAATGAGTGTAGGTCAGGGCCGTGTCGCAACAATGGGACCTGCGTGGACCGGCCGGGCTCCTTCCTGTGTCAGTGTGTGCCAGGCTTTGAGGGGGTTGACTGTGAGGTGAGATCATGGAAATATAGAGATTACTAGCACACATCACATGAAATCTTTGAGGAGTGCTGGTATCTTTACCATCTAGCCATCAGAACATGTGTGACCCTGCACCACAAAACGAACAAAAAGTCACCAGACATGGATTTTCATTTAGGGACAGATTCTGAAAGAGCAGACTCTAAGCTTTAAAAAAATGTATAACTCAAGTCAAGTTAACTCCCCTAACCTATATAAATACTGGAAAGAAAGCACACACTCTGGAAAAGTGGGAACTGAGAAAAGAGGCTCTGAAGTACAGGGTCTATTCAAGCACTTATCCTTCCCGAGCCGTGCTAGCTGTCCGGTGAAAGGGACAAAACATAGGATGTAAACTACCGGAGCAACAACAATGAAAGGATTATCAGATTAAGCTGAAATTTAGTATGTCTTATTAACACATTATGTTCATGATTAATGTAAACTTCCAAAGCAGTAGCTCTATCCTTTCACAAGTTATTAGACTTGAAAGTAAAGAGTGTTCAAAGGACTTTAAGAAATGAAAGGGGGCCTCTAAGACATACCTGATCATTCTACTCTCCCCCAAAAAAAAGGTTGTAGAAAAACTGCTTAAAACACACTTTCCCATTCATGTTATGATCCCAAACTAAAGAATAGTGTAGAAGAAGGATAGCTCTTTCAGAATCTCACGTAAAATCAATGGGTGCGACTTTTTGTTCGTTTTGTGATGCACGGTCACATATTAAAATGAAAGACCAATATTATGTAAATTGTCACAAAAAAAAACCAATGAACTTTGTAAAGCTAAGTATGTGTAATATATAGCATCAAAGACAAAATGCTATGTACACTCTTTTCTCAGTAGATTCTTCCAAAATGCAGTACCAAAATATGATATGAAATCATTTAAGTTGACATATTCATTTAAGCTTCTAATACTCAAATTGAATCTATTTTTGATGTACAGAATACTCGACATCGCGTCAGTATGTGCATATTTGTTTTTACAGTGTATCTTTGCTGCAAGTGAGAATATGGTGTACCTATTGACTTTGTGATTAGCATGCATCCATATTAATCCGTTGAGGACGAGTCCGTCCTCAATGGGTTAACTAATGTGCCTATCAAAACACATTGGGTAAAGTGAAGCCTTTCTCCGCCACAGATCAACACTGATGACTGCACGGCTGACAGTTGTCACAACAATGGCACATGCCACGATGATGTCGGTGGCTTCCACTGCACCTGCAAGCCCGGGTTCTCTGGCCCCTTCTGCCAGCTGGTGGACACGCCCGCCTGCTCCTCCCACCCCTGCCTGAATGGAGGGAGGTGTAGGGAGACGCTGGGAGGAAGGAGCTATGCTTGCACCTGTCTGGACGGATTCCAGGGGGATGTGTGTGAGGAGGATGTGGACGAGTGCGCTGATAGCCAGTGCCAGAATGGAGCTACCTGTGTAGACCAGGTCTGTGCTTGCCCAGTGCAGGCCTTTAGAATTTTCTGTTGGTTATGTTTATAATACACAAATGTAGCATCCCCTCCTGCATCTTTTCTTGAAACCTTGTAAGACCACTGAGCCAGTTATTGGGGGGAAAATAAGCAATTTATCAATGTTATAAAATTAACCAAAAAATTGATATAATAACAACCAAAATACAAATTTCAAGAACTTATTTTGCAAGTTTTTGTTTAAATTTACCTTTCTAAAAAGTTATGAAGATTTCACAGATCATTGTATGACTATTATAGAAATGGCCCTTGTCATTAATATAAAATCTCTTGTAACAGATTGCTACAAAAGTCAAACCTCTTATAGTTGCCCCTTGCCATATGTGGCCTCTAAAAATAATTCCCTCTGAGAGAAAAGGGATGTTAAGACCCTGTCTATTGTGGCCACCTGTCTATAATGGCCACTTTTTTCATCTCCTTTGGATGGTGGCTATTGACAGGTATGACTGTATATTAATATTCTTTCTATTATTTCATTGGATTTCCATTTAGCTTTAACAGATTATTTTCCCTTGGTGAATATGCAGGTAAATGGGTACACATGCCAATGCCCGCCAGGATTCAATGGCTCATTCTGCAAGGAAAATGTGAACGAGTGTATTTCACAGCCTTGCCTGCATGATTCTACATGCCTGGATGGCGTGGCAAGTTTCTCCTGTCAGTGTTCAGAGGGTGAGTCTATTGCCTGAAGTTCCCGATGACACACTGTAGCCATGGCACCTGCACCATTAGGCCTATTTGCCACACACATCTCATGTCTCTACCCTGTCCCGTTTTACTGGATTTGAGTTTTTCCATCCATTTCTGGAGGGAGAGCTGTTTTAGCACTGTGGTTAAAGACTGTGGACTGTCCATTCTGAGGTTCCTTGTTCCAGTCCTCTTTCTGCAGCAGTGTTGCCCCTAGGCAAGACACACTTTTCCCTTGTTGCCTAGTCCTTCTGAGGAGACTGAGTTGTCACTTCCATGTTTGCTTGCTTACATGCGTCCAATACTGCCTTAGCAGCCACGTGAAACAATTCAATTCAATTCAATTTGATTCAATTCAATTCAATTCAATTCAATTCAATTCAATTCAATTCAATTCAATTCAATTCAATTCAATTCAATTCAATACTATTCAATCCAGTCCAATCTAGTCCTATCCAATCCAGTCCAATCTAGTGCTATCCAATCCAATTCAATTCAGTTCAACTCAATTCATTGAATTCAATTTGGTTCAGTTCATTTTAGTTCAAGTCATGTCAGTTCAGTTCAATTCTGTTCAATTCTGTTCAATTCATTCAGTTCCATTCAATTCAGGTCAGTTCAGTTCAGTTCAGATCAATGCAGTTCGCTTCAATTTGTCTGTGACCCTTTTCCGTCCAGTTGTCTCTCAACATGGTATTGAGACAACTACATCTTGGCTTTTTTGCATCCTACCAATGATCAATGGATTTCATGAAGTAATAAGAAGCTTCTTGATTTGAAATCACGTCGATGAGAAAAATTGAAATGTCAGGTCATTGCTGGGAGAATTTGCTGCAGAAGTAATCGTCATATCATTCATAAATTTACATCTCTGTTTTGCTGCATGATTAGGCAGAGATATCTAAATTCACTGAATCTGCTCGAAATATGAAGAAATATGCTATGAAACTTTGCCAGTGGATAGAGAGAAAGAAACTTTGATCTTCTAAATGTTTTTTTTTTTCCAATTCAGGGATCAGTTATAGAATAGCAACTGGGAGATTTTTGAAAATGTTTCAACTGAAAGCAATATTTCATATATGAACATCAGAGATCAGAGATGAAAGGTGAATGTTCAGTCTTTGATTCCTTGCAAATTGTATTCTTGTTTTTGATATAAATCCATACATATATGACTGGATTCAAGTGTCATTTTACATACATTATCTCTTGTTGTTTTTTTCATGATTATTGCCTTGAGTGTTCTACATTTTGTATCCATTGATTACATGGAAATGTGTATCATGCTTCAAAATTACAGCTTTTTATGCACTCGTATATTATCATCATCAGGTTACACTGGGGAACGATGTGAGACAGACATTGATGAATGTGCCTCCAGTCCTTGTGAAAACCTGGGCACCTGTGAAGACATGGTTGCTGGCTTCCTGTGCCAATGTGCTGATGGCTTCAGGTAATAAACCTGTTGAGGACTGGCTAATATTGCTACCACATGCATTTCCCATAGACACCTGCCCGAGTATACTTGGGACTCATCCTCAACGGGTTAAGTGATACTTTAATCTCATTCAGTACCAGTTTTAAAATTAATTTTGCAATCCTTTATCAGAGATGGTCATCCAATGGAAGAAAATCAAGTTCTGACTGTGAATGGACTTTCACCTATCACAATTCTGAATGATGTCCATCACAGCCACGAAGTGGTTTCTTTTCATGCTGCAACTGCAGTACAGAACAACTATACTAGAACAGCAATGAAAATCAATCCAGTTTTCACATTAATGAACTAAAGCCAGTGTGGACTTTAATGTGACACAGTCTTGAGGCTTACTCTTTATGTGCCATTTTGGCATGCTGGACTCAGTTGATGGTGTGGCAAACTTGCATATTTCGCTTAAACACACAAACCCGCCTATTATAAAACGGATGGATAAATTGCTAAATGCCACAGTGAATTGAAATTTCTCTCAGTGTTTTGTGTAAAGAAGTCATACCTGCACAATGAGAGCAGCCACTTGTCATTTAAAAAAATAAATAATCATAATATGTCATAAAATTTACATCAAAGGAAAGCTTGGGATTTCCTCTACAGCTTTGCATTGCATGTCCAGCATAACAAAATTTATACAAATTTACATGGATATGAAAAACTGAATGTTTTCCGAGAGCATGCCTGCATTTCAATCTCAGAATACTGTACCACACAGGGGGTTTACACTGTGGATCATAAGGAGTTTAATAAAAAAGAGATGATACCTACCAAGCAATTACGTCCATCAGAACCACAAAGAGATTTCTATCACGTTGCATCTCCAATGCAGGGAGAGCAGACTACAACAATCAATTCATGCACAATTCACATTCAAAACCTAAACCCAGTGCAGACTTCACGTGATGCTGAAAGCAGCGTAGAGGCTAATCTGAAAGCTATTGAAACCATTGTTCCTTGCTTGTTGTACATGTACATTCATAGAGGGATCACGTGTGCTGAGGAGAGCATGGAGTGTGAAAGTGACCCCTGTCTTAATGGAGGCACCTGTGTGGAAGGATTCCTGCAGTTTGTCTGCCAGTGTGCTCCCGGCTACACGGGCCGACAGTGTGAAACTGGTATGGTTGCATTTCTCCTGATTTTATACAGAAAAGGTCTCTTTTTTGTTCTCTCTCTGTTCCTCTCTCTATATGTGACCGTGCACTTCAAAACGAACATAAAGTCGCATGCACTGATTTTGCGTGAGGACTGAAAATAAGTGAAATGGGTCAACCTAGCCAAACTTGACTTTTACATATTTTCTGAAAGAGCGGGTCTTCTTTTACATTATGCTAAAATGTGGTATCATAAAACGGGCAGGAAAGTGTGTTTTTTCAGCAGTTTATCTCGAACATTTTTGGTAGAATAGTGTGAGTAGGTGTGTCTTTAGAATCCTTTTTTCATTTCTGAAAAACATTGTCCACACTCTTCACTTTCAACTCTAATAACTTTTGAAAGGATAGTGCTACTGCTTTGAAAGTTGGCATTAATTATGGACAGAATGTGTTAATAAGGCATGCTTAATTTAAGTTTAATTTGATAATCCCTTCATTGTTGTTACTCTGGTGGTTTACTTCCTGTTTTTTGTCCCATTCATCGCACAGCCAACACGGTTTGGTAAAGATTAAGCGCTTGAATAGACACTGTACTTCAGAGCCTCTTTTCTCAGTTCACACTTTTCCTGAGTTTGTGCTTTCTTTTCAATATTTAGATAGGTTAGGAGAGTACATTTGATTTGAGTTATACATCATTTTAAAGCTTAAAGTCTGCTCTTTCAGAATATGGTCTTAACTAAAAATTCATGTCTGGCGACTTTTTGTTTGTTTTGAGGTGCAGGGTCACATATGTATCTCTTTATCTTCTTTCTTTCTTTCTTTCTTTCTTATTCTATCATAACAGTCCAGTTGTTGTTGTTTTTTTTTAAGGTCCGTACAGGAACATGTAATAATGTTACTTCTAAAGATAGATACTGGATGATAAATAATTGAATCAATCGAGGATCACAATACAATGTATATATGTGACCCGCTACAACAAAAGGATCTGAAAGTCGAAGGACAATTTTCTGAAAATCGCATGACATTGTTCCCTTACTCTTCTACTTTGATTTCATATATAGCACATCTCATAAAAGTACCCGGTTGCAGAGATATCGATGATTTTATTAGCGCATGTCAGGTAGTTGAGGAAATCAGAGTTTCGAGAAAAATGCATTCAAAGTTTTCCTTCCGACGCTATCATGATCAAGGGGAGGCGAGACAGTTTTCACCGATTGACAATAGAAGGCATGCTCCTAGCGACCTCCGCGATGTTCATTTAAGCTTAGCGCAAGCAGTCTACGCATGACCAATCAGTAATCAGGATGCCACGCACTGACCAATGAGATCACTCCCTCGTTGCGAGGGGCGGAGTTTAGCTGCGGCGCTAAATCCAAATTTTTGAACACGTTTCTGTTACTTTGAAAGTCGGAAAATCACGGCCCAGAAAAACGCTGATTTCTTGCCTTTCCTGTGATCAGTTAACTTCGAAATTTCGGCAGATGATAGACAAAACATTATACAACAAAATTATGCCAAAAACAGAGATCAGATTGTTTTGACCAATTTTGATGATGTGACTTCAAACTCGATATTCTAGGCTCAGCCGTCAGTGACTTTAGGATCCTTTTGTTGTAGCGGGTCACATATCATTACATGGTGATAAAGCAATCTGAGAATTTGACACTATTAGAAAAGCCATATGAGACAGGGAAGTAAATATGAGTACGAGACAATCTGCTTTAGGAAATGCATTCTTCTGTCTTATTTGAGACATAACCTTAAAGGGACTGTACAGTACTGGTTGAGGTAGGGATTCATGTTTTGAACATTTCTAAGTAAGATAATGAAAAGCCTCTTATAAAATATGAAAGAGCATGTAGTTTTACGAAGGATTCAACGTTTTTTTGATGAAAATTGGTTTTCAAATGGCTGAGATATCCAAAAAAGTGCTAATAATAAAAGGCGACATGCCCCAACTTTATTAGTATCTCTTTGTTTCACCTTGTTTTTGGATATCTCAGCCATTTCAAAACCGATTTTCATCGAATAAACTTTTGATACCCCTCAGAATTGCATGCTCTTTGACATCTAATAGAGTTGTTGCTGAATATCTCACAAAACGTTAAAAGCTAAATCTTCACCTCGACCAGAACTGTACACACCCTTTAACATAATTGATTAGACCAACCTGTATCATCAAGTAAGTATTGCATAACATGTACATCTTGGAAGGTATTTGACCTTGACTGCATGAAATTTTGTTTTTCCAGCTCTTCCAACTGATTTTGATCTGGTGTTCATTGGCCAATCCAAGATAGTCAATCTGACTATCAATGAACCAGATGGTCTGAGCAGACTAACATTGTCAACCTGGCTGAGAAGCCTAAGAGCAACTCCAAACTTCCGGCTCTTCAGTTACAACTTCCAAGATGAGGAATATTCTTTGTATAATCTCTGCAATCTAAAGATTACAAGTGGAAGGTAATTTTAGTTATTCTTTTGTTATTTAAAGCAAAAAAATGATATGCAACAAGACATTTGGGCCCCATTTCATAAATGATGTTAGGATGGCAACTCTTGCTGGAATGGCAACTTCCCATTGCAACAGCCAATCAGGAACCTGGATTCATGTTATTACCATGACCATTACCATTCCAGCAAGAGATGCTATCTTATCAACTTTTTATGAAATGGGGCCCTGATGTTCCTCATCGTTAATGTCTCGAGGCTCTACTGTAAATCTTTGAATGATACAACATATACATTGTTTGTAAGGTAGCAGGTTCATATTATGATAGGAGCCGTCGAATAGACATCATCAACTCTGGAACTGCCCCATTACTAAAGCAACATGTTGTTTACCATTTAGGAATGAATGCTCAACTTATCTGATGTATTTAGGTCTCCTTCATACCCTATTGCACAAGGCACATGGATGTTACCATTTGGTGATAGTAATTTCTATTTGCAATGGCTGAATTAGAAGCAGTCAGTGTCATTTGGCTACTGTAGGATATCTAATATGATTGCATTTTATTTCCGAATAGTTCACAACTGTCTATCAATTAATCTTTCAATAAAATGTTCAACCTCATTCCTGTGCAAAGGATCTGACATCGCTTGATTCAGAAGTGGGGAGTATGAAAGTGATATGCCCTGTCACTGTCTGTGAAATGATTGTGGATGCATTAGACTGAAAGTTATCCATGATTGTATTTGATTTCTAATAATAGCTCATCTAGCATCAGTTTACTCCGGATTACATTTTGGAGCTTCATGTGAATTTTTTGATTCATCACATAACCCTTCAGGAAAAATCAAATAGTATTTATATGCCTGCAGCCATTCAACGTTCTTATTGCCAGTAAAGAATAACGGAACTCGTACGTGGAATAACTTATAAATATTATGGATGTTACTTTCTATGTATGATATTCTTTTTTTCCCTGTTGCCTACTCACCTGAGGCCAAAAATTCCAAGCCTTAATAATGAAATGATATCTTCCCATTCTTCTTGCCAGTGTTACATACAACGTTGGAACTTCGCTCTGCGACAATAGGTGGCATCACATCCATGTTACATGGACGTTCACACCGACCAGTTCCTGGACTCTTTCATTGGACAGAGAGGAGCCTCTATCAGGCAATGTTACCATGGCAACTGAACATGCGCCCTCTGGAGGCAGGATCTGGTTAGGGGCAGACATGATGGGTGACACAGGTAGAGACACAATTTGTTTTGTCACTACTGGCATTACTGCCATTTACATTATATTGATGACTTGGGGGTGTCTCACAAAAAAAAAATCAAGTCCATCTTTAAAGTTACATATCATGCTGGATGTGTCTTAAACGATATCCTATAACTTTCCAAATAAAAGTAAAAATATTGGAGAATTTTACACACAGACATTAATATGAAAAATAAATTATGTGAGAAAGGAAGTCTCTTGTAAATTTTGATAATGATTTGAAGAGCATTCTGAAAACTTGAAATGACACTGAACAGGGAAACAAAATGCATACCATAATTTCAGGTTTCAATCCTAACTTTTACGATTGACAGTAATTCTTTGTGAAATACCCCTCTGAAGTAAAATTTATCAAAAGCATTTTGCATGGTTAACAAAGAACCAAAAACAGGCAACAACTTCAGTGTGCAGGTTTGTTTTATTTCAGTCCAACTTCAATTCCTATTCTTATGTACAATGACATTCTCTTGTTTGTGTGACAGAGATAATGAAGTGTTGTTTTTTTTTTTTACATCAACTTTCATGTTGCAATGGCTACAATTCTGGTCTGTGCCAGTGGAAATGCTGTTAATTCATATTGGCCAATGTTATTCATTCCATATTTGCCCACAGATTATGTCGCCATCAGTGACTACAATGTGTGGGGTTTGGAACTGTCAAATGTTGTACAGCAGAGCCTTGCTTCATCGTGTCAGCCCGCCCTCTTTGGTGATATAGTGTCATGGACAGACATGCCATCACATGTCAATGTCTCGTCCAATCAGCTAGAATCACCTTCGCAATGTGAT
Source organism: Diadema setosum (assembly GCA_033980235.1). NCBI lineage: Eukaryota > Metazoa > Echinodermata > Echinoidea > Diadematoida > Diadematidae > Diadema > Diadema setosum. Next base: position 33,116,549 of record CM067075.1, on the reverse strand, counting down.
GGTAAGCATGATGCACGTTTGAAGTGCATGACTTGAATAATACAAACAGATGTATTTGCCAGCAATACACAACTTGTGTGTATGCTCTGTATGCACCTGTTCAGATCTTGTTGAAACAGGTCTCACGGAACATTGCACTCCAAGCGTATTTTTTTTTCCAAGAAAAAACTTCTTCTTAAACTTCTCCCATGTAAGATATGTCTGTGTCTTTCTTTTACAGATGTTAACGAGTGCCTTTCAGACCCTTGTCAGCACGGCTCCTGCCAGGATAAACTAGGCTCCTATCACTGCGAGTGTGAAGAGGGCTACACGGGCACCCAGTGTGAACAGGCCCAAGATCTGTGCAGTCCAGAATTTTGTAGGAATGGAGGGACGTGTGAAACCAAAGAGGCTACAGCTCTGTGCTATTGTCCTGATGGATTTTCAGGAGATTTCTGTGAAACTGAAAAAGGTATGCTAACTGGAAAAAAATATGTATATATGTTTATATTTAATGCATATTTTATGTATAATGCAGTGTTGATATTAAAGATTGCCGAGTGTTTACATTCAGATATTATTCATGGCTGGCGCCACATTTTCAATAGTTGGGGGGGGGGGGGTGCTACTTCAGACTTCTGGTGCCACTTCCGGGTTTCATCAGCTAACAAGCAAAAAAAGAAAGTTTTTCAGTCTTCAGCGCAGGTGCCACTTCCGGGTTTCTGCATTAGGAATATGACCAACATATCTTTCTTACCTGGTTTAGTAATAGGCAAGTGACAGTGTTGGTCGGCAGGGGTTCAGGGGGCAGAATCATTGGGGAAAATGTTCGGTATAAGTTGGCTTGTAAGCTTTGTTACACTCCCTCTCACTAAGTATTTTGTTTGTGTGTGTGTGTGTGTGCACGCGGGGGCATGTCAACAGCAATACAAAGCAAAGATCTCCATTGTTGTGTTCAAGCCACATCTGTTCTTGTACGTCTTGTTCATTCAGTGGATGGCGGATGGTCAAACTGGTCATTATGGAGTGAGTGCAGCTTGAGCTGTGCTGGGGGCATCCACTCTCGCACAAGGACCTGCACTGACCCAGTCCCCCAGAGTGGAGGCCTCAACTGCACAGGGAAGGAGCAGCAAGAGAGAATCTGCAATGACATTCCCTGCCCAGGTAATGCAAACACCCCTATATTTCTGTCAGTGGAAAAGTCCCACTTTAGAGCAGACCATGTGCACACTGTACAGCATGGAATTGTTCATTTCATTTTGTAGGGCTTGTACAGTGTAGTACAATTTGTATATCAAAGAAGGGATACAGCAGCTCCTTTGCTTCAAGAGGTATCACATTCTAGGCAATACATTAATTAGCATTTAGATATATGAATATTTCTCAGGCTTCATGATGATTGATTGTGTCATTATGGCTATAGCAGTCAATACTGTAAAACATGATATATTCGCGGCATGAAATTTTCGCGAATTGGAGCCGACGGCCTTTTTCGTGGCATTAAATTTTCCCAAATTGCCACTGGCGTTCAACGCATAAAGTGAAGACAAGATCTTTTGCGTGCATTTTAATTTGGCGAATCTTGGCACTCGTGAAATTTGCGAAATTAAAATTCACGCTAACATTCCTCGTTTTACTGTAATTGATTGCAGATTGGAACTGAGCCTGATTTGTGCAAGGTCGATGGGAATATCGGAGTGGCATATAGTAAAAAATGGTGAACAAAATGCACAGTTTGTTATTTGTGGACAGAAAGTACACTTCCAGTGTCAAGCATTTCAATGGAAAGTGTGCCTATACCTTGATCTTGTAGTAATTAGTTTAATGACAAGTTCAATTTGTTCTTTTCTCTGGTTTATGATTTTGCTTACGAGTTGTGTTGGGTCATTTAAACAGTGTGGCATTATCCATTGTTTTGGTTTTTCTGTATTCCTGTTAACCCACGTCATCTCACTGTCTATGATTTCTCTGACACTATGCTCTCAGGCTGTCTCCGGCTGAGGAGACCTTTGAGGGGTAACCTCCGGTGCCGTGATGTGGAGGACATGAAGACCTGCTCCATCAGCTGTCGCCGTGGCTACGGCTTTGCGGAGCGCATCCAAGAGAGCTACACCTGTGGGAAGGACTCAAATTACCGGTGGAGCCACCAGACCAAGGATAATCCATTTGCAAGACTGCCCGCATGCACTGGTAGGAAGAACAGACTCTTGACTTTGTGAGAATATGTTGCAGAAAATGTGTGTACAGATACACTCATATCACTTCGTATCATACAAAGCACTTGGAAATTAGTGGTTAATGATGAGAGTGCATTTCCATTTGGCATTGTTCATAGCATAAAATTGTACACTAATGTACAAATCATAACCTTACCATCATGAGCATTTTGTGTCAAAGGCAGCTTCTTGTTTGTTTCCCACATCAGGATCAGTGTGTACAATTCACATCAAAAATTGTGGCGTCATTACATTGTACTCACAATGACAAACCCCCTCCCCAAGGAAGAATGTGATTTTTTCATAGGAAATACATAGCGTCTATTTTTTACGTATCATATTACAAGAAGCATTAAAGTCTGCACTTTCTTCTTTTCATATGAGTTAGTAATTAATAAGACTTGAAATGACTTTGCTTAAAGAGCCAGTGATGTTTTGACATAGAATATAAGTCTTAAAATCACTTGTACTGTAGGTCCTTACCTGAAATACTGCCTTTAAGTTGTGTAAAAATACCTACTGTATTGCATCAACAATTAGTTCATCTGTTAATGATGAAGTCATGAATGAATTTTGTTCACTCGAGGTACACAAGAAGTAACAAAAAGTTTTTTCCATTTTGTAGAGCTGATGCACAACCAAGGTGCCACAGGAATTGTGTCGGTGGCTTACCCTGGCGCCATATGTCAATCAAGAGCAGACAGGGACTACCTACGGAATGCAGCTAACAACCTCCTGACCGAGAAGTCCGATGAGATTGAGTGCATAGCTGACCAGACTTGTCGCATTCTTGGTGTCAAGGTTGGTTTGGGTTGCTGCTTGCCTTAATTTGTGTGTGTGTGTGTGTGTGTTTTTATGCCTCTGCCACGAAGTGTCGCCAGAGGCATTATTTCTTTTTATATTTCATGTGTAGTTTTGCATGCTAATACGCGTTGAAACATATCTGAAAGTGGGAGTAAAGGATGTGATATCCTAATTACCACAAAACAGTGTTGAGTGACAAGTACTACGTTATATAGTCAAAGTTTTAGGTGACCAGCATGAAGTGCAAATTACCTTTATGATCACACCATAATGCAGGTGGCATGAAACTTCATAGAGTAGTACTTAAAGCACTGATGAACCTCTAGTCATCTTGTTGTGTTAACGTTACTGTTATTCTATGCTCTGCAATCTCAACATTGAGCACTCTATACCAACGTAAGCTTCACAACATGATAGAATACAGTTGAAAACATAGTAATTATTGCTGTATGCATGTAGTGTCTTCCTATAAGGTGACATCTTAAGATTTTTTATGGATAGGGAAGAACATGTATGAAGGTCAACCCACCTTTACCTTTGATTGTTGTACCTCATGTGCATATTGAATTCTGCATAAGCCAAAACTGTTCAGCTGGTGCTACTTAATTTCGTTTGATATTGAATGACAGTTACAGCCTTTTTAGTATTTGTGTCTGTATGAGAAAAGGATAAGAAGGACAGAAAATATTATTCACATATTGTATTTTGTTGACTTTTTTAAACAAAATCCTCTCATACTTCTGCACATTCTCTCCACAGGTCAAAAACTGTGAGCTCCAGATCAATAGGCGGCGGTCAGTCAGGGCCACCTTGCCGGTCACCATCAGCATCACCGTCCAGCAGAATGCCTCCAGCCAAGTTCCTCTCCCTGAGTCAGGTGTGAGCCCTTAAGATCATCCTCCAGCACCCCCTTTATCATCCTTCCAAATTTTGAAATGATGCAAAATGCGTCCACTCTTGTGATGTACAAAAGTTGTACGCAAGACCCAAGTCGTCATGTCAAAGTAGGTCAGACGTAAACTCAAAGAAACTGCATGCATCAATTAGTGAAAATTCAACTACTACTGGGCAAGAACTTTACAGCTTTGTGGAATCTAGTGATCAGGAGAGTGCAAAAATTGAGTGTGTATAAAACAAGGGTGCACTCAAGGTATGTGATTCAAACAGAAATATATTCATCTTTCCCACAACAGCAGGGGAGTTAGAATAACACCAGATGTATGATTAAATTCTTTGAAATCTTGAGTAAAAAAAAAATAAAGTAGAAATATTGAACTTCCACATTCATTTCTGATTCTTTTTTTCACTGGTTCTCCTAAACTCATGAAACTTTACCATAAAAATGAGAATGAAATAAAAAGAATGAACTGAGTTTAAATCCATATAAGAGTTCTACAACTATCACTACATCCAGAAAGAGATTTGCCATTGTGAAGTGTGTCATCTTGCATTAAAGTCCCCCAACATGTGTGTCCCATTTTATATATCTTATATATTTATGTATTTCATATTTCATATGTTTTGTATATTTTGTATATTTTATATATTTTATATATTTCATATATTTTATATATTTTGCATGCATTTCACTGTGTTACAATTAGAAACACTCAGAGATTCCAAATGTTACTTTTCACAGAATTTTGTGCTGTTCTTTGCCAAAACTGCTGCAAATTTCATAGAGAATACTGCTTATTTCTAAAATGGCTATACATGTACTACACAATGTCTATTGCTGGAAAGGTAGAAATACTGTTTTTTCACCAAAAATATGACTTTTTGCCGCTCAGAATACAGCAATGCTGTTGACAAGGTTTGCATCCCTGGAGACTGTATGTAGTGCTTGAAATCAGTAGCATAACTGGCTCAATCGTAAAGATTAGAAAGGAGTTTTAACCTGATAAAGACTAGTCCCGAGTACACTCGAGCAGGTGTCTATGGGAATTGTGTACCTTTCAAAGCAAAATCAGCCCGTCCTCAAGGGGTTAATAATTGTGCTGTTTCCTTTCAATTATTGACTTGCAGATAACTCTTCATCTGCGACCCTGGAACCCCCTGATAGTGCAGAACCACTTGACGTATTCTATTTCAATTTGACCTCTCTGATAAACAATGGGTCGTTCACCCTGGAGGTCAACGACCAGCACATAGCCAGTGACCCGACCTCATTTACTGGAGATGCCTGGGAGAATTGCCCCCCTGGATATCTGGAAAGTGCCAGCCAGGGATACTGTGGTAAATGACTTGTGGTAGATATTGGCTCCTATTAACCCAACACGTTTTAGAAATGTTCACTGTCACTAGGGTGACAAAACCTTTCATCTCAAATTTTGGTGAAAATTCCTTTTTCCTTGGATTAATTGTCAGATATGATTACTTGAGTTATGTCTCATCAAAATCCTAGCTATCTTACCCCCAAATTCAGCCACCATGGCATGTTAAAGAAAACTTTAGGTGATCCCATTTATTACTGTGATTTGGCTGTCATATGTTTTGTGGCTCTCCTGAACATTTGACATTTTTGAGATACAAGATTTTGTCACCCTAACAATGATATGTGTTGTTCGGTGCTGTATATTTTCATTTGTTTGCTTTAGTTGCAAAATTTTCAAACATCTCTTAAAGGAGAATGATACCCAAATATAATACATTGATTGAATAAATGCAGCAATGTTGGTAGAACATGTCGGGTGAATTTAAGGAAAATCAACAATTTGTTCATAAATTATGATACGAAAAGTTATTAAAGCTATCTTTAAGATTTTGGTGCTACCATTCCTGGATAAGAAGACTACTGTAGTTTATGGCATCATCTGCAGGGCAACCATATTCAGAAAATATGATAAAAATTCCACAAAATTTTGTGTAATGAAAGGTTCATGCAATTCATGTAAGATGATGGCAAGCACTTTCTGATAAAAACCAAGGATTCCTATGTAGGGCCTACAGAAAACATATGTAGGCCCTATGTATAAATTTTAACATACAATGTACTTGTGGCTCTGATGATATAGGATATACACTGTATGTAAATAACCGTACACTGTATCATCATCAGACAGTAGTTTGTTTCAGTTTCATGGAAAGGTGAGATTCACTTCATTCAGCCTCCTCTACCACGCTCTTTCCCTGCAGGCACTGAATGCTTTCTTTCCTTTTTTTTTTTTTTTTTTTTGAGCGCTAGGTTCATCAAATCATCAACATGTCAGAATACGTTTGAAAATACTGGGGCAAATGTGTAAGAGGTGCTGACAATACTTCCATCAAAATCATATACACAGGAATATAACAGATTAAAATTAAAGTGTAACGTAAGCATATCACCAAATATAGATAAAAAGAACAGATAGGCATCCATTTTATCCTTGTCGGTCACAACTTCTTAACAATTTCTTCTTTATTACCTAAAAATAAGATAAGCCAGATTTCATCCAATATTTACTTGTTAAACCTAATAACAATTTTGAAAGTCATTTGAGACCTTTGAATTCAAAGACATTGTTCAGACATTTATGTTTCTCACCTCTGGTTTCCATTTCTGGATTTAGTGCCATGTGGAGCTGGAACATACTTTGGTATGAGGGACAATGGGACCGAGTATGAATGTCTGCCATGCCTGGAGGACACCTACCAGGATGAGGAGGCCCAAGAGGAGTGCATCCCTTGCCCAGAAGACCACCACACCCTTGGGATGCATTCCACCAATGAGACCGACTGCAAAGGTGAGATGAAGACTAATCATTGAACTAATTTACTACAATTGTGACCCACTACAACAAAAGGATTCCAAAGTCTGAGGAGGAGAATTTTCTGAAAATACAATGTAGCATGACATTATTCCCTTACACTTCCACTTTACATTCATATTTAACACGACTCATAAAAGTACTCGGTTGCGGAGATACTGATGATTTTCTTAGCATATGTTGAGTGGTTTAGGAAATCAGCGTTTCAAGAAAATCGCCTTCAAAGATTTCCTTCTGATGCTATTATGATCAAGGGGAGGCAAGACAGTTTTCACCACTTGACAATAGCAGATTATTGCTTCTAGCAACCTCTGCGATGTTCATTCAAGCTTAGTGCCAACGGTCTATGCACGGCCAGTCAGTAACCAGAATGTCACACACTGACCAATAAGTTCGCTCCCTCGTTGCTAGGGGCGGAGTCTTCCTGCAGTGCTAAATCCAAAACTTCGGACACATTTCTGTTCCATTAAAAGTCAGAAAAGCATGGCCCAGAAAAACACTGTTTTCTTGCCTTTCCTTTGAATATTTAGCTATGAAATTTCGGCAGATGATATACAGTACATTAGACTACAAAATTATGCCAAAAACACAAATTCCATAGTTTTGACTGATTTTGATATTCTGACTTCAAACTTGATTTTCTCAGCTCAGCCGTCAGTGACTTTGGGATCCTTTTGTTTTCATATTTCTATTTGAGTAGCTCATCGTCCCTGCATCAATTGTGGCTCTATTCCCATTGAGTCTGGCTGCTGAGCAATGTTCTGTCTTACCATATGCTGCCCCTTCTAGTAAGAGGCAAAACACTCGAGTCACTCTGATAGGACATAAAATGGAGGTCCCATGTGCAAGAGAATGAAACTCATGCATTATAAAACATCCAGCTTCAATCATTCATTACAAAGAGCAGGGTGCAAACCTAGTGAAAACCCTATGAAGTGGTCCCCACCCTCATACATGTACCTGAACCAGAAAAGGGTGAATAGTTGTCACCCTGGGTAACTACCTACAATGTATGGTCAACAGATGTTATCAACCAGACATATTGTACCACACAAAGAAGTAAACAAGTTTTAATCCGTTGAGGACGGACTGATTTTGCTACAACACGCATTTCCCATAGACACCTGCCCAAGTATACTCGGGACTCGTCCTCAATGGGTTGTGGTTGAAGGCAACTATGATACTTTTGATAGTCCAAAACAGAGGTACAATAAAACTTGTAGATGACCTTACATGTTGCTGCATGTCATTGCAAGGACAAACACAGCCATTACAAGAAAGAGGCAAAATACATCTGATTTCTTGTTTCAGTACCGGTACATTGTGAATAAAAACTTCAATGTGCATTATGACATCAGAAGGTTGCTTTAATAGTCCAATCCCACAGAATGCGCAGTCTCTTGTTGAAGTGAGAAATTCATGTTGTAGACAAAATAATCACTTTATTGATTACAGCATTACCACTGGATAGAATTTGTGCAGAACTTTTATACTTCATCGAAAGAATTTGAGATCGGGAGAGGTTTGTCGTATAACATTTAAATTTTGAGCACTTCTCAAGAGGAGTATGTGAGGCTATCATACAATAAAAGATATGATGTGTGATATCTGCACAGTGATATCAGAATTGATTAGACCTGAATTCTCTAAATTTTTTTTCAGGCAATTGATTTATCACAAGTTCTTCAAAAAAATAGAAACGACAAAAACAAAAACTGATTTACAGAGTACAGTGGACTCCCATTATAACGAAGTCCTCGGGACCAGCAGTTTTCTTTCATTATATAGAAATTTTGTCATAACCGAACAAACAAACAATAAAAATACATAAAGTGGAAAATGTTACGGCCCGAATTTTTACTTCGTTTTTAACAGGAATTTCGTTATAACCGTTGTCGTTATAGTGGGAGTGCACTGTAACGTGTCTCTGTCATGATATAGTGAAAAGATTTACATTTTGCAGCAGCAGAGATGACCCATTATGTTTTGGTCTTTGGTCTTACCATAGCACCTATTTACACGACGGTCACACCCCGTGTTCCCGTTACTGTACATCCGACCACGTGGCTGCTGCCCCTTGGCGCCATCATCGGGATTGCTGTGGCTGGATTCTGTGTTCTTCTCATTGTCGTTGGTGGTATCATTTGTTGGAGATGCCGCAAAAGGTAATGTCTGATTGCAATAGCTTTGGTTGTGATGCCCACATAGTTCTAATTTTGCCGTTTAGTAACCAGGCCACCTCAGCATAAACTCTCTTTCTCTCTTTCTTTATTATTTCTCCTGTGTTTTATCCTTCTCGTCTTTTATTATTTCTTCTCATTTCCCTCTTGTAATGATCATGTTTGTGGCCATTTTTGTCTCATTTTTCTCATTTTGAGGTCATCTCGTATGCCCAGCTACTGTATCATAACCTATTATAAAAATGTCAAGCTGTTCTGAAATTGAATCTTCAGTAGGAACATGTAAAACCCAATGGAAGTGAAAACATTAGATATCCAGAAAATATAATTTTGTGAGTCTGTATCTTATCAGAATTAAAAGGAGGAAATGTAATTGCTACATAAGCACTAAGGCACATATCGTTGCTGGGATGATGAGACCTTGTATCTGAAATGTTGATGAAAATCACTCTGTTTGGATGATTGGAGTATGTAATGTCCTGATCAAATCCTAGCTGCCTTACCGAAAAGAAAGAAAGAAATCACCACGGCATGTCATACGAAAGGCGATCCCAGTTGTTGTAGTGCTGTTGTGTTTCTGTTATATATGTTTCTGTCACTCTCCTGAACATTTGATGTTTTTGAGATAGAGGTTTTGTCACCCAAACAGCAATATATGCTTTCAGTTCCATGTTTGTATCTGCAAAAACTTTCAGTGTCTGTTCTATCCCCAACATTAATTATTCCATCTTTTCAACATGACAAAGAAAAGAGAGAAAAATGAGAGAAGTGCATTCATTACATGATGCCCTTGTTCATTTGTGAAATATTGCTTGTTTTAGTATACATCATTATTTACAATGAACTGTTAGCAGGAAGAAATTACCTGATACTTTTAATAAATAGATCCTAGCTGAAAACAAGCTCAGCACCAAATCATTGGAAGCTACTGGTTTGGCTCACTTGTTGATACATATTTCTGCATTATTTCATGACCCGTTTCATTTTTGTTTGTCCATTACCTATCTCTCTTTCTGTTTCTGCTTCACTAGAGAAAAGACAGGCAGTGAAACGGCAAACGATATTCAGCTACTGAACGCAGCGGCAGTGGGCAATGAAACCAACCCCTATAGCTACGTCTACAGCGGTGACCACGGCACAGTAAATCCAGGCTTTGTTTGCGGCGCCGAAGGAGTCTTGACTAATGAGGGGCTGCAGTCGGACAGTTCGGCACTCAAGGAACAAGACTTGCCCCCTCCCTACACACCTTTCCCCTCTGCTGAGGAGGAGACAGATTTTACCAGCGAGTTTCCGGTGAAAATTCCACCATCGAATGCCAGCAAGGAATGGAGCAAAATCTGAGATAAAAGATTGACTGAACATTGATTTGCGTTGCACGGCACCAAATAAGCTGACCAAATAGGGTTTGTACAGCGCTGGACTCTGCTAAGCCCTTACTGTCGTTGAGGGCAGCATTCAGTTGTTTCATTTCTTCACTGGTATGCCATTGAGTGCTAGTGCATCAGATCTTTTGGAGGCATCTGTTTCTGAGCAGAGCATGTTTGGGGAGCCTTCTTGTCAAGATGTTTTAGAGCTGTAGATAGTTACAGTGTGTCATAGCGGATCCTTTCATTGTGGTTTTTAACTCTTCAGGGTGTAGGTATTGGAAATCTGATCAGTGTTGTTTGATTTAGTTATTTCTATGCTTATTATTCAGTTCTTATCAACGAGGAAGTAGAGATTACTGTAAAAGTGGAAATTTTCGCGGTGTTGAAATTTTCGCGCATTTCACGCAACCAGAAACTAGCGCGAAAATAAAAGCACGCGAATATTTTTGCTTGCCATACATTCCTGTGCGTGATGTCTTGATTCCGCGAAATTAAAAACATGCGAAACTCTTCTTACCCGGCCAAGCGCGAAAAATTAGTCGCGCGAAAATGTCCACTTTTACAGTATTACATTTCTATTTGATATCAAGAACAATCAAATGTTTCATGCGTCAGCAATTCACTCGGGAAGAAATGTATTACACCTTATATGCATCAACTGTTGAACGATGCAAGTTTGTTGCCAAATTCTAGATTATATAATTTTCTTGTGTGTCATTTTGGTAGACACTGAAAGTTTGCTGACATGTAGTTTTTCCTCGTTTTTGTTGTTCATTCACTGTGTTCTGGAATTATTTTCAGTAAGCCTATATATTGCCTATGAAATGTATCTTTCATGTATAAAAGCTATACTGATCTGCAACTCTTGTTCGATTTTGTTATAAAGGGTATAAGATCTTTGATATCACAAAAATTGCTTGTTAATTTCTTTATTTCATGTTCTAATTCTGATTATTGTCTTTCCAAAATAATCAGTGTATGAAAGAAATGTACAAACTTTGGAGTCATGCAGTTTTAAAACTACATTAAATGTGAGTGAAAAATAATGTGCAGTCGGTGTAAGTGGGATTTTGTCCGAGATGATAGTGAAATGGTGAGATGCAGAATATATGTCGGACTTGGAAATAAGCATAATATATGCCATCAAAATCCAAACCAAAGTACTCAAATAACTCAAAAATTTCACTACACCATAAAAATATATTGTGATTACTTCATGTAATTATCTGTCACCTACAAATACATTTATATTGAGTCTCAGTCAGAAATGTTATCAATGTTTCATTAATATCAGTTTTCTAGCACAGATAAATGTAGGCATATACTACTGATAATGATAATAATTAACATTTTTACCGCACTAAATACAAAGTTTCTAAGCGCTTTACATGTATCATACTTATACCGAAACATAATCTTAAATTATTCAACATCACTACAAACTCTACAATAATTTACATTACTCAATAAGTTTTAGCAATGATCAAGTGCGATACTTAATTACACACACACAAACACACAAATAATATATATACACAGACTTGAAATTAGCAGTGACCCAATTGTCTTGGGCCACCAAAAAAAGAAATATTTTCAACACTGATACCTTTTTTTCCACTATTGATAGATCACACTTTTGAATATTGTCAAGTACTTTTCTTATAACAATAATAAACAGCCTTTTCGGTAGTTCGTTTCAAATCAAATAATCATTGTGCCGTACATCATCAAAATCGTCTCAATGACAAGGTCAAGACAATAATAAACCTTTTGAGATTCTTGAAAAAAAAATGAAACTGTGGATGAGGAGTGATGTTCTATGGCAAGATGACAAGGCCCTACTCCGTGCTGATGGTCCACAGAATGAAAAACTATGCTCAGCAGCTGCCTTTAAGAGTTATTACAGTCTAGAATATGACACTGAAATAAATCCCATTCCTGAAGGTTAGATTTGATTTGATTTGATTTGATTTGATTTGATGTGATCCGATTTATTTCAACACGGTAAAAAGCCTGCAATCAGCTTTGAAGCTGCTTTTCAGCATGGCCGTGCACAGATGAGATTTGCACTTGAATTCTTCTTCCCGAAACCTTTTTTTTTTTCTGTCATTTCCAGCTGTAGAAATGAGTCCATTAACATGAAAGCAAATCGTTCATTCTCTTTCCTCTGTGTCTTGTTGTCTGTCCATTTTAAAGAATGAACACGTGAAGATTGTAGAGGCGTCCATAATTGCCCTAGGCTATACATTCAGCGTTGAGGGCATATAAATATTCATCAAAGCTATACTTAACAATACATTCACTTCCAGAACACTGTCTACTGTAATTATGATATGGTATCGCTGTGATTATGATTGAGAGCATATGTTATAGAAATGAACTTTACTTTTGACTTTCAGCTACATTTAAAACCTTGCGGTGAGACCCAATACACTCGTATGTAAGTGCATCAGCATCGCATCTTTGAAAGATTAGAGCACGTTCCATTACATGTTGCTGTCAGAAAACGTTATTCACTGAATTTAATTTCAATTCGTTTGACATGTGTACACGACTTCAGCATACTTGTATGTCCCACCGCAAGGATCAGCTAAGAACATGGAGTTTGATGGGGTAATAAAGGTACATGAAACCTTACCCTCACATGTGTTTTGCATGATGCTCAATGAGGTACTTAACCTACACTTAGTGGTATAGATACGTCTTAGTGGATAGTCAGGACAGTACACACTGCCCGGTGGCAGCCGTCCGTACTTGGCCCACACAATGTGGATGGTTCCCTGCGGACAGGAGATGGTGCCTTGTTGTTCATCGCAGACGACCACTGTCACATTTGTTGCTGTAGAGAGAATACAGATGTGATGTGACGGGATGACTTTTAATAGTTATCACTTTTGCATGGGAAGGGAAAACTACAGTTCTACAAGACAGGGATTCGAGAGTAAAAATAAAAAAAAGAGGAGGGAGAAAAGGGGGAGTGAGAGGGAGTGATGGAAGGGAGGGAGTGAACGGGAAAAAGAAAGACAAACCAAGAGAGAGGATGAGGGAGGGAGGGGGAGGGAGGGAGGGAGGGAGAGGTAGGGGATGGGAGAGATGCAGAGACAGACAGACAGACAGACAGAGAGGATGGGGATGACAGACATGGATACATAAACAGACAAAACCTAAAGACACGATAGTTCCACTCGGGCAATAGCCACCTTTTTTTTTTTTTTTTTTTTTGGGGGGGGGGGGGGGGGGGTGTGATTGCCCTCTTAACCCGTTGAGGACGAGTCCCGAGTATCCGGGCAGGTGTCTATGGGAAATGCATGTTGAAACAAAATCAGTCTGTCCTCAACGGGTTCCGTCGTCTTACTATAATACTTACGATTGCTATTTTCAGCTCAAGCCATTAACGGTACATGTAGTTAGAAACTATAGTTAGAAATTCGCATATTATGTTTACCCATATACCATATATGCTCCTGAATGCCGTGAATGTCTTCTAGTAGAAAAGTAAAAACGGTACATTGACACCAGTAAATGAATGATACTGTATGAAGTCTGTCACTGGATTCAATTAGCCATTCTTTATCAAAAACTTGCATAATAATAATTGCATGAGATATTGAGCCTTCATTTCAGCCCAGTTAATCACTACATGAAATAAATACGTTACTATGACTATGAGACTTGCTGTGTGAGATCAACTACTCCCGGAATATACATGTACATCTATTTTTCTGAAGAAGAGATGTAACGTTACAGAAATGAACCTGTGAATGGCGTAGAGAGGTCTGTCGCTGTTTCAATCTCATTGTCGAATGTTGTGCTAGACGTGGTCTGTGAGTCAACGGCCAAGCTCGACGACAGCCCTGCTGACGTTTCCTTCATCGAGTTGGTGGTTGATGTGCTCACCGAAGGAGGTGATGCTACAGCAGGGCAGTGGATGAAAAAAAAAAAAAAATGTGCTGCAAGTCTGATATCAAGTCTTTTCCACAAATACTATAAGACAAGTTAGATTTTGCAGATGTGACACAACTATATCTCTCTAAGATTTACAATGTTTGTTTTATGCTAAGTGCTGTCTGGGACAAATTATTTGTATAGGGCCCCATTTTTTCTCTTTCTCTTCTCTCCTTTAAAACAACAACAACAACAACACAACTATCACACCATTTAGGTAGGTGACAAACATCCGTTGTATTCATTTTTTATTCAAGCAGTTTCTTATTAACAAAAATGAAGTAAATAAGCATATTATCAAACAAATCAATCTGTAAAATGTTACATACACTGTACCAATTAAAATAATATGCCTGAATACTAATCGTGAACAGTGTGGAAGCTTCATTTCCTCACAAACATAGTTGTAGGACTATTTTTTGAAGTGCCTGCTTGACCCCCCCCCTCGAAAAACAAAACAAAACAAAACAAAACAAACACAAACACGAAAAAACACACGAACAAAAATCAAACTTGGAATGATTGATCTGAGTGAATCCTGATTATTCCAGCATGGAATACAGCAATGAATTTTGGAGTTCTGTATGGAATACTTTAACATACATGTATCACTGAAGGAATATTTATGTTAATGATTTATACAGTATCTATCTATATATGTTCACTAAAGCCACCAAAGTGATTGAGATAATGTTGAAAGTGTTGACAAAATGTTAAAGGGATCGTATAGTTTTGGTTGAGACCTAATTTCAGGTTTCTAGCATTTTTAGGTGAGATAATGAGAAACCTCTTATGAAATATGAAAGAGCATGTAATTCTATGAGGAATTCAACGTTTATTTAATGAAAATTTGTTTTGAAATGGATGAGATATCCAAAAAAGAGTGATTCTAATAAAGTGTGGGACCCACACTTTATTTACGATCGCTTTACGATCGCTTTGTTTTACTTTGTATTTGGATGTTTCAGTCATTCCAAACCTGATTTTCATCAAATAAACTTTGAATCCCTCTTAAAATGGTATATTCTGTACTATATCATAAGTGTTTTCTTGGTATCTTGCAAAAAGTTAAAAGCCCAATTCTCATCTCCACCAATACTGTACCATCCCTTTTAACTTATAATATGCTACCTGTAACGCGTTGTTGCATGCCAACTGGTTTGCACTCACTTGTGATAGACAGTTTTTTTTTAATAGTTAAAAGGTTACAAAGGCAACATACCTGTTGATGTCGAAGACAGAGCTGCGTCAGTTGTAATAGCATCGATTAATATCTGGCTAGGCGAGACTGATAACATTCCGGACAAGCCTATATGGATCACAATTTGATTGATTGATTGATTACTTTATTGTCCATCTCTGGAAATTCTTTGTACATTGGATATCACAACAAAAACAAACATTAAATACATCACAGGTACACCACAGACATATCACAGAATACGAATGAAACTAACTCATATTAACATACAATAACATAATATTATGCACCATAACAACATAATACATTAACCCGACATTTACAACTATACAAAAAACTATCAATATATATCGCTTTTATACAATTATTCAACTCATAAATAGATTCATCGATATCCTTTCCTGCATCATCATTATACACCAAACAATATTTCACCTACATATCCCAATATGTACGATATATAAATGTATATACAATATATAAATGCAGATGAAGTACACACTCAATGATATATCGAAAGAAAGGAAGCTGTGGGATGTCATGTTTTTGATAGAAAAGAGCCGCACCTCTTACTGTTATACAGTTTGTATTTTAAAACTGAAGTTTCTGTCACTACACCAAAGTTGGACATACATTTCGTCTGGGTCATTATTTTACAGCAGCACACTACTATCAGTTGTGTCAATGATTTTTTTTACTCTTCTTTCCGAAATGATATCTGGTTGAAAAAGTATTAAGACATGAACGTGTATGTTCTACTCGCATCCACCCTCCTCATAAAAGTGGGTAAAAATGCCTTTCAGCGTTTCTGAGAAAAGTTGTTCAGTCCACATACTCTTTCAGCAAAAGCAGTAGGCCTATATATTCTGCATCAACAGTTTGGATATAATCTTGATTTAATTCGCTGTTATATTGACTAAATTGTCCAGTCTGGTTTATGAGCTCTTCTTATGTCATATTATAATTTGATTTAGTTATTATTTCATATGACCACCACTTGTATTATGTCGTATTATGTTTTCATTTGTTTTTTTTTCTTTTTGTATATATGTTACCCGATATTATTTGTAATTCGTGTTTGATTTTGTAACCTTTGTATGTGATGCAGGGCTCCCTTGCAAAGCAGGCCATTGGGGCTCTGAACGGGACAACCCTGCTTTTAAAGAAAACATGAATAAATAAATAAATAAATAAAGAAAACGATAAGAATGACTGCAAATGTATGAGACCATTCACTTTTGCACATGAAAAGATGCAATATCACAAATAAAACAAACCTGCTGATGTCATAGACAAGTCTGTCGTCGTTTTGATGTCACTGGATATAGTTGTTGTAGACTCGGTCGATGACTTCACAGTCAATGTAGTCGCAGATGACGCTTCCAATACCGAGTTGGTGATTGACTTGGTCGTCGAATAGGTTGATTCTAAAATAAACAGGAAAGCGGATCGAAATGTTCCGAAAGTCTGACATTATGTCTTGCCTCATCATTGTGACAAGTTGGATTTTGCTGATGTGGCACAACTATAGGGTGTGTACATCTGTCATGCCCATTTTTATTCCACTGCGTTTTATAATGGAAAAAAGGAAAAATTTCAATCACGTTGGAGAATATTACGAGTCAATCACTATAGTGGATGCCCGAGGTCTAATACTACGATCGTACTGGCAAGATTTGTAGCCTATAATTGTACATAGCTTACACTCTGAGCAATGTCAAAGCATCGTTTCTTCACAAACATGGATCGGCGTTTCGATGAGGTCTGATGAAATCTGAGCCGTAAAGAGGAATTTTGGGGCCCTGATTTCTGGCAAATCCAACAAAGATCTGACGTTGATCGGGGTAGTTGGATCGAAGTCTGATAGCGGCCCGATATCTGTCATCTGTTCATCAGATAGTGATTTAAGTGTGAACTGCCACTGACACAACACTTCCAACAATGGCAGGACACCAGTCCGACTAATCGGTAAGTAATCGCATGGTAATCAGACTCAGACCTGATACTGGGCTGATTTGCGCTAAAGTCGGAAATCGTGTATAGAAGCAGGTCAAACAGACTCTTCAAAGCAGAACACTTCCTGACAATAGTTTAAGTGAAATGCCAATTTCATGTATCCCTGAAGTCTTAAGATAAGAAGGAAGCTACACAAATAAAAAATAGCAATGTTTGTATCATTTGTATCATAAACAGATACTTATTTGATTACTTTTTATTCTAGTTTCGTAAACTCAAGTGTGCTTTCCAATTATGAGTCAGCCCTGGGTCTCAAGAGTAGCATTAGGGGTGACGGGGACCAGAGTTTCCTCCGTCGTTGACATGCTGGTTGAATCTTCGGGAGCCGTATAGGCGTAGAAGTGCAAAACTACGATACTCTACAGGCATTTTTTTAGGTAGGGGCACAGGAGAGTCTGCTGGCACTGAGACGAATAAATTCAAATGTACGGATGGATTAAGTCGATGCAGCAAGATTAGTAGAGAACAATAGTGAAATAATATTGACGAAAATCGGTTAATCAGTTGAAAAGTTATGAATTCTATTAAAGGTTTCGGCGTTGCTATCGCTGGATGACAAGCCTACAATGATACGTGACGTCGCCTATAGAAAACGACGTAAAGAAATTGTAAGAAAAAATGGCACATTTTCACTTCTCTGGCATCTAATATTATCACTTTATTTACCTCACTCAGAAGACGCGCGGGGGAGGGGGTGTATAAATTTTATGTTATTATAATTATGTCAGTAACAAGTCAATGTGAATATGAACTTTTCACAGAAAAAAAAAGAAATTTGTGGAATTCGTTATACAAGTACATTTTTCCATACGTGACGTCACAAAATGCTGTAGTCCCCTTATCCATCAGTAGCGGCACTGAAACTTTAACAATTCATAACTTGTGACCGGATCGTCCGATTTTCCTCAAGCTTTCACTGATGTGTTCAGCTAATATTCCTACATTCATTTGATCCACATTTTCATTTACTTAGGTCTCATTTCACATGAGATCGCAGAAGGGGACTTGGTCGTCAACTTTCAATCTTCAAAATCAGGATGTAGCTCACGGTTATTGTCCAACAATTAAGTTTGTCAAAGCGCCAGTGGGGCTGCCCGTGGGATCACCCTCCTTTAATAGACCGTTGGCCATCGGATGTCACTAGGTTTACCGATGAGTGTAAGGTGACAGTCAAGTTGATGAGCTATTAACCCTTCAATCTCACAACGGATAGTAATTGGAAGTTGCAGAATATTGTCTACCCTCCGATGAGTGATGAATTTGTGCTGGGCGACTCTCAAACA
Organism: Diadema setosum; assembly: GCA_033980235.1. Lineage (NCBI taxonomy): Eukaryota > Metazoa > Echinodermata > Echinoidea > Diadematoida > Diadematidae > Diadema > Diadema setosum. The sequence continues at coordinate 33,097,812 of CM067075.1, read as the reverse complement.
CGTCGGGCAGACCGCAGATGGGAATCAGATATCTAGGCGCCCGAATGCGGTAAATTATCGAGCACTCCACATAGTGGTGTCGGACGTCGGCCAGATACGTCCAATATCTGCGCAATACAAATCTGACACTCACCAGACTGACTCGACACTCATCCGACATAATTCGACTTGCAATCCAACACGAGTCGGATTCATTAGACTGTGATCCGATGCACTTCGGCGGGGGCCGGAAGCAACAATGCCTGCTTCCGACGAGCGACTGATGAGAAAAAATGTCTTTGGAATGGAGGTATTACTTTGTTATCGCACGGATGTAAGAGCTTAAAATGACACAAATGAGTACACAATGAGTGACCAGGACATGGTTAAAATAAAGAAAATTGGTGTATTCTGGCCATATTTCTTCAATTTGAAATAATTATGGCTTGTAAGGTAGGCCTATACTGTTAGCAAGTTACATTAATCATAATTTGATCTCTTCAACCCTTTCTGTGTTAGGGACATTGGACAGTGTGTACAGTGCTATGAGGTGTTCTGTGTCAACCGGCACTCAAAGGGCACACAAAGGGAAAATAATAATCAATGTAAATTGGTTTAATGTCATCATTTCAGCGAAAGAACGTGATAATACCAATTATGCATGTATATTATAGCTTCATGGAGAACTTTACATTCTGTCTGACATCTTGCGGCTGGGGTATTGTAATATTATATAACACTCACGTGTTTCACAGTCTTTGCCCTCAAAACCGTCAGGGCAGTGACAACGGTAGTCGCTGATAGTCTCTTCGCACCAGCCGTTTTGACAAGGGTTCGACAAGCAATCTGAGATCAATAGTACGAAATGATGTCATGTTAGCAGAAAGTTGTGCACTCAGGTTTCCTACATCCTTAACATATATATATATATATATATATATATATATATATATATATATACAGATATATTTTATATATATTGTACGTCCTTACAATATTAATACAGGAATACGCGAATATGCCAAACTTATTGAATATGGACCAAGCCTAAACGACTCAATGATAAAGCCCATGATGTGTGAATTATAATATTAGGCGCATGTAGTCTATGCTTGTGTGTTCATGTGTATACCTATGTACTTTTTTTTATATCTCTACCTTTATATGAGTTGATTTGATGCTCTACCGACGACATAGACGAAGACCAGTAAAAGAAAGATCGTATACAGGATCAAAATCACACAAGAAAGGACATTAATGGCGCAAAGTGAACTAAGGAACTTCTTTATATATTATACTAATACGCTCTGTTTACTTATTGGATAATGCGCTACGTGTAGATTAACATTCTCTTTAGGTAGCGTGCTTACCTGGTATTCGACAAATGTGCTGGACATTAAACGTCGGTAATACGACGGGGCGGAGGATAAGTTTCGGGATGGTCTGTATGACCGAGCCATTCCGTTGCCTAATGGGGCGGCATGGTGGTAATCCCTGGGTGGAGTAATTCAGGGCGGAGGGTTGACTCAGGCACTCACTATGGGATGATTCTGCCGTGACTTGTGGTAGTTCTTGGTATACACAATACCATGATATAAACAAAGCATACGTACGAAAAGTGAAAAATATAAAACAGACGATTTCCATAGAAGACACTGAAAAGTAGTGACATGTGAACTGTATCACTGTGCATAGTTACAGAAAAAAAAATCCACTTTCTGTTCAAGTTTATTAACATGAGTTAAGTAAGATAAAGGAGACAGAAAAGACACTTATGTAGATGAGTGAAGATTCCGTGTTTTCCAAGTACACTGATATTGGTCGCATTCGTAAATGCAATGTAAGATGAATATACAGTGCAATTTGAGTTGATGGAAATTAACAGCAACGCGTTACTTTTACCCCCAGTGGATTTTTAAAGGAGTACGAAGGCAAAGTCCATTATACAGAGTTTAGAAAGCTTTTAGACCGTGTCACACCTTTTCGGGCAAGGCTTGCGTGCGACTTGCAAAGAACAGTTTTTACCACCCGAAGGTTCCCGCAGATGACCCGCGCATGACAGTACCTAGCACGTATCTCACCCGTAATCGCCCGGAGGTGCGCACGCAAATATTTTTACCCGTAACCGTGTTTAGGCCCTGTCACACCTTTCCGGGCAAGCTACGCGGGCTTGTTGCGTGTAGAAATTTTCCAGCATACCGGACAATTTCTGAGGGCGGACAAGGATTTTGGCGAGTCAGTGCATGTGTCTTACTTGCTGGACGCGTTCTACTTAAATTCTCCTTGCGGGTATACTGTGTGACCTGTGTGCCAGGCTCGTGGGGGCTGACAACTCAGTGAAGGAATTCCTATGAAGGAATGACAGAAGTCCCACAGAATGTCATTATCTGGGCCTGCGTGAGAGCTTTGAAACCGATCCGTTTTCTGTTACGAGCGACTAAGGGTACTGAGAAGTACCTGCATGGGAGTTGCCTGCGAGGTGCTGCCCCTAAGGGCCTCCTACAGGCGTTCTGCGTGGACCTCTCCAGTTATCCCCCCGACTCACCCGGAAAAAATTTTTGGTCATGCTCAAAACTTGGCTGCGGTTAAATCGGACTTGCGTGCGCATCTCCGGGCAACTACAGGCGAGATACGCGCTATAGGTACTGTCAGGTGCGGACCAACTGCGGAGCGCTCCGAGTAGCAAATTTGTTTCCCCGCAAGTCAAGCCGCAAAACTTCCCCAGATACGGTATGACAAGGGCTTGAGCATGGAGACCATTACCGACAGCACCTCGCAGGCAACTCCTACGCAGGTACTTCTCAGTACCCTTTAGTCGCTCGTAACAGAAAACGGATCGGTTTCAAAGCTCTCACGCGGGTCACACGGAATACACGCAAGCAGAAGTAAGTAGCACGCGTCTAGCAGGTAAGAAACAAGTGCGAAACTCGCAAACATTCTTGTCCGCCAGCGGAAAGTTCTCCTGCGTGCTGGAAAATCCCTCCTCGTAACAGCCCGCGTAGCTTGGCCGGGAAGGCGTGACACGGCCTTTATAGATTTTATTTCTGGAAAGTGATTTGTTAACGGCATCTTACACTTTTCACTTGCTGTATACATTGTATTTCCATGGTTGGCAACAATGTCACTATCTGGTTAACGTTATGTCGCACTATCCACTGATGTAATAGATTATTTAGCATGCTGTCGAAAGAGCGTTTACATAATAATCCGCTTGAACAGGACAATTAATGTGAAATATCATCCCGTACAATTTAACATAGATAATGTATGTGATGTCACTGAAGTGAGAAAAGGGGGCAATTAATTTTGCATTCTCTCATTTCTATGACTTGGTATTTGCAGGATGACTACCTCGCCGCCTTTTATGAATTAATAATGCCTTCATCGATGGATATTTTTCCTACCTTACAAACACGCAATAGACATTATAGTATAAATGAATATATTGTGTGTGTATATATATATATATATGACGATATTTGTATGTGTGTGTGTGTATGTGCGTGTGTATGTGTGTGTGTGCGCGTGTATGTTTGTGTGTAAACAATCTTTAAGTTTATTCGAGTAATTTAAAGTACATTGTATGTAGAATATACCTTTGGTATAATCATTATGAATTATTTGGACCTAGGGAAAGGGAACTTGTTTTAGTTTCAATTTGTTTCATTTTTTTGTCCGGTGGGGGGGGGGGGGAACCCCAACAATTAACCTCGGACAAAATAATCAATTAAGTTATTGGTCTTCAAAATTCGCCTATTGTTGATCGTGGTCCCTGGGTACTTGTGTCACTGATTTACAAATTCACCTTAAAGGTCCTGTTTACCTTTGAGAGCAGTGATTGAAAAAAATGTTCAAGATATCACATTTGATGCAATTTGTAGGTTTGTTGTATCACAAAACATTATACCATATAACATTTTTGCAATAAAGCCTAAAATATAAGGAAATATCAGTATTTTTCTCATTAAACCGTAACTGTACACGGTTTGGTCTGGAAATTTGTGATCCCATTTGTAGAAGCAAGGGAAGATGAATATACAGTGCAGTTTGAATTGATGGAAATGAACAGTAACGCGTTACCCCTTGGATTTTTAAAGGGGTACGATGGGAATGTCCATTATTTCTACTGAGTTTAGAAAGCTTATAGACTTTATGTCTAGAAAGTGATTTGTTAACGGTATCTTACACTTTTTAATTGCTATATACGTACTTCCATGCTTAGCAACAATGTCATTATCTTGTTAACGTTAAGTCGCAATATCCACTGATGTAATAGATTATTTAGCATGTTGTCGAAAGAGCGTTTGAACAGGACAAATGAGAAGTAATCATCTCTTACAATTTAACGTAGATAAAATGTGATCTCATTGAAATGAGAAAAGGGGGAAATTAATTTTGCATCCTCTTATTTCTATTACTAAGTTGTTGTTTTTTTCGGATGATACCTGATTGGTGTGCAATGTAATAACTTCAATAAATTGAGTTGATATCATTCTGTATGCATGAACTGTTCAAGGCATTTCAGGGAGGCCTTTTAGCAAATCACAAACAAAACGATTAGCCATGAAAGTGTCAGCATAAATTAATGATTCCTTCATTATTTTTTTTTCCTATATACCCGTACAAACACGCAAGATACATTATAGTATATATGTATATATATATATAGTCCTTGAAAGTTTTATTCCAGTACTTTAAAGCACATTGTATGTTAGCATAAACCTTTGGTATAATCATTATGAATTATTTGGACCTACGGAAAGGAAACTTGTTTTCGTGTCAATTTGTTTCATTTTTCCGGAGGGGGGGGGGGGGGGGGGGGAGGGGAGCTAACAATCTCGCACAAATCAATTAAGTTATTGGTTTTCAAACTTTGCCTATTCATGATCGTGATCCCTGGGTACTGGTGTCTCTGATTTACAAATTCACCTTACTGACGTGTACAAGTTTTCACAATACTTCCTCGTTTCATAACCATATTACTCTTTCTTTCAGATGTCTAATGATTCTTTAATCATTACTTGTTCATTGACTAATATTGATTTCATACTATTATATAACAAAACAATCCGTAAGTGGTGAGATTGTCATACCCTCTACTAATGATGAGGAGAGTTACCAAATATGATTATTTTGGGTAAAGCATTGAGAATCTTTAGAGAGCGTTACTTGATTTGATTTTGAATTGATTTGATTTATTTATTCTCCGTATGGCATCATTTAAATTTTTTTTTTCATCGACTTCGATATCTTTGTCAGATTGTAATGAATCTTTTTATCTTGAGCTTGCATGGATGTGGGGGAATTGTGAGATCAGACTATTAAAGGCTAAACGAAGTGAAGGTGGACTACAAAACACTAAACAGGAATTAACTTGTGAAGTCAAAAGATCTCAGAATATGTGACGTTGCTGTTTAACTTTTCAGCTGCAACCCGATACAATTGATTCTAGTCTGTGTTTAGCAATGTTTAGTGATAACTATGAATGTATGCTTCAGCAAACTTTCTTGCTGTCCTGGGAAAGACCTATATTCTGAAGGATTGATTGGTAAGTCTACAGTCGAAATTGAATTGGCGGATTCATAGCATCATAGTTATTACATGGAACGACGCACACTTTCTGTTTTGTTCTTTCGTTTTGTTTCGATTTGAATGCTACGAGCACAAATCCTATTGTCCTTCTGAATGAAAGATTCTGGAGGTTCTTCATATTACACGCTCTTCTTGCCTATTGGGTTCTTATTGCGTTTTAGCAGTGTAGGCAAAGACTGCATGTATCTACACCAGACTTCTGTTCGCAAAGATATACGGATTCGTTAGTAATAAACAAATGTCTTCCCTTCCACGCGACAGAAATTGCCATACTGTCGCAGTTAAGGGATAAGGTTTATATTTTATCATCAATGCATAATATAAACACTCTTGTTGAAGACAGTTTCACTTAAAACACAAACAAGGATGGCACCGAACATCTTTTTTTTTTTTTTTTTTTTTTTTTGGGGGGGGGGGTATCTTTCACGTTAACACGCAGCGGAAAGATTTGTTGGCTTAACAATGATTAACTTGTTGCGTGTTATACGTAATACATGTTTACATGTACCAACACCCAGTAAAGTATCCCCACCTTTCGGTCTACTGAAAGGAGGTTTTTCTAAAGTATCAATATCACTCACATAGTTATGCATGAAAACCAATACACACACACATAATGTACACCAGATGCCAGGGGAATCTCTTCACAATTTGTGCAAATATATGCGTAAGTTGTACAGCATTATATAATACAATGTTAAGCATTTCACTGGCTCTGATGTTCCATGCTACAAACCGCTCTTCCACAGAGTTGGGATATGGAGACCATAGAAAAGGTTCTTGATTTTAACAATTTTAAGCTGTATTTCAGATGAAGTTTTGAAATCCTGTTCGGCACTTGGTGGTCATTTTGTACGGAAGAGCCACAATACTTTAAGTTTTTGTTCAACTCTCCTTGTTATGAATACCCTGAACTGATAAAGGGGGTATTAGTATCTCTCTCGAGACGTTTCTATTGTAAGTAATTGACAAATTTACATCGATGCACGGCAATTTGTCAATCGGTTGCGAAGTTCACATATAACCACCATGCGCACATTTGTGAAAATATTGTTTAGGCTTTATTGTTTAGGGTTATCACTTAAATGTCAAATATTTGAATTAAGTAATTTGCTAATGCATGTTTCTGAGTGTTTAGTAGCATTTTACAATTAAAGAAGAACACTTTTTAGTAGGTTTTCCCAGCCCAGTTTCATCAGATTTGCATTCGATTTAAAGATGCAATCATTCAATTTCGAGTGAATTTGAATGATCACCCAGATCAACATTCAAAAGAGTAAATAGTTCATTAAATTTAATTTCATCAGCATGCGATTTCATAAGTTTGTCAAATAAACGTGTAAAAAAGGCGTTCAAATAAAAAATGCAGGTGCAACAAAATCCAATTCCCATGAGCATTGTGAAGAACGTTGAGGAATTGAAATTCACGATAAGGCAGACATTTACAAAACATGGGCAGTGTTTTTCGTTGTTTCTTTAAATTGATTGTATTCTATGTAGTCACTCATCTGTTTGAACAGTAATTATGCCAACTTAATGTACCGTAAAATACGACTTTTGCCTTAGAATAGATAAAATAGCTCGTATAACTCCATTTTAAAACACATATGTACATTAATCCATATAACATTCACGTTAGGCTGCTAGAGAGTATACATAAATATCTGGGATAGGCCCTACTGACAGAATTAGTGGGCGTGGCGTTTGACAGCTACCAACACAATGTCACTGACAATGCCATTGGATTAAACAGGTCTACAGCTGCTGAGCCGCTTGCGGCAGCCAATGATGTGGACAGGGAGAAGATAGGAATAGAATAAACAAAGTAAATATGAATTTAGACTAAATTTTGAAATATTACCATTACTTTATATCATATATGTTACAACGATACTGTAATGGGATAAAGTGAAGGTGGCAGTAAGGCCGACAGGCAATAATACACACAATACAAACAACAGAACGAACTGAATGAATGAAACTTTGAAATTAAAATAGAATCATACAATCCAATACATCACATTGAAAAAGACCTGTATAGAACTTGTGGAAACTGTTTTATATTGATTGAATTCGAATGTTCAAAGTTTGAAAATTTTCAAAAACTTGTTTTCCTGTACATGAAATTGAAATTTATACTTGGGAAGAACTGAAACGTCTATGCAACTGGCGCGAAATTGAATGTAAAATTAGAGTTGATTGAATTTCTCTCTTAATTGAATGAGATGAAATCTAACAAGAATGATGTGAAAAGAAATCAAATGCTCAAAAAATCAAAGTGAACCTTAAGAGTAGAGCACTGACCAAAATCGCCTTTTCATTAATTCGAATGCAAATTGGTCGGGAAAAACTATCAAACACAGAATATATAAACAATATTTACAAAAATTTATGCCAAGGCAATTCTGAGTACCTGTTCACAGAATCATCATGTCTTGTGTGTATTGACATACACATTCATAGCTAATTCCTAATTCATTAGTACTTTTAGGGTTTAATCCGATTTAGTGTTTCAGCCAATTACGTTTTTAAAGGACCATCATCTTCCTCCAAGAGGCAAAAGCAGAAAGAGCTTATAACCAATTAGGACAATAAAGATATAAACCATTGTAATTCAAAAAGATATAAATATCAGAGCACCAATTCTTATCAATTAAGCCGGTTAGTAAGCATTTTGTAACATGGAAGGCATGAAAAAGAAATTGTGGCAAATGCACAATCTGTTCAGCAAAGCTTTCGAGAAATACTTTGGGAGCTTGATGTAGTATTGCTGCCACAGATAGATAGCTCCAGTCTACCTGATTGTCTTGACAATACAACTTGATTTGGCTTATCCAAAAGTTATGTGACTTTAATTTTGAAGTCATGCAATTCCAGCATAAATTATTGCATCACGCGCAGCATAACCAATCTGAACAGATGTACAAAGAATGATCATTACATGTTTTGAAGTGCTAGAATAGAGACAGAAGGCCTTTATTCCAAATAATCTATTAGCATCACATCACTCAATGGATCCATTTATGCATGGATATGTGGCAATTAAGTTGTAATGGTTTACATCACCAAACTTCATCTAAATTTCTCATATCTTATATAAAATAATCCGATACCATCCCATGATCCAGTCTGGCATATATCAAGTGTGCGTTGCCATGTGAACTCCACAGAGCACTCCAGTGTGCATGGCCCAGTGTAGACTGACCATAGCAAAAGAGTGACCATAATGGACTGTGCAGTTACTTTACGGTGCCTGGCTTTCACTTTGAAGTTGGCATATTATAGTACACATAGCTTCTTTACAATTTAATGTACAAATAACACTTTTATGAGGAAGAAAGATTTGCGGTGACACCATGTGAATGTAGTCCTTAATCGGATCGCTGTTTGGCAGAAGAGCCTAGAAAGAGGAGAAACGAAGAGAGAAGCGATATATGGGGGTTGTGAGGAGGGCAGAAAGTGAAGAGTGGGAGACAGTAATCAGTAATGGGCTAGAGGTTGAAGTTGCACTAGTGGAGACGGTAGAGAAAGGAACACAGAGAGTGGTAAGGAAGAATAGTGTGAGAATCAAGTAAGATGTTCGACATCGTTAGAAGGAGAAAGATGAAATAGAAGGGAAGAGGAAGAGGAAGGAGTTGAATGTTGGAGAATCATGGAGATAGGGGAGAGCAGTAAAGATTCATGAAACCAAGAGAAGAAAAACGAAGTCGGCGAACAGTGTGGCTATGGAATGCGGAATCAATGGAGAAAGGACGAATAATCCCTCGAAGGAAGGGTAAATAGAGGAGAGATGAGAATATGTTAATAGAAGGGAGAGAGAGAGAGAGAGAGAGAGGCGGGGGGGGGGGGGGGGGCAAAGAAAAGAAGTAGAAAAGAACAAATTGAAATTCAAGACGTAAATCAGAGGGAGCTAGTATGGATCCTAGAATGAAATGCTGCTGAGAAGGAAGAAAAAAAAAATGGAAAGGAAAATTGATGACAGTTAAGTCCTGAAAAGGTTCCTGTGGGAGAAAAGCAAAAATAAGAAATCAAAATGAGGTTAAAGTGTAGACTTAACTGTCATCAATTTTCCTTTCCAATTTTTTTTTCTCCTCTACTTACCCTTCCTTCGAGGGATTATTCGTCCTTTCTCCATTGATTCCGCATTCCATAGCCACACTGTTCGCCGACTTCGTTTTTCTTCTCTTGGTTTCATGAATCTTTACTGCTCTCCCCTATCTCCATGATTTTCCAACATTCAACTCCTTCCTCTTCCTCTTCCCTTCTATTTCATCTTTCCCCTTCTAATGATGTCCGAACATCCTACTTGATTCTCACACTATTCTTCCTTACCACTCTCTGTGTTCCTTTCTCTACCGTCTCCACTAGTGCAACTTCAACCTCTAGCCCATTACTGTCTCCCACTCTTCACTTTCTGCCCTCCTCACAACTCCCATATGTCGCTTCTCTCTTCGTTTCTCCTCTTTCTAGGCTCTTCTGCCAAACAGCGATCCGATTAAGGACTACATGCACATGGTGTCACCGCAAATCTTTCTTCCTCATTTACTTCACCATGCAAACCTTCAAACAACACATAACACTTTTATGTTGCACCTAACAGGAGCTACTTACACGAGTGCTACATGTTTTGCAATTCTGGACGCAGTTAGTAATCATAGATGTCAGATAAATCCATAAAGTAAGATCAAAGACTATTTACCAATAAACAGAAGAGCGATGGTTGCCATGGTCACCGCTTTGAGACCGATGTCACGTCTGTTCGAAATCTGCACGAATAAAACAATTGACAATATGTACTTCGACTGACTCCAAACAATATTCAGAATCAAAACAAAACAAATCAACAAATTTGCATAACAATGTTGCATTATAGGATGGAAGTAGAGTCTATACCTAACAGCCATCCAAGCTGACATTTCATCGATCTATTTCAAGTATGTCTGTTGGTAGTTATAAACTGAGCGCCGTTTTACGTTTTCCCGCCATTTTCGTCCCCATTTGTTCAATTTCATGACTATTATCACTTGATTGTATTGAATTTCCTCTGGAAGAGCTTACTGCGAAATCCCAAGTTTTGTCAGCTGTCATTCATGCTTCCATATGGAGATCAAAATTTGCAATTTTAGAATGTAATTCTTCAGTTGTTACTGAAATTAATATTCGCCCTTTTTGAATGCTAGGACATTTCTTCCCCAATAAAGTAATTGCTTACTCATTACATTTATCAAATGTTATATGGGTCTCTCTATGGAGAGTAACCAGATATTCAACCACCTTTCACCATCGTATTGTGTTGTGATACATTTCACAATTTACGGAGACTTCTTATCCAACCCAAACCTGTTTAAAGTCATTTATTACCTGTTGAAGTATGTGTCTATATTTTGAGAAAATGATGCTTCTATTGCATCTTTTCTCTTTCTCTTTGCTTCATGTATACGTGATACCTTATCGTGTAACTGTATATTTTTATGTGTCGGTGGAATGTATAGGTGTCAGAAGGTCGTGCATTGAAAGGAAAATATGCGTTTATATTCTGATTAAAAAGTGGTAAGTGTGCTGAGTACAGCGTTATACCGTACAAGTGGACGAGGATTTTTTAATGGAACGATTTTGGTGAAACTTTGACGAACATAAATGCCAATAGACAACATTGATTTTACTGTCTCGTGCTCAGCTACTGTGACTGACAAATTTAAATTGGAATTTAAGGAAACGTAAGAAAAAGCAAGAAAATGAATGACATTTTTTTCTTCAGCTTTCATCGACAAATTGGCGAGGGCTTTTGGATTATTTACCGTGTCCTGGAGTGCTGGACGAAAATGAAAACACGTCTTTAAAAACATTTATTATGACGATTAAGGGTCATGTATTAACATAAAACTCACGTAACGTAAATCTTAAAGCAGAAGATCACAGTCTTGTAAAAACATCTTTTTGTAGTATAATCGACATGAATTAAAGCAACAATTACAGCATTAAACAGCATATTATAAAGAAGATTTCGAGAAAAACTCTAACATAAATGAGTGCGAATACACGCAGTAGATATTGTTGTCTCTTGCTCAGCTACTGCGACCGGTAGATTTGAGCTGGCATTTTCCAAAATGGGTCACAGAGAACGAAACTAAATGACAAATTTTTATAGTTGATCAACAAAAGACATTCCAAAGTGTCTTGGATTAAATCGAAAACACATTTCTAAGAATTAGATGACATTATGACAAAAATGGGAACAAAATTCTAGAGATACTTGTTGCTGATTATACATTTCATTTTTTTTCTTAATGCACAAGGAAGTAAGAATAAGTCCAGTATGTTAATTCGATATTTGGCATAAATGGTATGGAATGAGGCTAGTTCAGTTTATTACGTTCATTCTCACACACTTTATAGCAAGTTGCACATTTTTGTATTCCATGATTTATTCTCTCTCAATTCAGACGTTGTCCACTTACGTTTATTAGAATTAAACTCTTCTATGTCATTTATACCACATGTTTGTGCAGACATACATACATACATTCACACTCACACATTCATTGGAAAAGGCAGCAGTTTCAGAAGAAATCGAAGTAAAAACTTGTTTTTATGAAGGATTTACTTCAAAGTGTAAATATTAATGCCTCATCTGGCTCCAAGGCAAATTTCTAAAAACTGAAAATATGGTGCAAGAAGTAATCTGCAACCGGAGCTAGGTTTATGGTGTCCGAATAATAGAGAAAAGCCAACAACAAAAACTCCTTAATAAAGAAAATGATGTCCAGAGATTTTGCCAGTATTAGGTGGTCCCACAATTTATAAATAGTATTGAACTTAGATCACTTACCATTATTGCTTCGGACAGCACCTGCCACAGGAAACCTTGCAATTATCACGTAATATTCTTAGAACTTTTTGTGCTGTCGGTATCAATGTGCGGACGTGTTGCTTGTGTATTACCCTTCACGTTTGAATCCCCTTGAAGTTTAGTTGCGTAATAATTAAGTTTAATGTCTTGAAAGGAGGGGGAAACGAATTATCAGATTTCTCGATGCCAGACGAATGGGGCTTTCCAGCTAAGCGGCACCGTCTCGTCACTTCAAACTCTATCGTCTGGATTAACGAGATTCTCTGGCGACAAGAGTATATATTATCATACCTTTCTCTTCGATATTCATACATAGCTCACAGTGCAACAATCATTGCCATGGTGACAGAGAGCGTATAACCTGCGCATATCCCTCCCCTCATGACAACGTCATGAATGTTGCATATATTTTGTTTTACAGCACGTATTCCCCGTACCAAGTCCTTTTGAGTCAGCGAAATCCATGTAAGGCCCCAGTCACATAATGCCCTGCGTCCGGAGTTACGTCCAAAAAAGTCATTTTTCCTGCGGACTCTCGCGGAACCCTTACCGTCACAAGAATTTTGTATTAAAAAAAAAAAATACGGAAAAATGCAGGCGATACGGACAGATATAATCAGATGTGGACACCTGCGTCCACTTGCGGATAATCTTACGAATTGACACCTTATTTGTTTTTTCGACTTGCGTAAACTTCCGAATACTTCTGAACACTTGCGGAGAGTTACGCATAGTTACAGATTGTTATGAATAATTATGGACAATGTGATTTTCTCGGACGATCCCTGCTCAGATACTGTATTATGACAACAAGGTTATCACATATTGGACTGTCTTATATTGTACACTAGGGAAAGATGAAGTTATGTCACGTACAATTTGTGAAGACTTTTCGCATTCCTTTAATTTGTTTTACAGCAGTAGAGGAAAAATGAAATTTTGAACTCTAAGTTTCAATTAATTTTGTGCAACTCAAATATGAATACGAAATGTCCAGTATACATAGCATAATTATACCACAAATGAAATATAATATAGATCGATAAGTTAAACAATAGAGTAAGAACAAATAAATCACAGTCATGGAATAGACAAACTTTGCTTTAGCTGTAATTGTGCATCGATAGTCATGACTTACTGCGTTATGTTAAGGAGACTGATATAATAAAGTTACCGTAATGCTTGATAAGTTTCCAGATATAAAAAAAAAAATAAACATCTGGACTTTAGAACACCCCTCCATTTCCAAAATATAGAATAAAAAAATGCAATACACATTCCCTGGAGTGTAAAGTGGTTAAAGGGGATGGGTAGTACCTGATCAATGGGAATCAGTGGGAATGCTGGGGGATGATTGTTCCAATCCTTGTGGGATTCATTTAAGAGTACATTATATATCTCTTGTTGTGTGAAAATTATTTGCTTCAGAATGGCCTCATATTCAAGTAGTGTGCAGTTCAATGTTTCCAGGTTAGCATGCATGTACAGTGACTGGGCGATCGTTAACTATCGCCCCGACACTGTACAGGCATGCAAATTACTTGAATGTGAGACCATTCTGAAGCAAATAATTTTCACACAACAATAAATATATAATGTACTCTTAAATGAATCCCACAAGAATTGGAACAATCATCCCCCAGTATTCCCATTGAATAACATTGATCAGTTACTAGCCATCCCCTTTAAGACTTTATAGAAATACAGTTGTTCTCAATTTAGTTTATCGCTGCCCCACATCCTCCCCAGCCAGAAAAGTAAATAATATGCTGTAACCCCATTCCCTACCCAAAAATATGGACCTTTTTCGAATAACATACATTCAGAGAGTGCAAGAGAAATAGGTTCAGCACCAAGGGTCAACAATGTCATCTGTATATGGGTGCCACCTAAAATTAGCATTTATGGGAGAAATTTCATAACTTGACCATGCATCTGTTCTGCCACTCCACCGCTCGAATGAGTTGCAGTATTTCTTCAGATACAACGCACTGCAGCTTAGCAACACGGATGGTGTACTAGTAGGTTACCATGAGTCTCTATTCCCATGGGAGAGGAAAATGGAAAACGCCAAAGGACGCAATTGTCCGCAGCACCCGTTACTGTCCGTAAATGTCCGTAAGAGTTGTAATACGTTAACTTACGGTTATTTTCAGATACGTACGGTGGACGCAAATGAACGCAAATGGACGGGAGGTAAATTTTTTTGCGGATAGTCTGCGTCCAAGCTACGGATAGTTTCGTTTAGTTACGGATAGTTACGTTTAGTTACGGTTACTTGCGTAAGTCTGCATCCGTGGAGTCCCTCTGCGAAATTTCGAACATTTCAAAATTTCGCAGGCTTGGCGCCGTCATTTTTCGTTTCTTTACGGATTAGTTGCGGACAGTTACGTCTACATACGACCCTGCTGATGCCTGCGTCCACGCTGCATCCCCCTGCGTCCACTCATCCGTATCAATCCGCGGCCGACGTAAAGGCCGTGTCACACCTTTCCGGGCAAGCCTTGCGTGCGACTTGCACAGAACAATTTTTACTATCCGGAGGTCCCCGGAATGAGCCGGACATGACAGTACCTAGCACGTATCTCACCCGTAGTCACCTGGAAGTGTGCACGCAAATCTTTTTACCCGCAACCATGTTTAAGGCCCGGTCCCACTGGCCGACGGACACAAAGCGTATGCAGAAAGGACACAGCGGAGAGCAAAATTTCGGGGATGGCTTCATCCGCTTTCATCCGCTCCAGAAATAGACAAAATTGGCGAAAATTGGCGGTAACAGAACGGAAATAGAACGGGCGTGGGTAGTATGTAGCGGGGATGTTAAACGGATGTTCATCGGAAGCCTAGCGGATGAAAGCGGTTGGAAGGGGATGACAGCTCCGAAGGGGTTACCGGAGATAATTGCGAAACGGACGCATAGCAGAAAAAGCGGATGCAGAGTGGATGCAGAGCGGATGCAGAGCGGATGCAGAGGGGATGCTTTCGAAATGCTTTATATACGAGATGCATACGCTTACATCCTTTCTATATTAACGTGCTATTAACGATGTAAAGACGTTCCACGTACCATATCTTTCCTCCCTCTTTCCGTTTTAGCTGCAGCGGATGTGTGTTGCGAGGATGCCCAGAGGATGCAGAGAGGATGCAGCGGACGTTTAAGGGATGCCGCACGGACATACAACGTTTGTTGCTCGTATGTCGCGGATTTACATCGTACACAGCGGAAAGTTCATCCGTTCTAAAAGTTTTAAGCAGCTTAAAACTTTTTGCGCGGATGAAATCACAGTGGACGGATGCTCGATGGATAGAGCGGATGAAACACGTATGCGATGGGTACAAAGGGTTCTAGGAACAGTACCCCCTGGAAAACCACCCTCCGGATAACTACCACCCGGATAATCACCCCCCAGGGAAATTCCCCCTTAGGACAACTGCCCCCCGGACAACTACCCCCCTAGGGCAATCACCCTCCAGGGCAATTACCCCGTAGGACATCTACCTCCCGGACAACTACCCTCCTAGGGCAATCACCCCCCTGGGCGATTCCCACTTAGGACAATTACCCCACGGATAACTACCCCAAGGATGACTACCCCTGGATAACTACCCCCCAGGATAACTACCCCCTGGATAACTACCACCAGGAAAACTACCCCCTGGATAACTACCCCCCGGATTACTACCCCCTGGATAACTACCCCCCGGATTACTACCCCCTGGATAACTACCCCCCGGATTACTACCCCCGGGATAACTACCCCCCGGATAACTACCCCCCGGATAACTACCCCCGGGGTAACTACCCCCCGGATAACTACCCCCGGGATAACTGCCCCCCGGATAACTACCCCCGGATAACTACCACCTGGAAAAATACCTCCTGGATAATTACTCCACTCCCCCCCCCCCCAAAAAAAAAAAAAAATAGATGAAATGAATAAATGAATAATAAAAAAAATAAATAAAAAGCCCTGGATGCCCCCGGATTACTACCCCCAATTTACCCCTCCCTCGAAGAATACTCCCTGGATAAGTATGACCTATACCCCCTAGATAAATATCTCTCTCACCATGAAAGACAGTAGGAGTTATTGCCACGTTCTTCGACATTTTGTGTGCATTTCGTGCGACATAAGACTTTCATGTACTAGTATATCCTAGACGTAGGCCTACGCACACGTTTGTTTAACCCATTGAAAAATGATGGTTATTGAGCTCTTGCAGCATAGAATTCTGTCAGGATTGGCAATGGTTATTGGTTATTAGTTATTGGTTATTGGTTATTGGTTATCTGTTATTGGTTATTTGTTGTTTGTTATTGGTTGTTGGTTAATGATTTTCGGTTACCCCAGGGTTCTGTTGGAGGCCCGGGTTTTGTTTTTGTTGTTAGGTCTGTTTAGGAAACTAATCACTAAAATATTGCGCAAGCATTGTATTGGTTATTATTGTTATGCATGTGATACACAGCCTAATTTTCTTTTAAACCTCTTCTGTCTTCACTGTCACCCGCCATAATTGCAGAACTTGAAGCGTGTTGGCAAGACATGAAGAATCTTGCTGGCATCCAATGGTCTTAAACTGAATGATGATAGATTTTGAGTTTATTATTATTATCATTTATTATTATGTATATATTGGTTTCAAGAATAAAATGTTAAGTGAAGTTGATCATCAATGATATTATGTCCACATCAGTCCTGTTTGTAGCACTGGTATACTTCATCAAAAACAGCCCGTAACTCCAATAGGTGTTATAATTCATTATGAAATCTCATTTCGAAGTCATGTAACTCAAGTTCAGCGGAATGTTAGAGATGAGTTGTTGTTTTTTTTTATCTGCAGCTGATATGCTTAATCATGCTTTGACTTCTTCGCGGTTGGCTTACTTAAATTGGTTTCTGTGTATTCTTCAAAAAAATCACAAACTTTCAAACACAGACGGTGAATGTACGTATCATCGACTCGGATGCGGCTCGGGCATACCGAAATCATCGAAAATAAACGAAGAATCACTGTGGTTGCTAAGACTTCGTCGATACCCGTTATTTTTCGCTGTACAGCCAAACATTGTATATTCAATAACATCTGTCAGATTATTTATTTATTATTTGTAAGGCATCATTTACAACATTTTGGTATCAAATAATAAAATGTAATATATATACAATAATATGATTCTCATTATAGCTAGTTTCTTCAATTTAAACGATATTCAATATCCAAACATCTGTGACATA
Organism: Diadema setosum; assembly: GCA_033980235.1. Lineage (NCBI taxonomy): Eukaryota > Metazoa > Echinodermata > Echinoidea > Diadematoida > Diadematidae > Diadema > Diadema setosum. The sequence continues at coordinate 33,080,154 of CM067075.1, read as the reverse complement.
ATTACAGTACATATTATATGAGATTACCCTACAGAATATGATATTATATTCTGTCGGAAGAGAAAATACATAATTATCTGAATGTGTAGGTAAGCATATAGCGATACGTATTTTGCACACGTGTGGTTCTCTCTATGTGTCTACAGGGAGGCCTACGTCGTTGATACAGATCGGCATGCTACATTACACAAAGCCATGGGCGTAAATCGGGGGTGAGATGGGGGTATACATCCCCCACCCCTGAAATGGAGGAGGGGGATTGCCTGTTCAATCATCCTCCCTGAAATTTGAAGAAAAAAAACAACAACAACAGAGGAAGCAGAAATGTGATTATATCATTTTTCAGCATATTGCTTGACGTTCATACACCCACCTTCAGAGCGGTAAGAGAGCTGAACAGTATTCAATCTTGTTGGATGATGTATAGACTATTTAAAAAAAAAATCCTGAATACTTGTGAGTGTACAACACTTATATCACTTATATTCGGAAAACTCGAAAGTTATTTCATGTACAAAAGGAAATTCCCTTTTAATTAACACTTTCCTCCCTTATTTTCACAAGATCAGTTGTTTATTTCTTAATTTCCCAAATATTTCATCAAACCGTATTCGAGATATCTAAATTGTAACTTTAAAAAGGCAAAAGCTCCCTCGAACCGGAAGTGTGGTGATAGCTCCCCCCCCCCCCTCCATGCATGAAAGGAGACTGAATATAGACAGTTTTCCAAATATGCCACAAAATATTTGCATCAAAACGTTTAAATGCAAGCAGAAACTACAGAATGTCCCTCGTGCGAGAGGGGGGGGGGGGGGGGCTGGATAGCGCTAATCCCCTTCCACATTTTTTGATTGACAAATTTCCAGACATTCAAAAAAAGTGTGCTACAGATTTTTGAATTTCAGTTCGAAAACTAAAAAGAGCTCCCTCGAATATGGGAGAGCTACTTTGCCACCCTCCCATTGCTTGGTCCCCTCTATAGACTCAATACACTTCGGGGAATGACAATTTCCTAATTCTGCACAAAAAAGGGTGCTTCGGATCGCTTTATTTCAATTCTAACAACGCAAAAGCTCCGTCGAGCGGAAGGGGAAATCCTTCTCCCTCACCCCAACCCTAAACTCTACTTCACTAATTTTTGTTCATACATAGAGATGATGACTCGGAATAAGAGCTAAATTCCGTGATTGTAACACTGTCCTGAAAGAGCCCTATTTATTCCATTATTCCTTTTTTTTTTTGCACCAAAAGTTTGCACCAGATCGCTGAATTTCAGGTCTGAAAAGACTAAATCACCTTCGTGTTAAAGGACAAATGCCATTTATCTACCCCCTCATGTGCTTGCTTTTTCTTTTTGATTGTTTGACAGACACCGTTCATGATATTCATAAAAATTAGTTATCCGGGGGTAGTTATCCTGGTGGTAGTTATCCTGGTGGTAGTTATCAGGGTGGTAGTTATCCGGGTGGTAGTTATCCTGGTGGTAGTTATCTGGGTGGTAGTTATCCGGGTGGTAGTTATCTGGGAGGTAGTTATCCTGGTGGTAGTTATCCAGGGGGTAGTTCTCCGGGAGGTAGTTATCCAGGGGGTAGTTATCCGGGTGGTAGTTATCTATGTGGTAGTTATCCTGGTGGTAGTTATCCAGGGGGTAGTTCTCCGGGAGGTAGTTATCCAGGGGGTAGTTATCCGGGTGGTAGTTATCTGGGGAGCAGTTAACCGGTGGGTAGTTATCCGGTGGGTAGTTGTCCTAGGGGGAATTGCCCTGGGGGGTGATTGCCCTAAGAGGGTAGTTGTCCGGGGGGTAGTTGCCCTAGGGGGTAATTGCCCTGGAGGGTAATTGCCCTAGGAGGGTAGTTTTCCGGGTGGTACTTGCCCTAGGGGGGAATAGCCCTGGGGGGTAATTATCCTTGTGGTAGTTATCCGGGGGGTGGTTGCCCAGGGGGTAAGTGCCCGGATACGGTACAAAGCGGATTCGTAGCGTTTTCCAACGGATGGCAAGATTTTTTGTAGGCTTTACATCCTCTTTGCATCCGTAAGTGCAGTGGGACCGGGCCTTAAAGGCCCTGTCACACCTTTCCGGGCAAGCTATGCATTCTGTTGCGTGTAGGGATTTTCCAGCATACCGGGAATTTTTCAGGGCGAACAAGGATTTGGGCGAGTCAGTGCATGTGTCTTACCTGCTGGACGCGTTCTACTTAAATTATACTTGCGGGTATACTGTGTGGCCTTTGTACCAGTCGCGTGGGGGCTGACAACTCAGTGAAGGAATTCCTCTGAAGGAATGACTGAAGTCCCGCGGAATGTCATTATCTTGGCTGCATACGGGGACTGCGAAGTACTTGCGTGGGAGTTGCCTGCGAAGTGCTGCCGCTAAGGACCTCCTACTGGCGTTCTGCGTGGACCTCTCCGGGCATCCCCGCGACTCACCCGGAAAAAGTTTTGGTCATGCTCAAAACTTGGCTGCGGTTAAATCGGACTTGCGTGAGCACCTCCGGGCAAGTACAGGCGAGATACGCGCTAGGTACTGTCAGGTGGGGACCAACTGCGGAGATAAGAGCTCCAGGGAGCAAATTTGTTTCCCCGCAAGTCAAGCCGCAAAACTTCCCCAGATACGGTATAACAAGGCCTTGAGCATGCTCACAACTTGTTCCGAGTGAGTCGTGGGGTTCGCTCGCAGAGGTACACGCAGAACACCAGTATATAAGAGACTCTTACCGGCAGCACCTCGCAGGAGTTGGCTCTCACGCAGGTCACACGGAATGCACGCAAGTAGAAGCTAAGTAGCACGCGTCTAGTAGGTAAGAAACAAATGCGAAAATTGCAAACATTCTTGTTCGCCCGCGGAAAATCTGCTACGTGCTGGAAACTATCTCCTCGCCACAAGCCCGCGTAGCTTGCCCGGAAAGGTGTGACACGGCCTTTACCCATCGTAAAGCACTGTGTGACTGGGGCATAACATCCAGCTTCACTGATAAAGTTATGATTTTTTTCCATCAAACAAACAAGTAGTGAAACGAAACACGATATAATGTAATATAAAGCATACGTAAAACAATCACAGAGTTTGATTAATTTGAATCAAGGAAAACAGAAATACAAAACGAAAAGTGAATCGCGTAGTATATGATAAGATACTGATACAAAAAAGTAACTGACACAACGTAGGCATGCTTTGAATGATAACAATAAAGTAGGTATGGGAAAAAGAGCAGTTCACTAAAATGCACAGTCGTGTAAGGGTGTGTGGTCACTTTTCCCCACACCATTCTCTGATGTTTTATAAATTATGAAGGAATTCATTTTGACCAATTTGATTGACTGCATTCTCTTCATAAAAGATATGTGACATTGGTGATAAGTGTAATGCTAGATAAGATTGTACATTGGCCAAGATTCCCAAAGCAGTTGAAATTGTGAGAGCTAAAATGAAAGCCAAGTGTAAAAAAAAAAAATCTTAGCTTAGCTTCAAAGGAAAAAAAAAATCACGGAAGAAATGAAGAAAAAGAAGTTGGCTGAAATTGGATACAAACAGAATACACGTTGCACCTTGAATCTTTACAAAAAGGGGGATTTATGAAAATGTTTCAGGTAGATCTTGTTGTCATTTTATGCGTTAAGTCAGTGATTGCAATGCCAGTCGCCAGTAAAGTCGACAACACATAGAACTGCACATAATATTAGTTAATTTGTGTGTGTGTGTATGTGTGTGTGTGTGTGTGTGTGTGTTCGCGCGTGTGTATGCTTATTACTTGGTTACATACTGCTGATCAGGGACCGAAAGGGCCGTGAGAGTGATAGGTATAATTTGTAATGGGAGTATAGGCCTAATAGTGAAAATAAAATGTTAATGGTTGATTCTGATGACTTCGTTGATAGCTGGCAAAGAGATCGACCTTCAGAAACGGAAAAGTACAAAATTTATGCCTGTGTGGCAGACGTAGAAAACTTTGAATCATAAATGACTTTGATATTCCACCTGATATTCGGAGCCTGCAATTCATGTTATTAGCATGATTGCGTCGAAGCGGGCAGATCAGACCTTGATCTCAAGGCATCTGTATTTGCCCAGAGAAAGTGAACACTCCCATTTGTACCTCGTCCAAGCGGGCAAATCGGACTGTTATCTCCTTGGCGCCTGTATAATTTGCCCAGAGAAAGTGGACCCTTGGGGTCAGATTCGAGGACAAACCTATCTACGTCTCACTTGAAACTAATCAAGGAAATGTTAACAGAAAAGTGTTTTTATTTCAACAATGTTGAACCATCTTGGTAGCTCCATGGTTGAACTCAACATGTTTGAATTCAACCGACTTATACAAAGGGTCATGTATTATGATCGATAATTATACGTACCTTTAGGGGAATTTGCCTGTTTTTGATAGCTCTGGAAATCAACTGCTGAAACTTTCATCAGTGACCAGACTTCCAGGACAAACAGTATAATAACATAGTATATTGTTTAGTGCAATGTATTATATATACTTTATATACATGCATTCAATTAGATTCAATTCAAATGAGATTTTATTTCTAATAACCCATTTCAAGGAGAAAAAAAATACAATATATTACAACAATATACATTTATACATTTACACATGAAACTAATGCTCAAAATAATTGTTTTATTGGAAAAGAGAGAGCCATGTAAAAGACAAGCTTGTAGAATGTGGGCCACTCAAAAAGTCGAACTCGCAATACTGAAAAAGATTAATGTGAAGGATCAAAATAACAAACACAGGGACAAGACTCTCACTGTAGACAAAGACGTAGTAGTCCGGGAGCCAGCGGGGGTCAGCCTAGCTGAAAAGGTTACCAATTTTTATGTGTATAGCAATTTAGTACATATGCCCCTGAGTATGGAAATGCACGTCTGGCTGGTCATCGGTGGTGGGTGTGGCCAGGAGGGCCACAAAAAGGACCCCCCAAAATTAGGCTAGCCTAGCTGGAAAAGTAACCCCATGAAAACCACTACAACTTGTTCGTTACACTTACAGGATAAATGAATGACCATTGCCAGACGTTTTAAGTGGTGGGGGGTAGCCGCCAGACGCTCTTAAAGGCCCAACTCCAGCTAGGCTAGCCTAGCTGAAAAAGTAACCTCATGAAAACCACTGGAACTTGTTCGTTACACTTACAGGATAAATGAATGACCATTGCCAGACGTTTTAAGTGGTGGGGGGTAGCCGCCAGACGCCCCCCAAATTTTTCCAGCTAGGCTAGCCTAGCTGAAAAAGTAACCTCATGAAACCCACTGGAACTTGTTCGTTACACTTACAGGATAAATGAATGACCAGTGCCAGACGTTTTAAGTGGTGGGGGGTAGCCGCCAGACGCCCTTAAAGACCCAAATTTTTCCAGCTAGGCTAGCCTAGCTGAAAAAGTAACCTAATATAACCCACTGGAACTTATTCGTTACACTTACAGGATAAATGAATGACCATTGCCAGACGTTTTAAGTGGTGGGGGGTAGCCGCCAGACGCCCTTAAAGACCAAACTTTTTCCAACTAGGCTTGTCTTGCTGAACAAGTAACCTTGTGAAACCCACTGGAACTTGTTCTTTATACTTACAGGATATGCATGACCGTTGCCAGACGTTTTAAATGGTGGTGGTGGGGGGGGGGGGGGGGGGGGAAGCCGCCAGACGCCCTTAAAGACCCAATTTTTCCAGGTAGACTAAGCTATAGCCTATATATAGCTGGAAAAATAACCTCCTGAAACCCACTGGAACTTGTTCTTGTGATACACTCAAAGGATAATTGAATGATCGTTGCCAGACAATAGCCGCCAGACGCCCCAAAGACCAAACTCTTACCAGCTATGCTAGCCTAGCTGAAAATTAGGAAAGTAACCCCATGAAACCCACTGGAACTTGTTCTTACACTTACAGAATAAATGCATGACCGTTGCCACACGCTTTAAGTGGTGGGGCGTAGCCCCCAGACGCTCTCAAAGACACAATTTTACCAGCTATAAGGTTCACATATTTCAGAAATGATAGCAGTGTAATTCCATAACAATACCGCTAGCTTGCGAGTTCACCTGTCTATAATCTATGCATGCCTTATTCTTTTGTTCTGCTTCCTTGAGCCCCAACTCATGCATTCTTATGGTGACTCTCCCATGTCATCATCCTTGTTCATTGCCATTTGCTCTATTTTTTGAAAATATTCTTATTCCTCATCCCAATTATCACACATTCTGAAACTCTGTCCTCAGTATAACTAATTCATAGTTGTACAAAATGTAAACATCTGAGAATCACCCGGAGGTCTCCTTTAATGGGGGAGTTTCTTGAGCGCACCTGGAAACATGCGTTGAAATATTAATAGGGCAAGTGTTGAGACAAAATACTGTAGAAATATGAGAATATACAGTGCTGTGGTTTTGGTAGAAGAAATAGGGTATCTGTATTTGTCCTCAGTGATAACCAAAAAACTTATTTGGAAAGAATAATAGACATCAAAAAAGAATTGCCCAATCAAACATGTCGGGATTTTTCTCAACATCAGTGTTCTCATTTTCTTTGCAGTGTAAAAAAAAAAAATAACAACAACAACAACAACAACAACAACAACAGGGCCGGGTACAGTATCCGGATGGAAATTGGTGGGATGGGCGTAAACCCGCGGGTATTATAACATACTGACGTGAAAAAAAAAAAAAAAAACAAGACCAAAAACTACTTTCTTTCTGTGCCCTGGGGAGAAATATTCATCAATTGCATTTTGGAAATGTTGAAAATCACAACTTTTGATGAAATTGTGTCCTACAGTATCTCTTCTTATATGAAGGCTTTTTTATAATTAAGTTTCTTTCCTCTATGACCATGATAAAACAGACCCCTGATGATTAAAACAAAAGACAATCAAAACTTGGCAAATGAACTCTTTGGACATTAGCAAAAGGGAATACATTAACAGTTTTTGCAAACACTTTATACAATTGTCTAATACTCCATCAAGCTCATAAAAAATACAATTCTACTGCAACAAGAAATCCATTCAGTAAGACTCGTCCTCGGTGTACATAGCTTAACATGCCAGCTTTTAAAAAAATAATGCCCCAGCTCTTAAATTTACTTTAAAAAGGGGAAGTAAAGCTCAACACCTTTGGCCTATGACTTTTTAGGTACCATATCACCTTACGGTTGAGGAGATGGGTAAGGAAAATTATTAACGAAATAAAACTTATAGGAACATGCGCCACATTACCTCACCGTTTTCTTCTCTTAAGAAAGAAACGAAATCTGATAATTGTTCAAGAGTGTTTTTGAACATAGTACACTGCAAAAGCAGAAAAAATCAGTGTTTTTAAGAAACATAACTCACAACAACAAGGAATTCCTGTCGTGTCTAGTATTGCACGTTTTTGGTTTGGAGGGTTTTGGATGCTAATATTTCAAGACAAGTTTATGCTCCGGCACTTCAATGAGCTTAAATGTAAAGTAATGATCAACCTCTCTTGCCAATAAACTCAACATTTGCTGTTCTTCAGTAAAGCATATGACAGAAACATATGAGAAACATGTCTAAAATTCATATGAATAAGCTCAGTCACAGCAACAACAAAAATATTATGTTTTCTATAAACTAATGCTGCATGTACTTAGTTTCGAGGGATTAAGATGCAAAATGCTATGACAAAAGCCCCTACGTGGCTACCAGCAATTAAACATCCTTCAACTTCTTTAGCAAATGAGCTCATGTGTATCATCTTCTTGTTGAGAAGACGAAGATGAGTAATGATAAAATAACCCAACTATCAACTTTCCTTAACATATTTTACATGAAATCATTATTGCCTTCTCGTAACGAAATTGAAAAAAAAATGAACATCTGAAATTGTTCAAAATCGCTTCTTGATAACGATGAAAGCAAAGGAAACTTAGTGTTTGTAACCACTATGACACGTGTCTACAGATCTGTCATGCTCATAAGAAACGTAACTCACAGAAATATAATTTTATACAGTAAGTACTTGGTTTGGAGGACATTTAGATGCCAACTTTTCAAGAATAATACACCATTGCAGCACTGACATTAACTGATGAAAAAAGGAATGCTCAGCTCCTTTATCCAATTAGCTCATAGGTAATTCCTTGTAGTTGAAAAAAAAACCGAGTAGACATAAAAATATAGACTTCCCGTAACATGTATCACAGGTCATGATCTGCACATTTGCTCCTATTAACTTAAAAGAAATAAATATATACTTAAATTTATTTTAAATGACCTTTAAAGAATATGAAGAAAAAATTCTGTGTCTGCAAAGGCTTGACACGTGTCTAATACTGGGTCACGCTCATATTAAACGTAGCTCACAGGAACAAGGAATTCACGTGTGTATAAAATAATACTGCAGAGAGGGTGCAAAGTTGAACCCTTTATTGAGGGTGCGAAAATGTTCCCTTCGGTACATCTTTCCACCCACACTAAGTGGTGCTAGATTGCACCTCTTCGTGAGGGTGCATCTTTCCACCCACATTAAGTGGTGCTAAGTTGTACCTTTCTTGAGGGTGCTATCTTGCACCCTTTACCTTTCGGCGCACCTTTGCACCCCGTGTAGCCTTTACATCTTGGTGCAACTTTACATCCTTTCGTGAGGGTGCAAAGAAACAACCAAAGTTCCAAGATTGTGCCTTGTTTTGAGGGTGCAATCTTGGAACTTTGGATGCTACTTTGTACCCGCAAGAAAGGGTGAAAGTTACACCCTCGGGAGCAACTTTGCCCCCTTGAAAAAGGCGCAACCTCGTACCTTGATGTGCAACCTTGTGCCTTATTGGTATGATGTTGCACCTATGTGGTGCTTATTTGCTCCATGACTGCTGCAAAATTGCTCCTTCAAAGGAGCAAGTCAGTGTCACTGCCTGCTCCTTTACAGGGGCAATATTGCCCATCATCTCAAGGTGCAACCTAGCATCACAAAATCGGGTACGATTTAGTTCCTTAACTACTCTAAACCTTGAATAGTGCGAACTGATGTAAGCCTATTTGCTCAGCATATAACTTATGTTGTTGTTGCACTCTGCAAAGTAAATAGGATTAGTGTAACTTGGATCTTGTGAATCATGAAATGTGTGTGGGTACAGAATTTGCCAGTAGTGAAAATGTTAATGTAAAAGTTAACTTAGTTGTGTTTGAATAATATACTGAAACCAAAAATTTACCCAATTACCTTTTCAATAAGGTGAGCACTATATATCTATCAAACAGTTAACCTTCTCGGCAAGAGTATACATCTGCATGTTTAAGGAAGAGGTGAAAATATGATATGCAGTTGTCTGGATACGTTTTATTCAAAACGTTCTTGAATGCGTACTTATTCACATAATCAATAAGAATAACATATGCTTCTTACCAGTACTCAAAGCCTCTAAAACAAGAGCATGATTCTTACACTTCTAAAGTATACACAATATCTTAAAAACAAAATGTAAGAGGATTTAAGAAGCTGTTTGTATGCATTCAAACGAATCCATATTTCTATCTAAAATCTAAAACGTGTCTTGTAAAAGGGGAATTCGTTTTATAATGACGATGCCAATTGTCTTAAAGTCCTTATCACGACATGTCTTGGAGTTCACGCTTATTGAAAACATGAGATTCTTGGCACGTTGATTACAACTATGGTTTAAAGAGTTAACTGAGATACGCATACCGTATACGGGCATTTCGATGAAAACAATTAAATACAACTTCGGTACTGTAAATAATATGAAAATCAAACTTGATACCAGCCCTTATCGACAACCAATACAAACTATGGAGGACTGCAGTTATAGTTGTGTTCAGATATTGTTTTGGGTGATACACGCATGCCGACTGATTTAGGATCAATTCGAGTCCCTCGAGCTGAGATTCCTGAACTGCAATGAGCAAACCATCATGATGCATAACAAAGTGACTGAGATAATGCATGCATCAGTTTCTGTTTCGTTGTTCTATATACACAGAAATTTGTTTCGTTTTCCAATCATGTGCAGGCACACAGAGATTTACAGAATTCAATCATCTTTGGCTATAACGCCATGGTCGCGTGCAAAATGAACGCAGCTTATCTTAACCTGTAGTTACTGAATAGGGGACTACTTTATATTCAATTTATACATTATTAATCGGATGATAGAACCTGTCAAAGAGTAAATTGCGGATATCATATACCATTGTCAAATTCACTTTCTGTTCTATACATAGTATCAATGGAATGTCATGAACCACTTCAGCATTACCAATCATTATCATAATTATTTCCCTGAAACGGCTGCATTTGTATGAGCGGGAAGAGTTTGGCATCATACATAGCAAGAGTCGTGACTACAAAACTAAATACATGTATTAAAATACAAGGTTTTAGGACAATTTGAATCACCCCCCCAAAAAAAACAAACAAACAAAAAAACAAAAAAAAAAACTTAGTGAAATGTTGTACAATGTATGCCCTACTTCCATTAACCTATGATCTTTGACCTTTGAATACATGGCCCGCATTTTTTCAACGAGTAGGCATTTGGATGCAACGTAGGTAAAAGAAAAAAAAATTTTTAGGAAAATACATTTAACCACTTCAGAAATAATTATGGAACAAATAGCAAAATATTGACACGTTCACTTCTTCCGTAATGACATGACAGAAAACTTTCCTCACGGAATCGTTCTGCCGTAATTCATGAGCAAGTCATGGATATATACTTAGTTCGATTAAAAGTATACATTGAGTCATTGCAAAAGCATCTAATGAAAAGTATGCTTCAGAACTACATCATTGTCATTTATTCTATAACACTAATAATATAGAGCTATTGGTCCGCCATATTGCCTAACAGGTCGTTGTCCTCCTACCACGTTTGTTTAGCAAATAAGGCACAGAATTTAATTTTGCACTTGTTGCCAAAGACTCTAATCTTCTTTACCGCTATTCTCAGACATGTATGCTGGTGCTGTATGAATTAGAAACGGAAGCTTACAAATTAATTTAATATTCACCATTTAACAAGGCAAAAGCGAAGTGATGTCTCGTCCACATTTGTGATTACAGAGATTTTCAAATGGCATAGGCCTAGTTCATTGACTTTTTGACTGTTGACGTAGTCGGACTTCACCAATATTAACACTTGACAGCAATCATTAGATGATCTGAGGAGTGAATTTGGTGATCATATAGCTCAAAAGTGTGGAAAGTTATTGAAAGAACACCAGAATAATATGTCGACAGTGTTTATCAGGTGAGATTCAAACATAGAACAAGTTCCAGTGGGTTTCAGGAGGTTACTTTTCCAGCCAGGGTTATAGTCTAGCTGGTAAACTTGGGTCTTTGAGGGCATCTGGCGGCTACACCCCCCCCCCCCCCCCACTTCTTAAAACGTCTGGCAACGGCCATTCATATATCCTGTAAGTGTAACGAACAAGTTCCAGTGGGTTTCATTAGGTTACTTTTTCAGCTAGGCTAGCCTAGCTGGAAAAATTTGGGTCTTTAAGGGCGTCTGGCGGCTACCCCCACCACTTAAAACGTCTGGCAATGGTCATTCATTTATCCTGTAAGTGTAACGAACAAGTTCCAGTGGGTTTCATTAGTTTACTTTTTCAGCTAGGCTAGCCTAGCTGGAAAAATTTGGGTCTTTAAGGGCGTCTGGCGGCTACCCCCCACCACTTAAAACGTCTGGCAATGGTCATTCATTTATCCTGTAAGTGTAAATAACACGTTCCAGTGGGTTTCATTAGGTTACTTTTTCAGCTAGGCTAGCCTAGCTGGAAAAATTTGGGTCTTTAAGGGCGTCTGGCGGCTACCCCCCACCACTTAAAACGTCTGGCAATGGTCATTCATTTTTCCTGTAAGTGTAACGAACAAGTTCCAGTGGTTTTCATGAGGTTACTTTTTCAGCTAGGCTAGCCTAGCTGGAAAAATTTGGGTCTTTAAGGGCGTCTGGCGGCTACCCCCCACCACTTAAAACGTCTGGCAATGGTCATTCATTTATCCTGTAAGTGTAACGAACAAGTTCCAGTGGTTTTCATGAGGTTACTTTTTCAGCTAGGCTAGCCTAGCTGGAGTTGGGCCTTTAAGAGCGTCTGGCGGCTACCCCCCACCACTTAAAACGTCTGGCAATGGTCATTCATTTATCCTGTAAGTGTAACGAACAAGTTGCAGTGGTTTTCATGGGGTTACTTTTCCAGCTAGGCTAGCCTAATTTTGAGGGGTCCTTTTTTTGGCCCTCCTGGCCACACCCACCACCGATGACCAGCCAGACGTGCATTTCCATACTTAGGGGCATATGTACTTAATTGCTATATACATAAAAATTGGTACCCTTTTCAGCTAGGCTGACCCCCGCTGGCTCCCGGACTATAGGACAAACAAGCAGTCAGTCCGCAGCACCCGATAATTCGCTCGTATTTATTCAACTCGTATGTAAGCCCGCTCTAGGCTTGCATACGTAATAAGCTGCGTAAGGGGATTTTGTCCTTTGGCTTTCGGCAACAAAAATACACCTTATGTTCACAAATTTGGTATCAAATTCAAGGAAAATATGTAAACTATCATCACATGTTACTCAAATTATTGTAAATGAAAAATATCATAGCGTGATTTGAGCTTGAAAAATGATGAAAAAAGTAATTCGTGCAGTACAAGTTCAAGACGTCAAAAAAATATCAAATTCACCTTGCGTCTCAATGAAAATGCTTTATTTGGTAGTCCATCTCCTAATCTTTGTATCCATGTAAGTATCTTGACAATTTGTTGCTTAATCCGGTCAGGAACCAGTAAAATATACATCGATGTCAGTGCTGATCAGCTTGAAACAGTGCAATCTCAAGAGTAAGCTCTCTCATTGGACAACGCTTGCATTCAGCGCTTGCATTACGTCATTAGGCTGATACATAACGGTTTCATGCCACTTGCGGCATGTGCGGTTTCTTGGCACGCGTGTCGTTCAAGCGCTGAATGCAAGCACTGTCCAATGAGAGAGCTCTTTCGCGCCACTGTACACTTTGTGTGGAGCATACTTCGGCTTTGGAGTGAATTTTGCATACATTTCAAAACGGAAAAAACTAGTATAAATCAGGCTTGCGTCTCCTTGACTCCAATATATGATGAGCATCTAAGTTTCCTCTCTACGAAAAAGCCAAAATCAGAAACAACAGTTTCTTAATCCGGTCAGGAACCAGGGAGCAAATTTGTTTCCCCGCAAGTCAAGCCGCAAAACTTCCCCAGATACGGTATAACAAGGCCTTGAGCATGCTCAAAACTTGTTCCGAGTGAGTCGTGGGGTTCGCTCGCAGAGGTACACGCAGAACACCAGTATATAGGAGACTCTTACCGGCAGCACCTCGCAGGAGTTGGCTCTCACGCAGGTCACACGGAATGCACGCAAGTAGAAGCTAAGTATCACGCGTCTAGTAGGTAAGAAACAAATGCGAAAATTGCAAACATTCTTGTTCGCCCGCGGAAAATCTGCTACGTGCTGGAAACTACCTCCTCGCCACAAGCCCGCGTAGCTTGCCCGGAAAGGTGTGACACGGCCTTTACCCATCGTAAAGCACTGTGTGACTGGGGCATAACATCCAGCTTCACTGATAAAGTTATGATTTTTTTCCATCAAACAAACAAGTAGTGAAACGAAACACGATATAATGTAATATAAAGCATACGTAAAACAATCACAGAGTTTGATTAATTTGAATCAAGGAAAACAGAAATACAAAACGAAAAGTGAATCGCGTAGTATATGATAAGATACTGATACAAAAAAGTAACTGACACAACGTAGGCATGCTTTGAATGATAACAATAAAGTAGGTATGGGAAAAAGAGCAGTTCACTAAAATGCACAGTCGTGTAAGGGTGTGTGGTCACTTTTCCCCACACCATTCTCTGATGTTTTATAAATTATGAAGGAATTCATTTTGACCAATTTGATTGACTGCATTCTCTTCATAAAAGATATGTGACATTGGTGATAAGTGTAATGCTAGATAAGATTGTACATTGGCCAAGATTCCCAAAGCAGTTGAAATTGTGAGAGCTAAAATGAAAGCCAAGTGTAAAAAAAAAAAATTCTTAGCTTAGCTTCAAAGGAAAAAAAAAATCACGGAAGAAATGAAAAAAAAAAAGAAGTTGGCTGAAATTGGATACAAACAGAATACACGTTGCACCTCGAATCTTTACAAAAAGGGGTATTTATGAAAATGTTTCAGGTAGATCTTGTTGTCATTTTATGCGTTAAGTCGGTGATTGCAATGCCAGTCGCCAGTAAAGTTGACAACACATAGAACTGCACATAATATTAGTTAATTTGTGTGTGTGTGTATGTGTGTGTGTGTGTTCGCGCGTGTGTATGTGTATTACTTGGTTACATACTGCTGATCAGGGACCGAAAGGGCCGTGAGAGTGATAGGTATAATTTGTAATGGGAGTAGGCCTAATAGTGAAAATAAAATGTTAATGGTTGATTCTGATGACTTCGTTGATAGCTGGCAAAGAGATCGACCTTCAGAAACGGAAAAGTACAAAATTTATGCCTGTGTGGCAGACGTAGAAAGCTTTGAATCATAAATGACTTTGATATTCCATCTGATATTCGGAGCCTGCAATTCATGTTATTAGCATGATTGCGTCGAAGCGGGCAGATCAGACCTTGATCTCAAGGCATCTGTATTTGCCCAGAGAAAGTGAACACTCCCATTTGTACCTCGTCCAAGCGGGCAAATCGAAATGTTATCTCCTTGGCGCCTGTATAATTTGCCCAGAGAAAGTGGACCCTTGGGGTCAGATTCGAGGACAAACCTATCTACGTCTCACTTGAAACTAATCAAGGAAATGTTAACAGAAAAGTGTTTTTATTTCAACAATGTTGAACCATCTTGGTAGCTCCATGGTTGAACTCAACATGTTTGAATTCAACCGACTCATACAAAGGGTCATGTATTATGATCTATAATTATACGTACCTTTAGGGGAATTTGCCTGTTTTTGATAGCTCTGGAAATCAACTGCTGAAACTTTCATCAGTGACCAGACTTCCATGACAAACGGTATAATAATATAATATATTGTATAGTGCAATGTATTATATATACTTTATATACATGCATTCAATTAGATTCAATTCAAATGAGATTTTATTTCTAATAACACATTTCAAGGAGAAAAAAATACAATATATTACAACAATATACATTTATACATTTACACATGAAACTAATGCTCAAAATAATTGTTTTATTGGAAAAGAGAGAGCCATGTAAAAGACAAGCTTGTAGAATGTGGGCCACTCAAAAAGTCGAACTCGCAATACTGAAAAAGATTAATGAAGGATCAAAATAACAAACACAGGGACAAGACTCTCACTGTAGACAAAGACGTAGGACAAACAAGCAGTCAGTCCGCAGCACCCGATAATTCGCTCGTATTTATTCAACTCATATGCAAGCCCGCTCTAGGCTTGCATCTGTAATAAGCTGCGTAAGGGGATTTTGTCCTTGGGCTTTCGGCAACAAAAATACACCTTATGTTCACAAATTTGGTATCAAATTCAAGGAAAATATGTAAACTATCATCACATGTTACTCAAATTATTGTAAATAAAAAATATCATAGCGTGATTTGAGCTTGAAAAATGATGAAAAAAGTAATTCGTGCAGTACAAGTTCAAGACGTCAAAAAAATATCAAATTCACCTTGCGTCTCAATGAAAATGCTTTATTTGGTAGTCCATCTCCTAATCTTTGTATCCGTGTAAATATCTTGACAATTTGTTGCTTAATCCGGTCAGGAACCAGTAAAATATACATCGATGTCAGTGCTGATCAGCTTGAAACAGTGCAATCTCAAGAGTAAGCTCTCTCATTGGACAGCGCTTGCATTCAGCGCTTGCATTACGTCATTAGGCTGATACATAACGGTTTCATGCCACTTGCGGCATGCGCGGTTTCTTGGCACGCGTGTCGTTCAAGCGCTGAATGCAAGCACTGTCCAATGAGAGAGCTCTTTCGCGCCACTGTACACTTTGTGTGGAGCATACTTCGGCTTAGGAGTGAATTTTACATACATTTCAAAACGGAAAAACTAGTATAAATCAGGCTTGCGTCTCCTTGACTCCAATATATGATGAGCATCTAAGTTTCCTCTCTACGAAAAAGCCAAAATCAGAAACAACAGTTTCTTAATCCGGTCAGGAACCAAAAAAGAACTTTAGACAACAAAATCTTCCGTGAAAAGCAGGTAAAATTTACGCAAATTCAACTGATTATAAAGTCATGATAAGATCCGATGTTATACACAAATTTAGTATCAAAATAAAGATCAAAGTCTGGAGAACAATTTACCGTGACTTGTAGCCATGACGAATGTATGTACAAGTCGCTACACTGTGAAAACCATAGCCCTATCAAAGTCTCGCAAAATCTCGCACGACGAGACACCTTTCGAACGCAAAGATCGTCAACGAGAGTGCTGAATAAATCTTGCCGGATCGCCCTCATTAGCATACGTGCTGCGGACTGACTGCAAGACAATAAGAAGGGGAGGTTAGAGGGAGAAGGAAAAGGAAAAGGATGAAAAAAGGAAGGAATTAGGAGTATTTAAGAGGTAGCAGGGGTCATTGCCAGATACTATCCATTGGAATGAGCAAAGTAATTAACATAAAAAAGTTGTGCAAATGAAATAGAAAACAAAATTAATTCAAATATTATCTAAAAACCAACCAAAACTGTCTTTACTTTTCTCTTAAATACAACAAGGCTTGGTGCATCGTTTAAATCATCACTTAGTTGGTTCCAAAAGCTGGGTCCTGATGTGTTCTTGGCGAGGATGGTGCGGAGTAAAGGTTAATGAAATTCATTGGATTTTAATGTCGGATACGTATGAAAACTGACATTGTCAAATAATTAAGGCAACTCATTTTTTCCCTAAAATTAGACACATGCATTGGGAGGTAATGTGGCTCAGTAAGTAATGTGCCTGCTTGCAATGAAATGGCTTGGGTTCAGTGCCCGTGCAGTCTTGCTGAGCAACGTTGTGTGTTTCATCATTCTATCCCTGTGTACAAAATTTATCCCTCAGATAGGCCTTTAAAATGGAGGTCCCATATGTGAGAAAGTCACAACTCATGCGCGTTAAAGATCCCACTTCATTTATTCATCGCAAGGGCAGGGTATAATTGCGAATAATGCCAATCGACCCCACCCAAACTCACCCCAGGTGACTAAGAGTACTCGGCAAACTATATCAACTAGGCATGTAGTTTTCCCCCCTTTCCCTCAGAGGTATCCACATGTTACAAGCTTAGTCTTTTGAGTGGGTACCTCCATTTTTTTTTCTCAGGGTGTATATAGAGTGTATGTATCTTTATTGTACTGATCATGTAGACATGAACATGTTGTTAATCCTGTTTGGTTATATACATTTTCAACGATTCGCATGTCAAATTCATAATAATGTTTCTTGTACATTCTGTTGAAGGAAGAAAGTGAAAATAAAGTTTGAATTTGAATTTGAATAGTGCCATACAAAGAAAAGAAAGTAAGCGATTAGTCGTATACTTTTGCTAATCTAAAACAGAGGTAGATGAACTTACATGCTACTGCGTGCCATTTCAAGGATGAATACAGCGGCCATCAAACGAAAGAGGGAAATATATCTGATTTCATATTTCGATTCAATGTGAATAAAACATTCAGAAAGCATTACGGCATCAAAATATTGCTACATCAAATCCACAACAATGTACCCCATGAATATGTGTTTAAATCAGAAATCCATGTCTTTTGGCAGAGTAGTCTCTTTGTCAATGAATAGGCGCTGCTTCCATTTTTACAATTCATGAGAATTGGAGATCTGGTGGGTTCCATCGTAGCCTTTGCATTTCCAGCACTTCTTCGGAGCTAACATAAAAAGACCCACAGATAGTATGCGAGGTTGTACTATTCATGAAGTGTAAAAGTTATCTGGTATCTTTAAAGTGATAGCAGAATGAATAATACCTTTTGTCCACCTACATGCATGCACTACATTAACCACAAGCTCAAAAAGAAATATGTGTGCATGTAATTATGATTATATGAACACCTACCTCGAAAACAAAATACACACAAACAGTAAGACAAAACAAATTTCCCCTTTTCCGCATTCATAGGCTTAATCATTAAAGAGTAAGCTTTGAAAATAATAAACAACTTCGCCAGAACTGCTATGCAGAATTAAATTTTAATGTAATTTATCAATTAAAGCAGTACTTGTCAACCCCTCCACCCCCCCCCAAAAAAAAAACGTTCCAGAGCAACTGCCGATACCTCGTTTTCACTTGTGTGTATGTGTGTGTGTGTTTTTAAGTCGCCGAATGTGACAGTATAAAATTCAGAATAAAGATTATACTCTCTCAGAAAATGCATACTTAGAGGATTTAACTCAACTTACTATTTTGGTCCGTTACAGATAACCTCAATATCTGTGTATTTTGGTGGGTTTTGAGCTGGGTAGTCATACACACACACACACACACACACACACACACACACAATTTATCACCAAAGCGAAATAATTTACGTTTTGCAGTGTTCATATTTTTTTGGTCTTGGAGTAGCTCCTGTCTTCACTATGGTCAAACCCCGTATTCCCATTACCCTACACTGTATTAACCAGCTATAGCTGCTATCCCTTCTATCATAGGGATTGCTGTGGGTGGATTCTGCGTGCCTCTCGTCGTCGTTGGCATCAATGAAGTTCGTTTGAGGTGCTGAATGAAATGTACTCCTTTCTCTTTCGTTTTGCCAAGATTTGTTGAGCTCACACGTTACATATTTTTCTGTTCAACACTTTTCCTCCACATCAATTATCCTCTGTCTTTCTCTTCTCTTTCCTTCTCTTCTCTCTCTCCCCCTCTCTCTCTCCCCTTATTATTAACTCCTCCAATCTCCCCAATGTAATGATTATATGCATGCATGCATATATAATAATTGTGTTTAAGGCTGACTATTTGCCCCTCTGCGGTCATTGTACACCTTGCTATCATAACTCGCTGTAAATAAGTTATATCAAATCATTCTTAAGTTGAATCTTCCCTGGGAAGATGTGAAAACCAATTTTTATATATTTAGAAAACAACGCAAAAAATGTAAGAGTCCATTTTCTCAAGCCTGTATTCCATGCGAAAAAAAGGAGAGATGAATCATATTGGTACGAGCAAAAAGGCACATATGTTTTGGGGGTTATGTTTGTTTCTGCAGCAACTTTCGGTATCTGTTCTATTCGCAACATCAGCTGTCATCAATTCCACACGACAGAAACTAAGAGAGAAAAATAAAAGAGGTACAGTCAATACTTCATGATCGCATATACTCGTGAATCATTCATAGTGTATATATGTTTTTAATTTCACTGAAAGCATGATGAAAGGAATTTCTAATAAGTGTTTTCTGTGACTTAAAACAAGTTCATTGACAAATCACTGAAAGCTAATGGTTTTGCTCACTTGTTGCTGAATCTGAGTAATCTGATGAACATTTCGTTTTCGCTCTAGTATTTTTCTCCTTTTCCGTCCTGACTCACCAGCGAAAAGAGAGGCAGTGAATCGGATAACGATATTCAGCTATACAAACGCCATCGCAATGAAGAAATTTTAAATCTTTGAAGTCAGTCACTTTAAAACGAACATCAAATGTGAGTAAAAGGTAACGTGAAATGAGTTTAAACCAAGTTTAGTTGGAGATTATTATTGAAGCGTCAAAATACAGAATATCTGTAGCGATCAAAGGTAAGCATATGCTAACATTAAAAGCCAACCCCAAAGAGTATTCACATATCTCACAAATTTCATCGCACCTACTATAGTGACTTCTTTAATCACCCGTCACCTACAAAATATAAGACATTAGTTACAAACGTCATTCATGATTTGTTCTATATAACTGTCACAGTACCTTGACGCAGCGTATGTATATCCACAAATGTCCAAAATACGGTAAACAATAATTTCATAGATAACTGTAGATAAATGCATATAATTATATAATCACTTTACACAGCTTTAAATGAATGATTATCATACAGTTGTATAATGTTATATCGCTACAACTTGAAAAAAAAAAATACGCCAGATACTTTGTGTGTTCTCTGTGGCAGGATTCACTTCTATTCTAATCACGAAAGGCACATTAGATCACATTTCTATATTTCTGATCATCTGTAAGTACGTTTCCTAAATACATGTATTCTAGAGTACGATATTGAAAACTATCTTGAAGGTTAAATACAATTAATTTTATCCTTGAATAATTCTCCTTCCCACAAACCGTCCTGTCACTTCTTACTGTAAAAAACAAAAACAAACAGTGCTCATAAAGTGCAGTCGAATTAGATATAAGCGTCCATGATTGCATATCACAAAGCTACATATACAGCTCAAACGTACAGTGTGATTATTCATCCAAGCCATGCTTCTAAATCACTTTGATGTAAACCGTCTATGACGTGATGTCTCTCTGACACTGATATGATATCACAAGAGAACTCGTATTTATATAGAAACTGAAATTGGTATTTGACTTTTGATCTCATACACACTACCTCTCAAAAATTCAGCCGTTAGAGCTGCCGACCTACGTCAGCCACAATGTCTTAACTTTGATCATGTGATGGTCGATTATCTTCCGAAAGTCTTTGATCTCCATGACCATCACGTTCTCAAGCTGAAGACGGGGTGTGGAGCCGGGAAATGTCCAGACGCAGGGAAATGTGCAAACGCCGTGAATTGTGCAAACGTCTCGCCGGGAAATGTGCAAACGCCGGGAAATGTGCAAACGTCTTGCCAGAAAATGTGCAAACGCCGGGAAATGTGCAAACATGACGCCGGGAAATGTGCAAAAGTCCAATTTTGCCGGGAAATGTGCAAAAATTCGCCGGGAAATGTGCAAATTACATACTTTAGCGATATTGTGTATAAAGATAGTAGATAAACTCCATATCAAAACTGCCCATGAACTTCCATCATATATATTTTCTTAATAAAATCCTTGACAGATTTTCAATGGAAGTGGCAGGTAGCACGATTATGGCAATGGGATCTCGATTTGTTAATATAGTAGCCACCCCCCCCCCCCTCCCGGAAAAAGGGGAGGGGGGCCTCAAAGTCCCAGAACTGCGGTTTTATCGAAATTCTTCTAATATTCTCTAGCAAACCAAATAAGAATGAGCCATGTTGGTTCTATAAAGACATTGATGACAGTAGTTCAAGTTTAATGGCAGATCCAGGGATGCAGGGCACCGGCCATAAATAGGGAGAAGGCTTCAAATTGAAGCATCCGAGTCCCTAAACTAGTGCTATGAAGACATTAATGACTGAAATTGCATGTTTGATTATGGCGGATTCAGGGGTTCCCGGATCGCGGGTGGGGGGGGGGGGGTTGGGGGTGATGGGGAGGAGAGGGATTTTCTCCATTTTCAGTATCTTCTTGAAAAGTCTACGACAGATTGTCACCAAACTTGTCAGATAGCCTCATTACGGTGATATGATCTTTATAAGTTGAAATTAGCCCCAAGTAACCCCCCCCCCCCCCCCGGTCGAATGGGGGGGGGGGGGGGGTTGAAGCCTCAGAGTCCCTAAACTCTGGATTTTTAAATCTTCTTCTGTCGAACAAAAAAAGACGAAGTGCCTTAAAGTTAGTGCCTTAAAGACATTAATGACTGAAATCTCATGTTTGATTATGGCTGATCCAGGGGTGCCCTGATTTTGAGGGGGGGGGGGGGGCGGGGGAGTGATGGAGAGGAGGGGGATTGTCCACATTTACTTCATCTTCTTGATAAATCTCAAGAAGGATTTTCACCAAACTTGGCAGATATGCATCTTTACGGTGATATGATCTTTATTAAACTTTGTTAAAATGAGCCCCACCCCCTCCCACCGCCCGGGGGGGGGGGGGGGGGGGAGGAGTTGAAGCTTTAGGTCCCTAAACTCTGGAATTTGTAATCTTCATTCGATCCGAAGAATATAGAACGCTGTTATATGAAGATACTAACTAAGTTACTAAAATTTCAGGTTTGATTATGTTTCACTGGTCCAGGAGTGCCCTGATAATGGGTGTGAGGGGGAGAAGGGGGATTTTCCACATTTTCTGCATAGTCTTGTAAAATCTATGACGGATTTTCACCAAACCTAACAGATAGTATATTTATGGTGATTCGATCTTAATTTGTTAAAATGACCCCCCCCCCCCCCCCACTGCCGAAGGAGGGGGGGGGGGGGGGGGTGTTGAACCCTCAGAGTCCCTATACTCTTGATTTTTTTTTTTTCTAACTTCTGTCGAACCGAAAAAGTAGTGTGCAATAAAAGCATTAATGACAGAAATATCATGTTTGATTATGGCGGGTCTAGGGGTGCTCTGATCGGGGGTAGGTGGGGTGACGAATTTTCACCAAACTTGGCAGATAGCATCCTTATGGTGATGCGATCTTAATTTGTTAAAAAGAGCACCCCCCCCCCCCCCACTCAGCCAAAGATTGAGGTGGGGGATAAGGGGGGGGGGGGGTTGGGGGAGTTGAAGTCTCCCAATCGCTAAACTCTGGATTTTTCTAATCTGTCGAACCGAAAAAAAAAGAAGATAGAGCTATAGTTAGTGTTGTGAAGACTTTCATGCCTAATTATACCGGATTCAGGGGTGCCCTGTTGGGGGAGGGGTGTTTCGGGATGGATGATGAAGAATGTATTTTCAGCATCTCCTTAAAGAAATCTATGACAGATTTTCAGCAAACGTGGTAGGTAGCATCACTAGTGTAATAGAATCTCACTAAGGGGCAACAAACCGCGGGGGGGGGGGGGGGTGGACGGGCGTGGTTGGGGTGAGACGAAGGCTCAAACCTATAAGGGATTGAGAGTGAACTGAATATATAAATATCTCTCTCACCACACGTAAGAGAGATATAAAGATAGTACCGCGCTTTTTTAGTAAGTACAGTTAATGCATGGAGTAGGTTCACTTAAAGGGATGCCCAAAAAGGGGAGGGGGTATCAAGGGGGCTCAATTTTCACATTTTCGTCTTTTTCTTGAAAACTCAAGACGCATCCCTCGGGTAATTCCATTTCAGCTTTTAAAAAAGACTTCTTGACAAAAGTGATGTACCTATTAGAGTGCTGTTATAGTTAATTCATGAATTAATTTCAAGGGCGGGGGAGGCGGATTTTTCACATATTCAGCTTCTTCTTGAAACCCTTATATATTAGATATTCGCCAAGCTTGGCACGTAGAGTAGCGTATTTATCTGGTGATATGACCTCAATTTGTTTAAAATGATCACTGCCCCAACCCATAAGAAGGGAGGAGATGGAGCTCCCCCCCCCCCCACCATCTCCGCCCCTTGAACAAGATGAGGGGAGTGGGGTCGCTGTGCGCAGCTTTGATTGAGAGTTTCTCTTCCATCTTCGAGTATACATAATATAGGTAAAATGAATGGTTTGCACATTTCCCGGCAAAACTGAACATTTGCACGTTTTCCGGCGTCACGTTTGCAAATTTCCCGTTGATGAAATTCAAAGATTTGCACATTTCCCGGCAAGACGTTTGCACATTTCCAGGCGTTTGCACATCTCCCGGCGTTTGCACATTTCCCGGCGTTTGCACATTTCCCGGCTCCACACGGGTTTACAAGTCCGCTGATGAAGGCTGTAGCACTGACAGATGAAATACCGGAGGTACAGTAAATTGTGTGTGCTGAGATGTACAAGGGTAACACCGCAATATAATTCGAAGTACCATTATACAGATGAGCATCTACTCTAACATGATGTGAAAACGTTTTTCTCTACATTGCTATTTGCGATGTGACTGAAAATGTCATATTGGCAACAATAATTATGTCTTTTAACGGTCAGAGCCTCTTTCCTTTGCATTTTTGCTACCAGAAACTGGTATTCAGGATAATTGTGTACTCATTTATTTGTTTGTTTATTCATTTTCAATTTCAACAAATATTATAAGTGTACAAAGCATTGCATAAAAAAAAGAATACACATATTCTGCACACACTTGTTTATCGAAATATAGTGTTAACATAGATTGTGCAGCCTAGATGCACGATGTTTACTTAATGATAACGAAAATTTTAGAAATGGACTGGAGTCTAAAATTAAAAAAGCAGAGCTTGTAATAATTACGCATTCCTCTTAAAGGGGATGGCTAGTACCTGATCAGTGGGAATGCTGGGGGATGATTGTTCCAACCCTTGTGGGATTCATTTAAGAGTGCATTACATATCTATTGTTGTGTGAAAATCATTTGCCTCAGAATGGTCTAACATTCAAGTAATGTGCAGTTTAAAATTTCCTGGCTAGCATGTCTGTACAATGACGGGGCATTTAACTGCACATTACTTGAATATGAGACCGTTCTGAAGCAATTAAGTTTCACACAATGATAGATATATAATGTACTCTTAAATGAATCCCACAAGAATTGGAATAATCATCCCCCAGCATTCCCACTGATTCCAACTGATCAGTTACTAGCCATAACCTTTAAAACCGTTACTAATAAGGTAAAGACATAAATTAACAATGTAATAACGTCAGGTTGTTTTCCTCAGGTTTGACAAGAATACACAACCTCGGCGTACCTATACGTCCCAGGGCAAGGATCAGTCCCAAACATCGCGTTTGATGGGGTAAAGGTGCATGAAACCTTACCCTCACATGTGCTTTGGATGATGCTCAATGAGGTACTTAGCCTACAATTAGTGGTTAAGATGCTTGCGTGAGGACAGTGCACACTGCCCGGTGCTAGCCGTCCGTAATTGGCCGATACAATGTGGATGGTTCCCTGCGGACAGGAGATGGTGCCCTCTACGCCCTCGCAAATAACCACTTCATTGGTTGCTGTAGAGGGGGTAAATTGAGACGGTATGACTTAGATATCATTTTTGCATGGAATTAAGGCAGAAACTACAGTCTTTATGCAAGACAGGGGTTCGAGAGTAAAAAGGAGGGACAGAGAGGGGGTGGATGGAAGAGAAGCAGAGAGACAGACAGACAGACAGACAGACAGACGGAGAGAGTGGGATGACAGACATGAATATAAACAGACAGACAAATACCTAAAGACCCGATTGTTTCACTGGGGAAATATCCACCTCCTTTATTCTTTATTTTTTTTTGTTTAATAGGTGGGGGGGGGGGGGGACTTGCCATCTGAACCCGTTGAGGACGAGTCCCGAGTATACTCGGGCAGGTGTCTATGGGAAATGCATGTTGTAGCAAAATCAGCACGTCCTCAACGGGTTCCGTCGTCTTAACTATAATACTTACAATTGCTATTTTCAGCTCATGCCATCAACGGTAGTTACAGAAACTATAGCTAGAAATTCGCATATGTTTACCCGTCATACCATCTATGCTCCTCAATGCCCTGAATGTCTTCTTGTAGGAAAGTAAAAGCGGTACATTGACACCAGTAAACGAATAATATTGTATGAAGTCTGTCACTGGATTCAATAAAAATTAGTCATTCTTTATCAAAAACTTGCATAATAATTGCATGAGATAATGGGCCGAATGCATAAAACAAGCAATTACTTGTAAGCAATTGCTTCAAGAAAAAGCACAAGCTCGTCTAGCAAAAGGTCTAGCTCAAGCAATTGCTTAAATCCATATGCATAATCTTTTGCTTATGCCAATACCTTTTGCTTGTCCCGCACAAGCAATCTTGCGTTTTCAACAAAAGAGATGTCACGCCTGTGCGAACACAAGAACAAAGGCGAGTGTGGCAGCATGTATTTGAAAGGGCATGTGTGTGTGGAAACATTTCCTGACATAGCAGAAGAGCTACGAAATGCACACACAGACACATACACACACATCTATACACACACACGTATTACTGGCTGATTCCCATCACTGGGCAGCTGCAGCTTACAGCAGCCCGGATCTGCCAGATCACACGTGGAGAGAGGTCTCCTCGCTCTCCACCGAAGTCAGACATCCTACCTGTTTTTCATCACATTTTGCGTGCTAACCACTGGACATTTCCGTTGTTGAAATGAAAAAGTTTCTTACACTACTTATGAGTAATTTCTTGTAGATTTATACCACTCCTTCACAAGTGTGGTCTTTCTTTCATAATGAATAATAAGAAATATGAAAATGATACTTGAAAGGGAACGTTCCGGTTAAGCAAAAGCTCAAGCTCATTTTACAGAGCTTGGAAAATCGTAAGCAATTGCTAGCAAGAACTAGCAAATGATATGTTTTACGCATACGTTTTTCAGCAAATGCTGGGTCTCTAAGCAACTGCTTGCGGGCAGCAAGCAATAGCTTGTGCTTGCTAGCAAAGCTTCTGCTTGCAAACACTTGCTTGTTTTTATGCATACGGATTCGAGTAAAAGGCTAGCACAAGCAATTGCTAGCGTTTATGCATTCGGCCCATTGAGCCTTCGCTTCAGCCCAGTTTATCATTACATGAAATAAATACGTTACTCTGAGTAAGATATTGCTGTATTAAATCAACCACTCCCTGAATATACATGTACATCTATTTTTCTGAAGAATAGATGCAGCAGAACAAACCTGTGAATGTCGTAGAGAGGTCTGTCGTTGTTTCAATCTCATTGTCGACTGTTGTGCTAGACGTGGTCGGTGACTCAACGGCCAAGCTCGTCGACAGCGCTGGTGTTGTTTCCGTCATCGAGTTGGTGGACGATGTACTCATCGAATGGGATGATGCTACAACAGCGCAGTGAATGAAAATGCGTTAGAATTCTGATATTTTGTCTTTTACACGAATACTAAAAAAAAAAACGGATATTTTTTAGATGTGACACAACTAAATGTAAAATTGTATATAGGCCCTAGGTGATATGCTTCCGTTTGCACTTCTTTAGTCAAGTAGTTTTCAGTAACAAATATGAAGAAAAAATTAAAGTTAATCAATGTACAAAACATTACATGCGAACCTAACATGAATATTTCCTTATTGTTAAAGGGATCATACAGTTTTGGTTGAGACCTATTTTCAGGTTTCTAACATTTTTTGTTGAAATAATGAGAAACTTCTTATGAAATATGAAAGAGCACGACTGTATCTATGAGGAATTCAACGTTTATTTGATGGAAATTGGTTTTGAAATGGCTGAGATATCCAAAAAAGAGTAACTGTAATAAAGTGTGGGACCCACACTTATTACGATCGCTTTGTTTTACTTTGTTTTTTGATGTTTCAGTCATTCCAAACCCGATTTTCATCAAATAAACTTTGAATTCCTCTTAAAATGGTATGCTCTGTACTACATCATAAGTGTTTTCTTGGTATCTCGCAAAAAGTTAAAAGCCCAATTCTCATCCCCACCAATACTGTACCATCCCTTTAAACACTCACTAGTTTCACAGTTTCTGCCCTCAAAACCATCAGCGCAGTGACAGTGGTAGTCGCTGATAGTCTCTTCGCACCAGCCGTTTTGACAAGGGTTCACCAAGCAATCTGAGATAGAATAGTACAGAAAGAACATCAAGATAGCAGAGAGATGTGTACTCAGGTTTCCTGGTATGTGAAGGAGGATATTAAAGGCAAATCTTGTTCATCCCTACAATTGATAAAACCTACGCTAAGAACAGGTGGATAGTTCAGGTTCTTGCACACCTACTTACAGTTTTGAGTGTTTTTTTTTTTCTTCAGTTGAATATTCAAATCAAATCAGAGACCCAATTCTTTTCTCAACGACTTGAATCTGAGAAAATATAGAAATATGCAGGAAAAGTTGAAATAAGAAAGGAATGTGGCAATTCCAAATGAATGAATACTATAGTTTACAAATTTAGAGCAAAGCATAATTATTATACTCGACCTCTTATGTGACACGGTGTAACAACAATATGGAAAAACAACGAAATTCTCAGTGTTTCCCTAAATTGTCTTGCTTCTTGGTTTGCTAAAACTTTCTCAATATGACTACATATGTAAATAAAACGGTTGTAATTTTTATGTTTCATTTGCCAACTTCGGATTTCCACAAAATCTTCGCAAATTCTTGAGTGCAGACAAATAATGAAGAATTATCCTCTAACTATAATGACACTTTATATCAAAACCTGAAATAATCAATATTGCTAAAGTTTAATGGGCCTCTTGGCATTTTCTATCTAGTTGCATTGGTAATACCGGTACATTCTTTATTCGAAGTATAACTCATTTCTCTTGTGGCAAAATGTTTGGAAATATACGGCAAAACCTCTGTCTAAAATGTGTTGCGCATTTCATAAACAATATTTCTCTATACATGCACATGTCATTTTGTTGTATATATGATTATGCTTAATACTTTATCCTGAACGTTTCCACATTTCTTCATATTCTAGCATTCCTTCACAACTTCTAAATGAAATCTTTGGATTTGAGTTGTTAGTATCGCGACCTTGTCCACTCATACTCACATGTATACCAGTACAAATCTACCTCCTGCTAATCATTGCTAATGGAAAACAACAGTCGAATTACATAATATGTTACCAGGATTTCTGCTCATCACACAATAAACGTTTCAAGCACATTATATGCCTACATTGCGGCATTTCCTTTTTTGACAAACACCTTAAGATTAGTCGGTATAATTTGCATAATTGATACATTATTTACCTTTTTATACTGTCTTTCCATTTTATCGGAATTCGAAGATCATCTTATAAAGTAATTATAATATCCACTGAGGAGCCTCTAAATTTGAGGCATACACTAGGCTACATGGATCCATTTTTGACAACTAAATTTTATCCATGAGTGATCAATTTTATTTTTCTTACTTTTCTTCTCTAAAACATGTATAATCACCTTTCACTCTGGCATCTGATTACATATGAACATCAAAACTCTTAAACCTCCCGAACATGTATTTCCCAATGAAGGTGTTGAGGGTTTCTTTGCCTCCTAAGCAAACCATCCACACACACTTTTTTTTTGGGTTTTATGATAATCTTCATTTGAGTTTCATTCATATATAAAATCTATATTGACAGTGAAATTAATATTAAAGGTGCATAGTCCCGGTAGTGTAGAGGGCGCTGTTGATGATACTGCCGATCACCGTTAGCATTGATACGAAGATTACCGAAGTTGAGCTGTCATCAAGAGTAAAGTGCGTAGGTGTTGCCTTCGTTGTCTTCTCTGCGCATCGCGCAGTCTGTAGTAATGCCAGGGTGCTTGCATATGTGCATCTTATTATGGCATCACAAAAGAAGTTTGCTAGAGCTGTCATCCCCTTCAACCGAATCATGAGCCGAACTGTGATCGGACCACTGACTGCAGTGGATCGGACTTCTTCGGACTCGGGGAAGTGGGCCACAGCGTAAGCGCCAAAGAGGAGTCGATAACATAGGTCTCTAAGCTATAGGAAACTTGCGCCTTGCGCCCGCGTACGCATTTGACTAAATACACCGGGACCATGCATCTTTAATACACACACACACACACACACACACACACACACACACACACAGATTCTGTTGCTGTAATTCATTTCCAGAGGAACACACCGTCATTCTTGAAACAGAATTGTCCACATTGCTTGAATATGAGACCATTCTGAAGCAAATAATTTTTACACAATAGATAAATAATGTACTCTTATGAATCCCACAAGGATTGGAACAATCATCCCCCAACATTTCCACTGATTCCCACTGATCAGCTACTAGCCATCCCCTTTAAGAAAAGTATGCAAAAGTTGAAGGAAGAATTGAATATGAACAGATGACAGACTTATTGAATGAATTATGGACCAAACCTGTATATCGGGGGGGGGGGGGCATTTCATGAATCGGTTTAGTCGGATATCTTTCTGACAAAACTGTTATAAACTACCGAAATCCTTGCATCTGACTGTCAGGCAAACTGCCTCATGAAATGCCCCAGAATAACAAAGTTTATTATGTGTGAATTTCCTAATTGTGCGCATGTACGCTTGTGCGTGTGTGTCCATGTGTATCTCTACCTGTTATATATCAGGTATCTATTTGCTGATTTATTGACGCAGTAAAAGAAGATCCCGCACAGGATCAAAATTATACAAGCAAGAATTCAAGTGGTGCAGAACCAATAAACTTATTTGATATATCCATGTACTTGATAGTTCAGATTCGGTGAAGACAATGCGCCATGTATAGATGAATAATATTGTTCTCATTACCAATGCCTGCGTGCTTACCTGGTATTCGACACATGTGTTGGACGGTAAACGTCGGTAGTACGACGGGGCGGAGGATAAGTTTCGGGATGGTTTGTATGACGGATCCATTCCATTGCCTAATGAGACCGCATGGGGGTAATCCTTGGGTGGAGTAATTCTGGGCGGAGGGTTGACCCAGGCACTCACTATAGGGTGATTCTGCCTTGACTTGTGGCAGTTCTTGATATACACAGCACCATAAAATTATGAACAAAGCATACACATGCAAAGTGAAAAAACGAGTTACTCAGAAGACACCGCAGAGTAGTGATATGTAAGCCCTATAGTTACAGAAAAGCAAATCCATTTTCAGTTTAAGTTGTTTGATTAAGATTAGTAAAGTATTATGTATGACATATTTTATTTCTTTACAAATCAAAGCATGTAATAAACAATCCTAGGTTACTACTTGCCGACAAGCAGGTTAGTACAAGGAAAAAGAGAATAAAATGGGCCATTACAACACAAGGACACAAATATTATAATGTACATTTACAAACGAACATGATACATTTGATCAGATGTTTCAGAACAAAAATACAAAGTAAAATTATTTCAATTTACATTTAACCTATCGCCAAAAATATCAAATCTAATCCCTCATTCAAATATACAAAACTACCAAAATACAATTATACTAATATATTTCATTAAATCCACTCAACATAATCTTATTACTCTTCTTCATTTAATACAGGTGAGAGTATGTTGAAATATTATGAAGATGAGAGAAATTGGATTATTCATTCTGTGTAGGGTACTCTCAGTTTCAAATAACTATCACTCCAACATTTATTTACGTGAATGTTAATGACAAATATACAGGAGACAGAAAAGGAGATAGAAAAAGTGAAAGTTTCCTGAAACATTGGGGGAGAAATAAGACGCTTATGCGGATGTGTGAAGATTCCCATGTTTTCCAAGGACACTGATAAGATGAAGACACAGCGCACTCTGAACTGATGGAAATTAACAGTAACGCGTTACCCCTTAAAGTTTTAAAGGGGATGTCCATTATACAGATTTGAGAAAGCTCATTCATTTCATTTCTAGAAAGTGATTTGTTAACGGCATCTTACACTTTTCACTTGCTATTTTTCCATGCTTTTCGGCAACAATGTCGTTATCCGTTTAACGTTATCAGCATTGGTTAAGTCGCAATATCCAAGTAATGTAATAGATTATTTAGTATGCTGTCGAAAAAGCGTAGGCGTAGTAATCCGCTTGAACAGGACAAATGAGTTATTTCAATAAAGTGAGAAAAAGGGGAAATTAATTTTTGCATCCTCTTATTTCTGTTACTTAGTATTTGGCGGCTGACGACCTCGCCGCCTTTTTTTCTTCCTGTCCCGCCCCGTATCTGTCTCTATGAAAAAAAAATGAAATTAAATGGAATGAGATAAAACGTTAAAAGCAATTCCGCTGATTAGTGTGCAATGAATAACTTGAATAAATTCAGTGGATATCAATTTGTGTGCATGAACTGTTGAAAGCATGGGGGTTGGCTTTTAGCAAATTACCTACAAAACGATATTGAGCCATGAAATTGTCAGCGTAAACTGATGATGCCTTTAGCGATTAATATTTCTTATACGCCTACAAAAAACACAAAATGTACAGTATAGTATTTGGAGGCTATATATCTATACCTAACATGTTAATCTTATCAATTCAATACATGTATACAAAGAGCTTGCTTCCAAAAGGCGCTAAATCCATTGAAAAATGACGGATTTAGCGTCTTTTGGAAGCAAGCTCTTCATATTGAGCAGAAAAGCTGATTCAAAAGTGTAAAGGATTGGACCAAGACGATCACGGATCTCCTTATGACAGCTGCCAACCGTACGGCCTGGAGAACAACTTTTACATCATTATCATATCACCCTGTGGGAGCTGGGCGCCTTGGAATGTTTCTACAGATAAATGGCGCTATATAAATGTTGTTTCATCATCATCATCATCATCATCACCCAAACGTTATCTATTGATTGATTTATGATATTTATTTATGATAGTCCTTGAAATTATCTTTACATGAAACGATCTTTACATGAAAACGATCTTTACACGCAGTGGAAGGATGTATGGAACATTGTTACAATCGCTCATCACTCACAAAGCTATTTATATGCATGCACATCAATATACACACATAATTATGCATCAGTACATAGGCAAGGAGGTGTGAGAGAAGAAGTGGAAGCTCTTCACGAATTGTGCAAATTTATGCAGACTGGTTCTATAGCATGACAATTGAATGCTTAGTATATCACTGGCTTTGATGTTTCATGCCCCAAGCTGCTCTTCCATAGAGGTGGGATACGGAGACCATAGAAGAGGTTTTTTATTCTAACAAAATTAAGCTTTTTACTTCTTCTCTTTTTCAAATCTCCTACTTATGAATAACCCCAAACTAAAAAAAAAATATATATATAAGAAGGTATAAATGTCTTTTAAAGAATAGCATACTCATAAACCATCTTGGGCATATTTGTGCATAATACTGTTTGCCAGGTTTAGGACATTCAAGTGTTGAATGTTCAATCTTTCAAATAAAGTGATTGGCTGATGCGTCTTTTTGCGTGTTTAGTAGCATTTAAGAGTTAAAGAAGAACATTTTTTATAACAATTTTCTTTGCATGTCCTATATTCTTTGCACACTGAAAAATTGCTGACGAAAATATTGAAAGGGATAGCAAATTGCTGCAGGCAGGTAGGTTGTATTTTAGGAATGATGTGGTAATTAAGTTCACCAAAGTTCACCAAAGGTCATCTTAATCTCTAATATCTTATATAACATAATCTGATATGGCATATGAATTGTAAATATTCAATAGCAAGATCCCATTGATGCTGTTTCAGGACGGTTTGCCTATCTGAAATAGATGAAAAAGTAAAAGGTTTACTAAACGGGTTGTGAGGCATCCCCTTCCTCCAAGAGGCAAAAGCAGAAAGAGGAATTGTTTGCCTGATGCAAGATGGGGATGGTTGTATATTGCGAGATTGATAGGGGTAAATACAGTGACCTGAGGGGTGATTGGGTGTTCAGGTAAAGTAGATCAGTACCTTTATCACTCTCACATATGTGACTCTTCATCCACTACCGATCACAGCAAAACAAATTCCCTACAATCTTCATCTGTTGAAATACTCAATTAATTTGTGTTTATTTCAAACGTTTAGCAAAAACAGATTATTTCACCTTCAGAGTAAGAGAAAACCTTTCTTAAAACCCCTTTGTTTCTTGGAATTAGACAAAAAGTTACTCGAGGTGAAGAGAGAGAGAGAGAGAAGGGTAAGATATAGAGAAACCAGGAGAGAGGAGGAGTGGTGAGGTGACTTACCATCCCATGGGCCAGTCTGGCATGTTATATCAAGTGTGCCTTGTCATGGGAACTACACAGAACACGATCCAGTGTAGACTGACCATACTATAAGTAGCAGGGGCGGATCCAGGAATTCCGTAAAGTGTGTGTGTGTGTGGGGGGGGGGGGACGTAAACAATATGTCTGGTGCTACTTCCGGTTTCATCTTTTTTTTTTTTTTTTAACAACAAATAAAGAGGGGGGCGCGCCCGGTGCACCCCCCTCTGGATCCGCCATTGCATAGCATGAGTGACCATTAATTTACTTCACAGTAGCTAGCTTTCACTTTAAAGTTGGTATATTAGATCACATACCTCCTTTACGCTTAAAGGTACAAATAACACTTTTATGTTCCATCTATCAGGGGGTACACAACTGCTTCATGTTTACAATTCTGGACACAGTTAGTAATCACAGACATTAGATGACTCTAGAAAGGAAGATCAAAGACTATTTGTGACCGTGCACCTCAAAACGAACATAAAGTCGCACACACTGATTTTGCGTGAGGACTGAAAATAAGTGAAATGGGTCAACCTAGCCGAACTTGACTTTTTCATATTTTCTGAAAGAGCGGGTCTTTTTTTACATTATGCTAAAATTTGTACCATAAAACGGGCAGGAAAGTGTGTTTTTTTTTTCAGATAGTGCTACTGCTTTGAAAGTTGGCATTAACTATAGACAGAATGTGTTAATGAGGCATTCTTAATTTCAGTTTAATCTGATAATCCCTTCATTGTTGTTACTCTGGTGGTTTACTTCCTGTTTTTTGTCCCATTTATCGCACAGCCAGCGCGGTTTGGTAAAGATTAAGCGCTTGAATAGACACTGTACTTCAGAGCCTCTTTTCTCAGTTCACACTTTTCCTGAGTTTGTGCTTTCTTTCAAATATTTAGATAGGTTAGGAGAGTCCATTTCATTTGAGTTATACATCATTTTAAAGCTTAAAGTCTGCTCTTTCAGAATATGATCTTAACTAAAAATTCATGTCTGGCGACTTTTTGTTTGTTTTGAGGTGCAGGGTCACATTTACCAATAAACAGAAGGGCGATGGTGGCCATGGTCACCGCTTTGAGACGCGTCTGTTCGAATTCTGCACCAATAGAACCATTGATAGTGTACTTCGATTGACTCCAAAGAATCTAAATTCAGAATCAAAATAAAACCAAACAACAAATTTGCATAACAATGTTGCAACATAGGATGGCAGTATAGTCCGGGCTGGCATCTCATCAATTTCTTTCAGGTATGTCTGTACGTTGAGGGTCGTTTTACGTTTTCTTGCCATATTCGGTACCTCTACTTTCAATTTCATCAATATTGTATTGAATTTGATCCGGGAGAGCTTACTGTAGAGCGTTCAAATCCTAGGTTGTCATTCATGGTTGTATATGGAAATCAAAATTATACATTAATGATCTTATTCGTCAATCCTTGCTAAAATCTAATTCTATCGTTAGGAATGCTAGCACCTTTTTTTTCCTTTTTTTTTTTTTTACACGGAGACTTCTTATCTAACCAAGACCTCTTGACTGTCATTTATTTTCACTCATTCTATGTTTAAGTATGTGTCTATATTTTGAGAATATTATAATTATAACGATAATAGTCATAGTATCTTTGCTTTACGTATACGTAATACCTTATCGTGTGACTGTACGGTGTCCTGGACGAAATTGAAAACACGTTTTTAAAACTCTATGATATGATTAATATGGGTCATATGTCAACATAAAATCACGCATCATAAATCTTAAAGCAGAAGGTCATAGTCTTATGACAACATTTTTTATAGCATTACTAAAACGACGTTAATTAAAACAAAAATTACAATATTACACAGAACATAAAGGAGAGAATTTCGAAGAAAACTATAACGAATATGAGTACAAATAGTCAGCTACTGCAACAGGCAGATTTTAGTTGGCATTTTCGAAAACCATGGTCACAGAGAACGAAACTTAATGACAACGTTTCATAGTTCATCAACAAAAGACATTTCAAAGTGTCTGAGATTAAATCGAAAACGTTATTTTCGAAAAATTAAATGAGATTATGACGAAGATGGGAGGGAAAACCTTGAGATACTTATTATAAATTATCATTTTCTTGTTTTTTCTTAATGCACAAAGATATGAGTAAAATCAGTATTATGCTAATATGCGATTTAGCATTGATGATACGGAAAGAGTCTATTTCAGCTTACTGCGTTCATTCTAACACACATTGTAACACGTTGCATATTTTTGTATTCCATTATTTATTCTTTCTCAATTTAGACTTCGTCCGCTTACTTTATCAGAAATAAACATTTCTATATTATTCATACCATATGTCCGTGCACACATACACCTCATTCACACACGCATTTAAATGAACATGAAGTGTTTCAGGATATGTAGTAAAACTCTCTTATCTGATTTTTTAAAAATATTTTTATGAAGGACTTTACTTCAAAGCGTGCAAATTAATGCCTCATCTGGCTCCATTTACATTCAAAGGCCAATTAAAAAAAAAAAAAAACCTGAAAATATGATGCAACAAGTAACCTGCAACCTGAGGTGTATGGTGTCCTGATAATTAAAAGAAGCCAACAATAGGAACTCCCTACTCAAGAAAACGATGACTAGATACAACTTGTGTATTTTACTAGCATGAGGTAGTTCCATATGTATTTGGCAATTAATGGTAAACTTGAAACTTAGATCACTTACCATTATTGCCTCGGTCAGCACCTTCCTCAGGAAACCTTGCTATAATCACGTAATATTCAAATAGTTGTTGTTGTTGTTTTTCCCCTGTCAAAAAGATCTCCTTGCAGTTTAGTTGCCGCGTAATTATCAAGTTTAACGGCTAGAACGAAGTAGGAAACGAATCATCAGATTTCTCGATG
Organism: Diadema setosum; assembly: GCA_033980235.1. Taxonomy (NCBI): domain Eukaryota; kingdom Metazoa; phylum Echinodermata; class Echinoidea; order Diadematoida; family Diadematidae; genus Diadema; species Diadema setosum. The sequence goes on along the minus strand of CM067075.1, from coordinate 33,043,706 downwards.
CCAGGCGAATGGGGCTTTCCAGCGAAGTGGGGCCGTCTATCGTCTGGATTAACGAGATTCTCTTCTGAGAAGAGTATTTACACCATTCTCTTCAATATCCATACATGGCTTACACGGCAATACTCATGGCCACGGCGACATGGAGAGTATAACCAGCGCATGCTACCCCTCCCCCATACAGTTGAAGTGAAAGTTCAATCATTTTAAGCTTACATTATTAAAACCAGATGGCCGTATTTCTAGTACCATGCCCTCTTAAGTCAGCGAAATTCATTTAACATCCAGGTTGACTGATAAACTGATGTTGCACATTGTCAAAACAAGGATGTAAGATCACTTTTCCTGATGGCAAACAAGGACAATTCTCTGATGTGTTATCTGAAGGAATTCAAGTTGACCAGTTGGATTGACTGCATACCAAACATAAAAAAGAGATTCATTGCTGATAATTGTAATGCTAGATAAGATAGCGAATCACAGGACAGTATTGGCTGGATAAACGGTGAATCTAAGGAGATCTTTAAATAATAGAATTGAAATTTCTGCTTGATAAAGAGAGCTATCTGTGTTTAATGACGATGGGTAACTTTGCAACAACGGAGTGAAAGTTTTCCCATTTGAATGTTTTTCAAAATATTGAGCTTCAAAAGTTTATTTGATGAAAATCAGTTTTGAAATGGCTGAGATGTCCAAAAACAAGGTGAAACAGAGATTCTAATAAAAGGCGTGGCTTGTAGTCTTCATCATTATCACTTTTTTTTTTGGATATCTCAGCCATTTGAAAACCAATTTTCATCAAATAAACGTTGAATCCTTCTTAAAATTACATGCTCTTTCATATTTCATAAGTTTCTCATTATCTCACTTAGGAATGTTCAAAAACATGAATCCCCACCTCAACAAGGACTGTACAGCCCCTTTAAATTCGAGCGTCGGTTTTCACATAGTCGACTACAACATAGTGTGAGCACACTGTGGCCACTGTGTTCTTTCCAGAAGGCAAAAAAAAAAAGAGAGAATAAAAATAAAGTCTTGGTTTCATAGGAAAGTAAAATTACGTGATGACGTGAGTGAGTGAGTGAGTGAGCGCCTAGGCAGCTCCTCATACTGCTCCATCTCATTTTGCTTCTAAGTACTGTCCAGTGGATTTTTGTGGTATATGTTCATTACCAAGTTGTTGTGTATCGCGTCAGGATCCATCAAGACCGTCCTGAAGCTGTTAAATTGTCAAATATATGACTAAGTTGACCATATATTTTTCCCATGATATGGCTCTACACACTTGACTGGGGTGCCATTTCTAAGAGACCTACTTGACTGAGCAACCTTTGGGTCTTTTGAGAAACCACAAAGTCTATTCAGCTACCAAGTACAGTGCTCTTCAATGTATTGTCCGGGGCAATAGTTGCAAGCCTCAGCAATGGAATTCCCTAATGCCTGCACAATTGCCCTGACACTGCTACTATTCTTTGGATCAACCCAAGCTTACAGGGAGCCATGCATGCTGTGTGCAAGAAGTACCTGCATGTACAGAAGCTATGGGAAATCTACAGATGGATTGAAATATGCATCTACAAGGACCCCATACTATGCAAACTCTGTGTCTACGTTCCAGCTTTTACTTAAAGCAGGAGATGTGGATCCCAACCCTGGACCGGAAGGAGAAAAAACACCTATGAGACCGAAAAATGTCATCCAAAAGGATGGTACACCACCCTACGTATCACAGCTGCCTAACTCGAGGATTATTCGTTATGACGCAACGTTTCTTCATAGTCTGAGCCCCCCTCAATATGTGTCACAGTCCCGGAGGCTGCCGTTGACTATTTGGGAAACAATATCTACCCTTGGAATTGCAAAAACAAAAAAGACAAGACGAGGCAAAAAGAAAACCGGACATTTATCTTCATCACCCATAAATTTGACTCATGAGTATATAAATCAGCCAGGTGAGCTATTACACATCGATGGGAAAGGATTAAAAGTGTCACATCTGAACATCTGCAGCTTACCAGCAAAATTAGATTATCTGAAAGATTTGCTTAAGAATCATGTTCTTGATATATTTACAATGTCTGAAACCCATCTGGATAATACAATTCTGGATTCTGAGTTGAATATAGATGGGTACAAGATAGAAAGAATTGACAGAAACCGAAGAGGAGGTAGGGTGGGAGTGTACATTGCCGACAGTGTCACATATGTGCGTAGATGTGATTTAGAATCATGTGAGTTAGAGGCTTTGTGGATAGAAGTCAAATGCACCAATGCTAAGCCCATTCTAATAGGAACGTTTTATCGTCCTCCAAGAGCTAATGTTGATTATCAAAATCATATTGATGAATGTGTATCCAGAGTAACAGAACTGAACTGTGAAGTCATCGTACTTGGCGATTTCAATTACAATATGTATTGTAAGAATGAGTCAAGGTCTGTTGATAAATTGTGCAGGGAAAATAATTTGAAGCAAATGATAAAAGATCCAACCCGTGTTACTGAGACCAGCACGGCCGTGATAAGGCAAAGGAACGTAACTCAAAATTTGGGCATTTTGAGTTATGAGCATATGGCTCCTAAATAAAATGCGCTCTTTTTAATGGTGAAAGTCTCAATTCTCAAATGTTTACCATTTCAGAGATAAAAAGCGTATCTTACACACCTTTTTCACAACTTTGCCGTTTCCAGCTAGGCAAAACAACGTAACCTGAGATACGTATAGAAATGACAAAGAAAGCATTTTCGCTGTAAAGCCCCAGTCACATAATGCTCTGCGTCCGGCGTTACGTCCAAAAAAGTCATTTTTTCCGCGGACCCCAGCGGATCCTTTGCCGTCACCAGAAATTTGTACAAAACATGCGGGCAAAAAATGCGGGCGATACGGACAGATACGACCAGATGCGAACACTTGCGTCCACTTGCGGATATTCTTACGAATTGGAACATAATAGTTCTGAACACTTGCGGATATTTTCGGATAGTTACGAATAGTTACAGATTGTTATTAATAATTATGGACAATTTGGTTTTCTCTTACGATTCCTGCTAAGTCAGTGTATTATGACAGCAAGGTTATCACATTTTGAACTGTCTTACATTGTACACTGGGGAAAACTGAAATTGAATTTCGTACAAGTTGTGAAAAATCGTAATCCTTTAAGATTTGCTGAACAATAGTAAAAGCTATATGAAATTTTGAACTTGAAGTTTGAATTTTGTTTGTGCAACTCAAATTTGAATAAACGTCATAAATGAAAAGAATATATGTGACCGTGCATCACAAAACGAACAAAAGGTCGCACACACTGATTTTGTGAGAGGACTGAAAATAGGTGAAATGGGTCAACCGAGCCGATCTTGACTTGGCTACCCTTGGTAAATAAGGCCTTATCATTATTATTATTATCATTATTATTATTATTATTATTATTATTGCTATTATTATTATTATTATTATTATTATTATTATTATTATTATTATTATTAGTTTCAGTTTAATCTGATAATCCCCTAATTGTTGTTAGTCCGGTGGTTTCCATCCTGTTTTTTGTCCCATTCATCGCACAACCAGCACGGCTTGATAAAAATTAAGCGCTTGAATAGACACTGTACTTCAGAGCCTCTTTTCTCAGTTTACACTTTTTTTTAAGTGTGTGCATTCTTTCCACTATTTAGATTTAGGAGAGTCCTTTTGATTTGAGTAATGCATCATTTTAAAGCTTGAAGTCTGCTTTTTCAGAATATTTTCCCAACTAAAATTTCATGTGTGGTGACTTTTTGTGTGTTTTGTGGTGCAGGGTCACATCACTATACCACAAATAAAATACAAAGAGTAAGAAAATAATTACTTGCAGTCATGGAATAGACAAACTGTGGTTACGCTGTCGTTGCTCAGCGATATTCATGACTTACTGGGTTGTGTTAAGGAGATATTTATGATAAAGCAATGCTTATTAAATCTACAGAAAAAAAAGACATCAGAACTTTCAAACACCCCTCCCACGCCCAAGTACAATATCAAGTCATCTCTTGAAGTAATGTATTTTCTGTTTGAATTTCTTGTATGCATGTCATTTTGTAATGCGCAGTAGAGTATATTATCATAGTAGCTGCGCAATATAAACGTCCTTTACTTGATTATTATTATTATTATCATTGTTATTATTATTATCATTATTATTATTATTATTATTATTATTATTATTATTATTATCATTATAATTATTATTATTATTATTATTATAAAAAAAAATGTAGGGCCTAATACACATTCGATGGAGCGTAAAGTGCATGGGTAATACTATAGAGAAATAAATTCGTTCTCATTTTATATAGTTGCCCGTGTCCCACACCTTCCCCGGCCAGAAAAGTGTATAAAATGCTATCACCCCATCCCCTACCCAAAATATTGCTTTTTTCGAAAAAAAATACATTCGAAGAGTACAAGAAAAAAAAAGTTCAGCACCAAGAGTCAACCAATGTCATGAGTATACAGGGTATGGGTGCCACTTAAAATGACCATTAATTGTGGGAAACATTTCATAATTTGACCATGCAGTTCTGCCTTGAGCTCCACCGCTCCGACTGTGTTGTAGCATTCCTTCAGGTAAAGGCGCTGCAGCTTGGCAACAGGAGTATTGTGCCTTCCCACGAGTCTCTGTGTTCCCATGCGAGTGGAAAACGAAAAACGTCGAAGGGAAGGACGTAATTGTCCGCAACATCCGTAGCTGTCCGTAAATAGCCGTAAGCGGACGAAACTGTTGTGATACGTTAACTTGCGGTTAATTTCGGATACTTACGGTGGACGTAAGCGAACGCAAACGGACGGAAGGTAAATTTTTTTGCGGATGGTCTGCGTCCAAGCCACGGGTAGTTACGTTCAGTTACGGATAGTTACGTTTGGTTACGGTTACTTGCGTAAGTTTGCGTCCGTGGCGTCCCTCTGCGAAATTTTGAACATTTCAAAATTTCGCAGGTTCGGCGACGTCATTTTGCGTTTCTTTACGGATGAGTTACGGACAATTACGTCTACATACGTCCCTGCGGATGCCTGCGTCCACGCTGCGTCCCCCTGCGTCCACTCATTCGTATCTATCCGCGGCGGACGTAATCCATCGTAAAGCACTGTGTGACTGGGGCATTACGGCAAATGAACGTATCTTTACATACACTGTTTTTTCATGGTGGTTTCTCAAGAAAAAAGAAGGAAATTGCGACGCCAAAAGAACGTATGTCATCATACAGCGCTTTGCTGTGTAAAATCAGGGCCATGCGCGCTACAGTCAGCACGGCAAAACAACGTATCAACATCGTGGTCATCACAACACACGCTGCACTGATAACTCTATGTGTAAGACCTACGGCTACGTGCTGCAGATCCATTTCAGCCGCGGCAGTGAGTGTATTGTAGTGCCGCCGCGCGCTGCTGCCGCGCCGCTTTCTCGCTTGCGACAACAGCTTAAGCAGAGTTACACCGACTGGTTGACTGGCAGGCAAGCTTTGCTGCAGTGTGAACCATGAAGTCATGCCCATTGTTCTGTTTTGCAGTCATGGAATGGATATTCTCCTGACCAGCTAATGCTACCACAAAGAAAGTCAGCGGTAACACCGGTAAGTTTTATGGTTTTTTTGTCAGGTCTAAGTTTGATCTAGCCCGACCAGACGCCGTGCGAAGTACGGCGATTGGGCTGTACAGACTGGACGACAGTACGCTTTGCTAGTAGGGTCCAGTACCTTCGATAATAGTTTTCACTAAGATTTAAGAACTCGATGAGTAAAAAAAAAAAATAAACAAAAAACACAGCAAGCTATGAAAATAAAGAGCAAACTTAGAGCTATGAGTATGACAGCCTTTCCTTTCGGTGGGCTTGCCAAAACGTGGCTCATTGGTGTGGTTGTGGTTGTGGTTCTACTAATGTAACAATGACTATGTAAATGTAGGATACTTGTAGTAGTGCAGGTACTACTACTAGTGGTCTAATAGAAGTAGTGACTCTCAAAAGAAACTTACCTATGCGCAAATACATTGAGTGGACCCTAATATTATACTGTTATGATCATCGACTTGACGTCTTCTACCTCAAATTCAGTTTTCGTCTAAAAGTCTAAAAAAGTAAGAGCTTTATAGTAAACAGTAGTTTCGACTTCAAGCTAATGACAATAAAGCTTGATACTGATGAATTCCATTTAGTCTTCAGTGGCAACATGAACTGATGGAAGACGATATGTTCTAATAATGACATTAACATCATTACTTTAGCAAGAAAAGTAAGGACAACAAAATTTGTTGTCAGTACTTGTGTTTAACCAAAGATGTAGCCAAACACTATTTAATAATGTTTGGGCTACATCTTTGGTTAAACACAAGTACTGAAGTAGTCTTTGATCTTGTTTGTTATTTCTTGAAAGAATGAAGAATGTGATTGTGGTGTTTTCATACATACAGGAATTTATCCACTTAAAATAAGCCTAAAAAAATAAAGTCATATTAAATGGTACTCTGTACCTGCTAACTATGGAAGCCTGATTTATCTTTTTTCTTTTTTTTTTCCTTTTGTATTCTTGGTGCAATTTTAGTCAGGTGTACATATTCTTTAAAACATTTATTTGTTTTTCATTTCGATACAAAAAAAAAAAATGCATTGTAGCCATGGTAGATGCTATACATGTTATACGTTCCACCCCTCCCCATAACAATGTTGAGGGCAAAAGCTCATGGAATTCAAATATCTATTCTGAAGTTACGTGGTTTTAAATACTATGGAAAGTTCAAATATTCAGACCCAATCGTCTACTTTAGATGATATTAACATTCGTGTTGAAATACATATTTGCATGTCTCTCTTTTCAGTGTCCACACCAACCGCCAGCCTAGACCAGCACAGAAAAGGAATGCAGTGTATCAAGTATAATAAAAGGTACAAGTTGAATAATCACCTATTAATTCATACAACAAAAGTAGAAGAAGGGGGAAGAAATGAATCCCACCTTTGTCATTATCACTGGCGACACAAGCCGGCATTTGGAAAAATCATAAAAGAAAAAAAATAAAAGAAGGCAAAATCCATGATGATGACTCTCTGATAATTTGAGAATACCACATTTCACAGTTCATTCCTTAGCAATGAAGAAAAGGTAATATGAAATGAAAACTGACGAAATAGTCACCATTCTCTCTCAAAAATAAACACACAGCCTTGTATATCCTCAAGGGGTATTTGTATGATGTTGAATAATATATATTGTGAGTGTATTTCGATATTAAATACTCATTCTCATTTCCTTTGATTTTTTTTTTTGGAGGGGAAGGGGGTCTGTGAGAGAGGATTTGTTACACACAACCATGTCTAATGAAGAATTTAATCACATGATATAACTAAAGCAGAGTTGAAATTCACTGTCTTTTACGGAAAGAGTGCCTTATTTTGTGTTAATTATTCTCTTCCATTTCTTTTACATTTTCCTGCAGTGGTCTACCGAGCAGTTCGAAAGCAGAGAAAAGAGCAACTATACAGATTTCAGAACAGCTGTGCACGATGGAAATGGAGATGGAGTGGATTGTGCACTAGATCAGTCAACTCTAGAAGAAAAATGATAACACTCGGATTGTTTATATAGGATCAGGTAAATCTTTCACAGTTAGATTAAGAACTCGCAAAACTCAACTGTGAAGTGTTAATGACTATTCTCACGTTATGAAGGCACAAGAAAGATTTTTTTTTTTATTGATATGAAACTAAAGGTTCTATTTCGAAAAAAAAAAAACAATATATGATGAGGGCTTATTGCCCTTTGAAATGATGACTATCAACTTTAGGTAAAACTATCACTTGTTCATATCAAATATTGTTGTAAATGCTTGCCCTCAAAATCAATATCATGTCAATTGAAACATGTCAACTTATTTCAGAAAACCAGGGAAATAGTAACCTTATTTCCTGCAAAATGTTCATATCTTATTTTGAGCCTAATCCCTCCAGGAGCTCTCAGACAACGCAGATGTAAATTGCAGCACAGCAAATCGCTGTTGTGATGAGACGTTTATTGAAATGTGTTTAAAGTGAATACTGTTGCAAATTTTCCCTTCGTTTAAGCTGCCTAATAATTGTTCTTTACCCAAGTATTTACTTCTTACTACACTTGATCTTCAACAACAGTAAGGATTAAAAATGTTATGTGTGCTATTTACAATTTGTAATTTGTAGATGTTCTGATCTTCCAAGGTAAAAATTGATGCGAAGGTCTGATATGGTAATAGTATAACTAATCTCCAGAAAAAAAAAACCAACAACCCAACAACAATTATGTTCTGTTGAAAATTTTATTCCCAGGGTTTTGTTCAACTGTGGTACGTATGTAAGCTAATAACTTTACTCGGGAAGTAAATGACATTTTTTTTTCTATTTCTAATTAACCATCATGATAATGTTTAGTTACTGCTGATTTGCTTTCAATGTGATAAAAGCATAATGGCATACCAAACTCTCTCTTACATTTTAACAAGAAAGCGTAGATATCTATGTCATATTTTTAGAACTTGCAAATAATCGAATGATTTTTGTAATGCTGTTATCTTTGAGAAACAGATGTACACACATTTTTCCCTATAAACCTTTCAGAAGATGTAAATCAGTCTCTGCATCTACATTTCTGTCATGTCTTTCTCAAAGTTATTCTACTGAGAGAATGTTTGCAACTCTGACAAGTCTGAGGTGCGTGTGTGTGTGCGTGTGTGTTTTGTGTGTTTTTGTACTTGCTTGGTTGTGTGTGTGCGTGTGTGTGTGTGTGTGTGTGGTCAAGTTACACCTAAAAACATTAAAACCTGGATTCATGATTACCTGATAAAGCATTGTTATTATTGTTGTTGTTCAAAGAATTGAGGCATATTATCATTAGAAGTTTTAACCTTACGGATACAGTTCATGCTATCAACCAAACATTAACAAATTATAACGATAAAAAAGTACACAATATCATTCTTTCTGTTCAAATCCTTTCATCTCAATGGAAATCGTTAAATAAATCAAAGAAAAGATAGAAATTAAAATAGGAGTCTCAATATTAACACATTAAATGCGTGTATGTCTCTTTGAAACGAAGTGCATGTACAGATGTCTATACAATTTTTTAATACCCATTTTATTTTTTTTTTTGGCCAGTTCTCAAACAGTCCATTTTACAGACTTTACCCAAACTCGTACTTTAGTTGTCGATATTAATCCAAATCCATGTTTTTGTTAAAACAACATGAATGATAAACCAAATATAATTATGTTCACAATGAAAAATCTTACATCAAGGGATAAAAAACACACACTTAAAGATAATAAAAAAGAATGGACATCTCAATAAACTATAAACTGTATATGCAAATGAAGTAAAACAAAAAATGAAAGGTAATTGGTAGATAACAACTAATTACATTTTAGCACATACTCGGTAAGTTTTCAGAAAAAAAAACATGAATATTCTCTTGCATCGATAATTTTGCAAGCTACTGTGTTTTACTATTCTTAATATACGCTCTTAAAACATCCGAGTCAGAACTGACCCGGAACTGGGTCTGTTGGGGTCATACACCGTTCCGGGTCAGAAATGACAGGGAGTGTGGTCAGATATGACCCATTCAGAGTCATGAATCGGGTCAGGATGACCCCATTCGGGGTCTTCATGACCAAATTCCATGTCATTTCTGACCCGGAACGGTGTATGACCCCAACGGACCCAGTTCCGGGTCAGTTCTGACTCGGGTCTTTTTAGAGTGTATATTTAAACACATATAACGGGACTTTTATTATCCAGTTAACAAAATTGTCAAATAAACAACTGATAGAGATTGTTGCCATTGAGTCGGGATACGTCATTCTGCCTAATTACATTGATGAAAGGGTTAAGGCGCAGATATTTGTAAGTCGAGATACGTTCTTTTGGCATACTGAAGTGGCTTCGCGGGAGAATGCTTACGCGCCGTAAGTCAAGATACGTTCTTTTGCCTAATTGATATGTTGCCGCGTGAGGATTCTCGCACAACGTAAGTATGGATACGCTCTTTTGGCAAACTAGAATTAATCATCAGCACAGTGCTGTGATTCGCTAAAATGCTGTATCTATTCTAAACATGGCAATTACTCTAAAACGGGAAGTCCTATTTTACTGAAATTTTATCGAGATATTCTTTATTAATGCCTAAGAAACTTCGCCGCTTCAAAAGTGTTTTACTCCTATGACGGAAAAATGGGAACCAATTGAATTTTCAAACTCGTTTTTCTCAGAACATGATATTCTGAGTTACGTTGTTTTGCCTTATTACGGCCGAGCTGCAGAACTTTGATTGATATTGTAATGACAAACTTCCCAAACAATATTTGTCAGAACAGAGTTGTGACCCTTGGTGTCAGTGACCACAACCTGATATATGTTGTACGGAAATTGTATAGACCCAAGTTACCGCCCAAATTAATTACGTACCGATCAATGAAAAGGTTTGACCCGAATTCTTTTGTAACAGACTTGAATGCAAAGGATTGGGGTAACTGTCTAGTCCCAAGTGATCCTGATCAAGCGTGGTCAATCTGGAAACATTTGTTTTTGGATGGATGTGACAAACATGCCCCTCTCGTAATTCATAGAGTCAAAGGTAATCAAACAAAGTGGGTCACTGAGGAATATGTATCTTTATCTTATTTGAGGGATAGGCTGAAGAAGAAAGCAGAAAACCAAGACCAAACGCAAAACTCATGTGTAATTTGGAGACAATACCGCAAAGTACGGAATCATCTGAATAATCTACGTAACACACTGAAACGTGATTATTATCGAATGAGTGTTGCACAAAACAGAAGAAATCACAGACAACTGTGGAATGTTTTAAGAGAGCTAACTCCAAGTAGAAAGTCAGTTACTGAAAAGATCACAGGGTTGCAGATAAATGATACTCTTGATCATGACATTGGGAATATTGTAAATGAATTAAACAGTCATTTTGTGTCAATTGGTACAAATGTTTGTTGTAATGAAAAGTCCTTACGTACCCATGTCACATATAGCCGCGTACCCTATGTTGATTTCAAATTTGTTGAAATTACGGAACATTTTGTGTTAAACGCGCTACAGAAACTACAGACAAACAAAGCAACTGGTCTGGATATGATAGGAGCACAGCTGTTGAAAAGTGCTGCCCCGGCCATATACACACAGCTTACTCACTTATTTAATCTGACACTAAGAGCTGGTAAAGTACCTCGTGAGTGGAAAGAAGCTAAAGTCTCCCCTATCTACAAAAGCGGGGATAGAACAGGCAAAAATAACTACAGACCGATTTCTGTTATACCAATTGTTATGAAAATTCTGGAGCGTGCAGTACACGATCAACTGCAATCTTACCTGATAGAGCATGACTTACTTGCACCGCAACAGTCTGGTTTCCGTAGGGGCCACAGCACTCATACAGTACTCACGTATTTTTCTGATTATTTGTTGAAACAGATGGATCAAGGGAAGTTAACGGGAGTAGTGTTTTTGGATTTTCGCAAGGCCTTTGATTCCGTCAACCACAGCCTTCTCTTAGAAAAATTACATACGTATGGAGTGCAAGGTATTGAATTGGCCTGGTTTACTAACTACTTAGAGAATAGGAGACAGAAAACAGTGATTGGTAAAGTAGAATCCAGCTGGGGTGAACTTGACTCAGGTGTTCCCCAGGGCTCCATACTGGGACCCCTCCTTTTCTCTATTATGATAAATGACTTGCCCAAGGTTACGACAAAATGTCAAATTATGCTGTATGCCGATGATGCTGTTCTCTTTTATAGCAGCTCAAATCCACAAGAAATAGAAGAGACTCTGAACTCAGCACTGCGATCAATACATGACTGGGTGACTGCAAATAAGCTGGCCCTGAACTTACAAAAAAACCCAGTACATGATATTTGGTTCGCCACATAATTTGTCAAAAGTGTCTCACGGTATTTGCATCAGTGTAAATGAACATCAGCTTTCACGGGCTGACACTTTCAAATATCTTGGAGTCTGGTTAGACCCATCGCTCACATGGAAGGAACACATTCAAAATACCAGCAAAAAGATTGGCGCGAGAATTGCTCAACTGTGCCGCGTCAAAAAATACCTACCACGAAATAGTTTGAAACTTCTTGCAAATTCACTCATTATGCCCCTCTTTGAATACTGCTGCAATGCCTGGTCAAATTGTACACACAATACAAAGGATGTAATAATCAAACAGCACAAAAAGATGGCTAGAGTTATTACAGGAGCTGATGTTCGAACGCCGACTCAGGCAGTATTAGATGAATTGAGATGGGTACACATTGAAGAAAGGTGGAAGTTTCACAAATGCAAAATGGTATACCATGCTTTAAGTACTGAATCACCGTGCTATCTGTCAAACATGTTTGTCCAGTCTCAATCATTGCATAGTCACAGAACTAGAAGTGCTGTAAATTTGGGTCTAATCTTGCCAAAAACTCGTACACAGATGGGAAGACGCAGATTCTCCCATGAAGCAACAATAATCTGGAACCAACTCCCAAATCATATTAAACAGGCATCCTCAAAACAAGCTTTTACAAATCTGTACTGGAGGAGATGGTGAGACATACTTGAGAATGAGCGAAATAACTGGGTTACTAAGTTATCATTTTTTTTTTTCAATTGACTTTCTCTTTTTCATTTCATTTTTTCATATGATATTAGTATGTGTGCCAAATGTTTTGTAGTGAAACATTTTTTTTTTCTAAAAGACAAGAGTAACAGGAATACTGTGTTATTCAAGTGTAAGAGACAAATAGTATGTTTTGTATAGTATTTTTTGTGTTAAAACGGTGTTATTGAGAGTGATATATGGAATGATAGTAATTCCGACTGCAGATGTAATATTGAGAGTATTTTTTTATTCTTTTCTTCATATGAATTCTGTGATCTCTAGTGTTGTATTTCATATCATGATGTACGTTTCATTATGCATGGATTGTGTACAAAATGATATCCAATAATGTATTTTTTTTTTGTTCAGAATAATGTGTATGAAATGAGTTTTTTTTTTCATTTGTTTGACAGCGTTTCAATATACTTTCTTATTTCCTCAAACAATGTTACATATGGTTGGATATTACGAATTCTACACCATCAGATATGATACTGATTGAAACAGGATTTTTTTCTCTCTCTCTCTCATATGCTATAGTATTTCAGTAATTACATATAATGAATGAAAGAAAGGTTCTGTGAGCAGGAAATTTGTGTTTATTTAGCTAGCCTGTTTTTAAAAAGGCCCTGTTATCATATAATAATAAAAATGAATGAATTTGTGTGTTGATTGTTTCTGAAAAAGATTACAATTAGGCCTATGTAATCTGAAGTGATATGAAGAATTATGGATTATGCAATATATACATGTGCTGTAACCTAGACATTTTGATTTTTCTTAGATATGTCTTGGCATATCACTTTCCAGTGAACTGTAATGATAATAATGATGCTATTTATTTTTTTTCTGCCATCCTCCGCAATGCTCAATTATTTGGCCATGTTGTAAGTGTACCGTAATTGTACATTATGTTATTTTTCTTGGTAAATGTGTCTACAATGTATTTCGTGATGTACGTTATTATATGTGTAGGGCCTCTGAGAATAACAGTGTTTAGCCACTGACAGAGCTACCCTACTGAAACAAAACAAATAAATAAATAAATAAATAAATAAATAAATAAATTACACAGGGAATGAAGGAAAATTGGTGACAATGGGAAAAATGCGATACACATTGAATCTATGCAAAAAGTAGTATTTATGATATCATTTTGTAGAGCGTAATGGGAAATAACGGTATTTCCACGAAAATTACGCGGTCGTCAGTGGCAGATGCATAAAGACAGGGAACGATCAGACAGGGTTTTATGAAAGCATAGGAGATGCTCGTTTTCATACTCTTTTTATTCAACTTAATTCAATCTCATTTTTCCCTCTTGGGAAAGAACACCCTCGTCGGTCAAAGGCTGGTTTTCAGAGGGGTTCACACAGATTAAAAATGCAACCATTCTACATACAGTACACTTCATTTACATACAGTTAAAAAATAGCATATTAAAAAAAGGTAAAAGGTATATTAGTTAATTAATTTCTAAACACAGAAGAAAGAGATAATGTTATCAAGAAATTAAGATAAAACTATCAAAGAATACAAAAACAAACAGGGACGGTGTAAATGAACTTCAAATGAATTTCAAATGGAGAAAAAAAAAATCGGTGTTACTGATAATTACATTCATTATGTAACGGAGTTATGCCTGGTTTGCGCCAACGTTCATTGCAACAATGAAGGGTTATTTCATTGTTATCTTTATAGTACCCATCCCCTTCTTACGAATACAACCACACTCAACACACACATACTAGTTGGCGTGGGTGCACGTCACGAGACCGACACCCACGAGTCATACAGCTCTCCAGTCATACAGCCCATGAGTTATACAGCTTAAAGGCATAATTTACCATTTGCAGATGAAAGCATTAGTGCTTTAAAATAGTTCTAAAATGTGAGTTAGGGATAGAAACAAACATGTCAAAATTTGAATCCGTATAATCGATGTTAAGTGTTGTTAAATACACAAAATGTGAACAATAGTTATAATAAAAATGTTTCCAGACTAAACCGTATACAGTTACGGTTTACTGAGAAAAACCCTGATATCTCCTTATATTTTAGGTTTTATTGCAAATATTTCATATCGTAGGATGTTTTATGATACAACAGACCTACACATATGCATCAAATGTGATATCTTGAACATTTTTGAAATCACTGCTACCAAAGGTAAACTGCACCTTTAAGAGTCATACAGCCCATTAGTTCGACACTATAAAGCTAACAAGGCCCAGGGGACCGACACACTAAGCTCCGTGTTGTATTCTGCAGAACTCTTGGGATGTCTTTACCTAGTGTCGAACTCATGGGCTTTATTTGCCTAGTGTCGAACTTCATGGGCTTCATTTGCCCAGTATCAAACACATGGGCTGTATAACTCGTGAGCTGTATGACTCATGGACCTCTTTTCAATGACGAACTCGTGGTCTGTGTGACTCGGGGGCTTCGGTCTAGTGGGATGACCCCGTTGTCATGAAGTTCAGGTCGATTGACTCAATGACAAGTGCATCATCGAAAGCCAAAACAAAGGAGTACTCACATAACTCACAACTTTACTGCATCTCACCATAGTATACTGTATTCACTTCTTTAATCAGCCTTTGTCACCTAATACATAACATTGAGTCTCAGTTACAAACATCACTAATGATTTGTCGTATATGGCTTTGTATTAGCTACCTGAAGCAGCGAATTATCAATAAGTGACAGAAACATACAATAAACAAGAAGGCAATAGATAACAGCAAATAGAGGAATAATTATTATGTGTATGTCTAATCAACTTTGTATACAAAGAAAGTGACTGTGCATCAGAAAACCAGTAAAAGCTCTCACACTTTGATATTGTGCGAGGACTCAAAACAAGTTAAATGGTTAAACCTAGTTAGCCTTGAGTTTTTAATATTTTGAAAGAGCAATCCTTCCTCTATATTACCCTAAAGTTTGCGATCATAAATCGAACGGCAAATTTTGTAAGCAGTTTTTTTTTTTTATGAGAAAGAGAAGTTTGCAGTTCCACCATTATGGTGCTAAAAGCACAAGCCTCTCTACGTCCTCAAATTATTGCAATCTCGAAGTCAAATGACAGTGTCAGAAGTTTTCGTAAAACTTTCACTGGTGTGATATCAATGAATTGAGAAATAGGTAATCGACACGTAAAATATCTCAGGCACCATATTTTTTGATGGGATTAAGGAATTAAAAGATAAATACATGTTGCCTAAACTATGTGATAACACATTATTATCTTAACTCACAAAAAAAAAAAGGCGGGAAAAGCTCATTGTACGAAGAGTATGGGACCTGCACAGGTTAAACATATCAAATAACTGTTGCGTATACTGTCTGTGACTGTGCATAAAGCCCATTATGGAGCTTATTTGATTATATCATAATCTCTTAAAAGTGAACCCTGAGTGTATCCCCCCATATTTCATTGTAATAATAGAAATGATATAAAATCATTGCATCTTAAATATTTTAGTTGACTAACACACCTACAGTTCTTGACAATTTAGAAAAGAATATTCAAGACATGGTACTGTACTTCCAGTCAAGTGGTGCGAGAATTAAAATCCTTAAAAAATTGATTCAGTTCACGAAATTTATAGGGCATTACTGATTCCAAAAAAAAAAAAAAAATCGTGCAGGGCAATTCTATTTCCTAACTTTTGGGTGAAATACGATATATCTATCTATATATATATGTATATATATATATATATATATATATATATATATATATAGATATGAAGAGTTTGTTTGCAAAAACCGATAAGTCCATTTTTGAAGATTTTGAAGTATGGTCTTTGTCATAATGTACAAAATAATACCTTTTAAATGATATATTGGTCACTTCATATAAAGGTACATTTTTGAAGATATGGTCAAAAGCAAAAATTTTCTTATTATTCTCTTTATTTTTTTGACCTTTATTCGCAAATATCTCCATTTGACAAATATGGACTTATCGGTTTTTGCAAACAAACTCTTCATATATATATATTAAGTTACAGAACATGATGTTAAACTTGAACCATTCACTCAACATCCGTAATTTATTATTGACAGTGGAAATGACTGGAAGGGCACATCTCTATGCGAGTAAAATACTACTGTATCAACAAATAAATTAATTTCACAATCGTTGAAGAACGTTAATCACAATATCATTCACATACAATACGAATGATAGAGGTCCAACAACCGAGTCTATAGTAGGACATGATAATATTATTACTTACGCTTAGGCGTTTAGGTTCAACATGCCGTTTTCCGTTGTGACTAGGTTAACTAGCTTTAACCATTGAAAATAGCACTTCCGTGCAATAATCTATATACAGTAGATACAGCTTATGTAATTAAAAGTGGCGATCGGTGGTGTGTGTGTGTTTTTTTTTCTTAGAGAGATACATCAAATTGAACAAGAAGCTTCATAATGATTTGAACGTACTCAACTAGTGTGTATGAATATGCATAGGGATATATAACCATGTTTATGTAGTGAATATCCATTCTCGCTTGCTCTGCGCGTTTGAGTGCACAAGACAGCGGTGAGCCGATCAGTGCCCTATCTAGTCACTGATATGCCTCTACACCGTATACTTTGCAGGATTTACTAAGTACTCTGTACTTTGAAATTCATCTGTCGAGATGTTTTTATCGCTACTGATTAACAAATTGCCCTACATCGACGTAAATAAGCAATGCATTGATCAGTGTTTTAGTAGCAGCCATAATAAAAAAAGGTCGTAGGTTCGAATTCTGCTCGAGTATGTACGTCCATGATCTTTTATCATGGCTATACTACTAAAACACTGATCAATTCAATGCTTAGTTACGTCGATGTAGGGCAATTTGTCAATCAGTTGCTACTCTGTACTTTGTTTCAAACAATTTGACAATTCCTGTCAGGAGCAACAGAAGATTCTTTGCAGAGCAGAGCAAAACATTTATGAAGAGATATATTAACGTCTTACTTAACTTGGTACAAACAGATGAGGCACTTTTACATGTTTGTCATCTTGACGGCCACATAACAAAAACGAGCGGCCATACGTCCTACCTACATGTATACGTAAAATAATGTGCCTCTTTGTTGAAGGATTAACTTACTTTTTACGAATGAAAATAATCAGGCAGAAGATAATCACTTAAAAAAGCAAGCATAACCTTGAAAACATCGTTCCACTCAGTACTGGTAGGTCCCACATATCCCTACCCAAGCCCCCTCTTAGAATAGATGCATTACGCACTGAAATTGGGGCAGTTTTTGCCTGTTTGGAAAAAAAAAGATAGCAGGAGGAGGGGGCAATCCCCCCCCCCCCCCTCCCAAGTTCCGCAGCTATTTATGGCTGCACATACTAGTATTTGCGTGTAACACACGTATTATACATTCTGCAGTTGTATACAAATGCTACACAGCGACAGCTTTGAAAAAGGTTGAGTGCATTGTTGGTGTACTCTTTTCGGCAGCATTGACTAAAGTCATTACATAAAGTGCATACGTTAATCTCTTCAGAATTGATCATATTTCTAGTCGTACATTTCCGACATGTTTTAGGCTAAAAAAACCCGAAAACGATCGTTAGGTTAATGATGCTAGCTTGATTAAGGCCTATCCTTGAATTATTCTTCCCACAATCATATTCTGCCATTTCTGCATGGCTGCAAAAAGACAAAAAATTAATCCGTTGTGTCCAGTTCAAATGGAGTCAATTTACTTGAAGGCAATGTGTATTTTCCATTTCATTTTGTATTTTCTTCGTTCATTCAAACACGATACGGGAAAGGGAGGGGCGTCCATAATTGCCCAAAGCTATATAATAAATATCGTAGAGGGCGGTGTGACTTCATACAATTCCACACCTTTTGTTAGGTAATGTCCCTCTGATTTGACTGTGATATGACGCAACGAATATATAAGATGAATAGTAGGGCCTATGTTCGCCTTTGAAACTTGTGATATGAAGGAATATTAAAGTCATGTTGCCACTTTAAAGCTTTTCTATTACACTTTGACTTTGTTTGATGTCGGTAAAGTTGTTTTATTTATTATTATTGAATATATATAATTATATATTTCCTTTAATTATATATTTCCTTTTCTTTTTCTTTGTTTGTTATAGTAACTGTAATTCTGGAATGTTTTATGTGCTGTGTTTTAAAGGGCCCCGATGAAAACCATCCAGTGCTGACTTGGGCCACCCTTTTTAAAGATGTGAAATAAATGAAATAAAATAAATAAATTTCTAATCATGATAAGTTTGACACAAGTACACAACTTCAGCGTACTTCGGGGTTCCATGGCAAGGATCAACTGAGAACATGGAGTTTGATGGGGTAAAGGTACATGAATCCTTACCATCGCATAAGTTTTGCATGATGCTCAATGAGGTTATTAACCTACAATTCGTATTTTCGATTAGGGAGTGAGGACAATGCACACTACCCGGTGCCAACTGGCCGTAGTTGGCCCGTACGATGTGGATGGTTCCCCTAGGACAGGAGATGGTTCCCTGTTCGTGCTCGCAGATAACCACTGTCACATCGGTTGCTGTGGAGAGATGAAATATATTGTGACGGGATGACTGAATTTCACTTTTATTTCGGAAGGGGAAGACATAATGCTGATATCCTCCAAAAGAAGCGATAGTAGAATGAAAAGGATGAAAAGAATAGGGGGGGGGGGGGGGAGGGTTAAAGAGGGAGAGAGCGAAAGGGTGGGGCAGAGACAGACATGCAGAGACTTGCGGACGCGGATATTAATCGAAAACCAAGGGGGTGGGGACATTGTGATTCCACCATATTTTCATTTGCCACTCCTATAAGCCCTTGACCCAATTTTAACCAAATTTGATGACTTTGTTTTTTCATTGATTTTCACAGGATTTCCAAAAATCTAAAGGCCTTGTCACACTTTTCCGGGTAAGCTACGCGGGCTTGTTGCGAGTACGGATTTTCCATCACGAAGTATGATTTTCTGAAGGTGGACAAGGATGTTGGAGAGTTCCGCCTTCCGTCTTACCTGCTAGACGCGGGCTACTTACTTGCTACCTGCGTTTCTTCCGTGTGACCGGCGTTCATGATGGGAGCTTCGAAACCGATCCGTTTTCAGTTACGAGTGACATACGGGGACTGCGCAGTACCTGAGTGGGAGTTGCCTGCGAGGTGCTGCCGCGAAGGGCCCCTTACTGGTGTTCTGCGTGTACCTCTGCGGGCAATCCCCCGCTACTCATCCGGAACAAGTTTTGACCATGCTTAAGACCTTGTCAAACCGTGCCTAGAGAAGCCTTGCGGGTTGACTTGTGGGGAAACAAATATGGCTACCCGGAGCTCCCCGCAGTTCGCCCGCACCTGAAAGTATATCTCGCCCGTAGTTGCCCGAAGGTGCGCACGCTAGTCCGATTTACCCGTAGCTAAGTTTTGAGGATGACCAAAACTTTTTCCGGGTGAGTCGCGGGGATTGCCGACAGAGGTCCACGCAGAACACCAGTAAAAGGCCCTCAGCATCAGCACCTCGCAGGCAACTCCAACGCAGGTACTTCGCAGTCCCCGTATGTAGCTGGTAACTGAATTTCATAAAGAGCTGATATTGATTATCATTATTTGCGATCATGGGGCGCCATTTTGTTGTTTATAGGTCGCGTCTCCGCGTAACTTAGCTGTTTGGG
Organism: Diadema setosum; assembly: GCA_033980235.1. Lineage (NCBI taxonomy): Eukaryota > Metazoa > Echinodermata > Echinoidea > Diadematoida > Diadematidae > Diadema > Diadema setosum. The sequence continues at coordinate 33,023,375 of CM067075.1, read as the reverse complement.
GGCTTTAGATCGTGCTGAAAAGTAGCTCCAGATTACGCTGAGACACAACCTTTAACAAATCGAATGGCGCCCCCACATGATCAGTGCATGAAGTAACTCTCTATGTCGTAAATTCAGCGGACGTAAAAATAGCACAGAACGCGTAGTGAAACTCAGACGAGGCGAGCTATAAGTAGATCGACTTTGAAACGCGATTCTGCGCATGATCAGAACAGGTTTTTCCCCCCTCTGAACATCCCTGTCACGAAAATCTAAAGCTCCCTAATTTTTGCACAACGCAGGGAAGAGGAAAACGTCCAGCTCAAACGTCCGCGCCGCAAATCTGAAGCGCCCTATTATAAGCTCTTTGGACGCAACCAATGAAAAATAAAATGGCGCCCCCATTATGATCAGTGCATCAAGTATAGTAGCTTTCTGTCATCTTGCTCTCTGCTTCGCGAATTGAGCGGACGTAAAAAGAGCGTGTGGTGATGACGTGATCTATTAATAGATCAATTTTTAACGCGCAATATTTTGCGCATGCTCAGAACAATTTTTTCCTCTAAACGTCTGCGTCGCGAAAATCTAAAGCTCCCCATTGGTCTTGAGACGTGGAGCAATATGACATGCGATCCCCAGAGTTTCGCGATGTTTTGTTTTATTTTGCTTTTCCTCTTTGTTTTTACAGTGAGAAGGCTGACTCAAAAAGATCCTCATCGCAACCCAATTTTCGAAATTTTTGCAATGAGAACTGCAGTTGTACTCAATTCGTCAGAAAGTGAGACTGTAATTGGGGTAATCACTTCCGAAATGTTCTTTTGTAAATGGACGATAATGAAGTATTCAACGAATAAAAATGCCTAACGTTTTAATATTAGATTAAATAGACCTATTAAAAACATTCATGAAACACTTTAGATGTTTTATTTCCTCCATCTTAGAGCACTACGCTTTGCATTGTGTACCTGATTTCGGTGCAGGTTTCAAACAGTGAAAGGTACATTCGTAAAACTCTGCGAATAGAGAACGTAAGATTCAAATAATATCATGAAATGGGATATGACGTATACTTAGATTAAAATGTCATAGTAACATATTCAGTTTCTCTTATTCACGGAAGCGTCATTAGAGCTACAAATATGTAATGGCTGATCTTTACGTGGGTCGTGTTCTTTTGTACATTAGCACGAAGAATTAAGCAATTTTAGACAAAAAAGAAATGTGTCTAACAGTCTTTCAGTTTAAAAAGCTCTTATATATCTGACAATGTATACTTGGAGTCATACTACTATAATTAAAAGCAATTATATCGCCTTTGATATTGTGTGGCAATTAATTAGGCCCTACACAGTTCATAATTTGAAATTTTCAACCTTTTCATTGTCAGGGATTTTAGACAGTGCAGACCTATACCATGCTATGGGTTCAGGCTTAAAAATGATCAATGTACGCTAGTTTGTGACATCTCTTCTTGAAAGAACACGATAATACTAATAACAGTTCCGATGCTCCAGCGGGAATTACATTGAACATTTTGCAGTGTACAGAATTGTAACGTCAAACATCGCTATACTGGCGTATTATCATTTAACACTCACGTGTTTCACAGTTTCTTCCCACAAAGCCGTCAGGGCAGTGACAGCGGTAGTCGCTGATAGTCTCTTCACACCAGCCGGTTTGACAAGGGTTCGACAAGCAATCTGAGATTAACAATACAGAAATACCATGAATTTCCTTATTGTAGTAGTAAGGATAACGCAGTAAGCAATTATTATGTCATTGCCATGTACATGTACATCCCTTCGATATTACACCTTCGCAAAGAACAGGCATGCATGTAAGTCTAATTCAGGCCCTAGCACACTTATAGTTTTGATTGTCTGTTAGCTTGTTTTAATTTTAAAATTGAAATAGTCAAATCAAGAGCCAAGTCTTAAAAAAAAAATTACCAAATTACGAGTGGGTCATTTGCCTTTAGATGCATTTCTATGTTTATTTATTTTCTTTCTTTTTTCATGTTTTGCCTTCTATAGAGATGCAGAACACCTTAACGGCTTGAATAAAAGTCATCGATGGCAGACACACACTTCGTTAATCTGATTGGAAGGAGAGGGAAAACAGATCATTCGGCTAATGTATATTTACAACACAGAAAGTATTTAGGAAATAAAAGAAAACACCTCTTTTTCATTCACTTTTGTTTTAATTTTCCTCCACATTTACAATACATGAATGATGATGAAAACTAGGCATACACAATAGAGAAAACAAGAAATACAATGGAAATTTGGCTACATTTTCAATTTTCTGGTACAGCATTGGCTTTTGCAGTCATTTTCGTAAGCTTTTCATTCGAGTTCATAATCTGAGCCCACAGTCTCATTTCAGATGAAAGACATATACCCAAAACGTCGAGTATTCTAAATAACTTATTTATCTTTTTACTACATATTCACGTCTCTCTCCAAAATATTCTCTTATCCTCTGTATACAGTTTCTTCGACGTACGTTTTGTTCCTCTTTCTATTTCTTTCTTTCCTAAAATCCCAACAATGCCAACGGCCCATTTCAGAACCACTTAGGAACTTCTTCTTTACTTATTCTCTTCCTTTCAGGACTACGAGCATTGTATTTTTGTCACTATCCCACATACCTTCTTTCACAGAGGTCACAGAAATTTTTACTAAATTTTCGCGGCACTCTGTCATCTTTGATTTTCACCAAAGCTCTTTCCAAGAGGCGTCATCACTAGGATCAACCCACACCCTAATCTTTCCACTTTCTTTTCGTAGTTTTCAATCGGCGTTCCTCCGTTCTGGTTCTCAATCGCTTAAATCTACTTTGTTTTTCTCTTGCTTCGTTTCGGTATATATCTTTAGGAACCGGGACATCTTCATCACTTCTCTCTCTTATCTCCCAACCGTTACCTTTCTTCCCTCATCCATCATTTCTGGTTTATTTTTCTTCTCCCATCGTCATCCGAACTATTTTGACCATTGTTTGATTCTTTTCTTTTTCTTTTTCTTTTTCTTTTTCCCAGGGGCGGATCCAGGAATTCCGGGGAGGGGGGGGGGGGGGCAGAAATATATATATATATATATTTTGTGCTACTTCAGGGTTTCATTTCATTGGCTCTAGGGTAATTACCCCCTGGGCAATTACCCCGGATCTTTCCCCCTGGCCCTAATCCTAACTCTAACCCAAACTCCAAACCCTAAACCTTACCTTAACCCTAATCTTCACTCTAACCATTTAGCCGGGGGGTAATTGCCCTCTGGGGTTATTGCCCGTATACGATTTCATTTTCATCTTTTAATTTCTAAACAACATCAACAACAATAACAACAACAACAACAACAAACAAACAAACAATAAAGGAGAGGCCACCGCGTCCTTACAAATATCCTCGCCTGTCTCCAATCTCCCGTCTCAATCTCAACTTCAAGTTCCCCGCAGCCCTCAACTGTTACTGTTTGCCTGCCTCACATTCTCCCTCCCTCGCCTCCATCTGCTCTCGTCATCATCGACGTCACCATGCACAGTCTAAAACATCACAAAACATTCTCATACTTACCCGGTATTCGACATACGTGCTGGACGGTAAACGTCGGTAATGCAAACGGGCGGAGGATAAGTTTTGGGATGGTCTGTATGACGGATCCATTCCATTGCCTAATGATAGCACATGGGGGGAATCCCCGGGTGGAGTAATTCAGGGCTGAGGGTTGACCCAGACACTCACTATAGAGTGATTCTGTCTTGACTTGCGGTAGGTCTTGGTAAACACAGAATATGATATAAACACACATTCAGTGGAAAACATGAAACGACGAGAAAACATCGAATACAAACCACAGAACAGTGACATATAGTTGAATAAAAAGAAAAAGAATCCGTTCTGTATTTATAATGATACAATATATCATGTACATACATTTTCAAACACAATGGCCCGAATTGACGAGAGTGGATTAAATCTAAATCATGGTTTTTAATATGCATATTGTGTACGTCAAAAGACGTCCAGTATTACAAGAAAACAAAGCCCGTTGATACGCGTATGTCAAAGGTATGCCTGTTTCACGCTCATTTTAGACCACGGTCAAAAGTTGTAAACTGATGGCCTAAGTTTAAACCACCTCAGTGAATCCGGGCCTTTGGGTTGTTGTGAATGTGGCTACAAGATTTCTTTTTTTATTCATTGCCTATTAATCTTTTCACATTACACTTCAGTGAGACATGGAAATTAAAATGGTCCCCTCTCCACTGCCCCCGAGGGCCATACTTTCTAATACTAGTATTCGTCTTAATAGGACTCTTACCCATTCGTTCGAGTATTTCTCAACTTCATGTCTTCCCAATACTGAATTGAGTCATGTTAAAGTTTCACCATAACTTTGTTTGAATGTTGTCGATTTTTGTTTATCATGTCGTATTTCAAAAGCCCTGAAGATGACCAGTAACACAATTGATAACTTTGCAAGTAAAGGCAAAAGCGAACGATTCCGGAACATCCCTGTAGTTCTTTGTGTTTCTAAATTATTTATTTACTTATTTCTAACCTTTTGTCAGGCTAGCTTCAATTCTTAAGTCACAACTACAGCAAACGATAAAATTTTAAAGGACGTTCACGAGAATCGTGAAAATTCTTTAGCTTTTCATCTTTACTGAAGAAAGATAAATGTGTATGTTTAAGATAATTATGTATGTATTATATATATATATATATATATATATACATATATATACAACGTATATCAACGTATACTTTGAATTCGCTATGTATAATGTAAATGAACGCAAATGATTTCATGTGAATGATACATTTTTGTTTTGTTTTTTCTTCTTTTGAAGGTCTTTCTCAAGAGTAAGTATCGAAGTGATCTTCTACTCGACGTTTAAGTTATCTTTACAACGATATAATTGGTAAAAAAAAACGACAGTTTTAGTGTCAACAACCTCGGAGAAAACAATAAAGTCATGGAATTTTAAATCCTCCAATGTTATCAACCTTGGTCCCAAGGTACTGGTTTCATTGACTTACAAATTTACCTTAACTCTGATGCGTGCTAATGCTCACAATGTTTTCTTGTTTTGAAGCCATGCTGCCCCTTGTCATTTGGAATTATATTGATCAAACATTGTGATTTTCTTACCGAATAAAAACCAATTTATACATTTAAACTAAAAAAAAGGCTGGTAACCTACTTTTTCATTATGCAGGTAATAAGCAATGTCACAATCTTGCCAAACCATGTGAAATCTTGATTCACCATCCTGTGCCTATATCTTATGATATGAAACATATCACATACTAATGAATATTTCATATTTGTATTGGGGGAAAATTTCACACTAGGGTACCAAGTATGAAGATTTAGTATGATTTCTTTAAATTGTAGCATGGAGCACTGTAGGAGACGTGTTGTATCCAACCTACTATACTAAATATCCGAAATTCATTTGCCGCCACGCGGTGCGATTTAATAATGTGTGATGTGATACATTGAAGTTCAGCACTTATTTTGTCGAGCATGCCTTAGAAAGTTTTCTAGATCTCAAGGAACAGACTTTCTTCTGAAGGATATAGGGGCGTATATAGACATGTCTATTGTTCAAACCGAAGTGAAATATGACAATATCATTATGCACCTAAAGCAATGCCATCTTTTTATTCTGTTCCTTAGTATTGTTTTGATTTGACTATTACGAGCAAAAATATATTTTAATAACAATCTATGTAATCTTAATGATAATAAATGACAATAAATGCATAATTTTCATAAATTTCTCATTTCTGAACGACATGTTCCTAACGCTCTCAAATGTCAGGTTCTTTTGTATACATTTTAACTACACTTGGCATCTTCTTGCACGCTACGGATTTATAAATTACGAACAGATTTATTCTAACCCATGCAAGAGATATACTATGTTGTTGTAGTTAGAGGTAAGGTGTGTATTTACGGTCAATACAAAGCATTTTCGTTGGCGACAGTTTTACTGAAAGCACCAATATCACCAAAAACCAATAGTTGTTTCACAACAGTTTACTCTATGTCTTGCCAATTCTCTGGATTAGTTATCCCAGATAAGCCTATCAGATATATTATGACTCAATACAGGAAGAGTAAAGACTATTTACCAAGAAACAGAAGAGTGATGGTTGCCATGGTAACCGCCTTGAGACCGATGTCACGTCTGTTGAATTTCTGCACCAACATGACAATGGTAAATGCATTTCGACAGACACCAATCTAAGTTCAGTGGGGGGGGGGGGGGGGGGGATCATTTTTTTTTTTTTTACAGTTACAGAGCATGCATTCTAATTTGTCAAGTAACATTGAAATTTATCTCCGAGATTACGACTGAGGAATGTAGGTTTTTTTTTTTAAACAAAATCATTATATAACATTATTCAAATTTGTCAAATGCTAGCCTTTCAATAAAGGGCAAATCAGATCTGTAATAATGTTTTACCATCATGTATGAAATTGTAAGATAATACATTTTGTGTTTACGGAGACTTTTAATTCAGGAAATAATGTTTGGATTTTGATTCTCAAAACTTTAAAAAATATAGAGAAAATGCGCAGAAAAACCTATAGATGCTTATTCTCGATAATATAACTAATAAGTATACATGTATTTCTTGAAGCATAAAGATACCATGAAAAAATATAAAGCAAAGGCTACATTCGGCATAAGCAATGTCGAAATATCGTCATAATATTCAGCTCACTGTGCTTATTCGCAAACAAACTTGATAATAATCGCATGATGCACAATTCTATGATTTTTCTTTCTCATTTTAGGTGACATCAGCTTAATTTGAGAGAAATGAATATTTCTCAGTACATGAACAGTCATGTAAGTTGATAAGCATACACACTCACACACACACACACACACACACACTCACACACACAAACACACACACATGCACACAGTAATCATAACCGTCCTGTTGCAGACATAGAGATGAAAAAAAAAAACATTTTCATCACAAGTTAAACAAAGGTTTTAACCCTACTTATGTATCGAATGTTAGTATGAGATCTTGATCACCTTCCATCTTATGGCAGAGTTACAAAATGATATACAACTATGATTTTTGTGTGTTTTTTGTGAAGCATTTTACCACGATTGCTTCAAAGAGTGTACATCAATGTCTACTCTGGAGCCATACGCTCAAAGGTCAATCAAAAGAAATCCGAAATACACTGCAAAAAGTACTCTTGTATAATATCCTAAAAAAAGCAAATAAATGTCCAAAGATTTGTGGTGGTGTGATAGATACAAATGCAGCTGACGAATATTATACTTGAAACTTTTTGATAGATCACCTACCATTATTTCCTCGGCGCCCCTCTTCACACGTCCATACGATGCCACAGGAAACCTTGTTGAGTGCAAAAGGCACGTAATATTCACTGTGATGTCGTAATATTTGCTGTAAATACCAATGCGTGAACGTGTGTATAACCATTCGCTCAATTTCTTTGAAGGTTAAGTTGTGCAAATAAGTTTTATGTCTTCAACGGCGGGAAAACGAATTATCAGATTGTTCTGTGACAGGCGAAGGACCGGGTCTCCATCCATAGTGGGAGCGCCTCATCATTAAAGAGATTCTAACAAGAGAAAGGATATACCAATTCCTTCAATATTCATACCGGTCTCACAGAGCAACAGTCATCGCCATGGTGACAGAGGGCGTATAACCAGCGCCCCCCCCCCCCTCCCCCGGCATAGAAATGAATGTTCCGTGATTTTATGTACATTATTTGGCGTAAATTAAGTGTCCCCTTTCACCACATCCTCTCTAGTAAGAGGAGGCCATTCTCCTTCCAGGTTCACTGATACAATATTTCACAGGCGGGGATTTGAGGACACCATATCCATTAAAATCAAGGATAACCCTTTGAAGTGTGATGGTTATGGAAAAACAGACAATGGTAATAAAGAAGGCCTGTTGCTCAAATTGACTGTATACAAGACATTAAAGATGCATGAGATTGGTGATGAGAGTAATGCCATATACAATAGCGAATTATCATACAGGAAACTATAGCGAGTGGATAGATGGGGAATTGGAAGGGGATCTGAAAAGAGTTGGAATTTCATCATATATGTATGTAATGATGATAAAAAAAAACTTTGTAACAAAAACAATGTAACAACATTAGGAGGCTGGACCCGTTTGTTTTGTTTTGTTTTGCCTTTGCTGTTTTGATTTTGGACTTGGTTTTTTTGACATGGAATTTCCTCCGGCGTGGATTCACACAGCAAGTGAAAGGACAAAATCATTCTAATGGGACAAAAACTTAATGGAAAATAAACCCGATGGCAATACATATGCTTTACAAAGACTGTAGTCTCTATATCATCTTTAATGTAAAAAAGTTAGTATAATGTTATGATATCGTTCTGTTGCGCCGGCCCTGAACAGAAAACGACCATGACCACAGCTGATATATATGTATATATATATAAATCTCTACTTTTGACCCAAAAAGTCTGTATCCTATCAGAAAGAAGAAGAAGTAGAAGAAGAGACATATTATACTGCTGCATTTGTTGAGGCACATTATTCTTTCAGGACCAAGTTTGTATCTACAGCAACCTTCGGTCTCTATTCTATGCCCAACATCAACAATTTCACCTTTAAACATGACACAGATTAAAAAAAAAATACTTGTACTAAATTGTAAGGAAGAAATGACTTGTTATGAATAGATTCTTTGGCTGAAAACGAGCTCATCAACAGATCAGTGAAAACTAAGGCCTTGCTCGCTTGTTGCTAATTTCTTTGTCATTTCGTGGGCATTTCGTTTTCATTTGTCCTTTATCTTATCTTCTAATGTCCCTCTTGCAGTTTTTAGCTCAACAAGGGAAAAATGACGGGGGTTGAAACGATAAGTTCAGCTGTATTCAGCTTATTGAACGCAGCCACAGTGGTCAATGAAACCAATCTGTATGGAGACCAGGGCACGGGTCATCCGGGCTTTGTTAACGAGGCCGATGGAGGCTCGAGTTTGGCACTCAAGGAATAAGATTTGCCTCCTCCCTACACACTTTCCCCTCTGCAGAAGAGGAGATAGATTTCATCATGGTGAAAATTCCAATATCGCATACCAGCCAAGGAATTGGCTAAAAATCTGAGATGAAAAAATAACTGAACAACTAACACTGATTAAAGTAGCTGACCAGAGTGAGTTTGTACAGCGATGCAGATTCTTCACGCACTTCATGCTGTTATGGACAATGTTCAATGGTTTCGTTCAATCACCAGTATCCATGTACATATTGGTGCATCAGGTCTTCTTGAGGTATGTGGCTCTGAGCAGTGCTTGTTTGGGGAACATTCTTGACAGGATTTTTCTTCTAGACAAGTATTACAGAGAATCATCTCACCAGGTTTTAGTACTCTTAAAGGTTCAGGTATTGAAAGTCTAGTCAGCATTGTTTGATCTACTCGTTTCTGTCAGCCTAAAGGCCGTGTCACACCTTTCCGGGGAAGCTACACGGGCTTGTTGCGAGGAGGGTTTTCCAGCACGGAGGAAAATTTTCCGCGTGCGTACAAGAATGTTTGCGAGTTTCGCACTGGTGTCTTACCTGCAGCTAGACTCGTGCTACTTACAGGGACTCGCGTGTATTCCGTGTGACTTGCGTGAGAGCCTTTAAACCTATCCGTTTTCTGTTACGAGTGACGTGCGGGTACTGAGAAGTAGGGGCACGTTAAGCACGTTAAGCACGCAAGCGAAAACTCACGACTCACTTGGAACAAGTTTTGAGCGCGCTCAAGGCATTGTCATACTGCATCTGGGGAAGTTTTACGGCTTGACTTGCGGGGAAACAACTTTGCTACCCGAAGCTCTCCGCAGTTGGTCCGCACCTGACAGTACCTAGTGCGTATCTCGCCTGTAGTTGCCCGGAGGTGCCCACGCAAGTCCCATTCAACCGCAGCCAAGTTTTGAGCATGACCAAAACTTTTTCCGAGTGAGTCGCGGGGATGCCCGGAGAGGTCCACGCACAACGCCAGTAAGAGGTCCGTAGCGGCAGCACCTCCCAGGCAACTCCCACGCAGGTACCTCGCAGTCCCCGTATGCAGCCAAGATAATGACATTATGTGGGATTTCTGCCATTCCTTTAGAGGAATTCCTTCACTGAGATGTCAGCATCCACGCTACTGGTACACAGGTCACACAGTATACCCGCAAGTAGAATATAAGTAGAACACGTCCAGCAAGTAAGAAACATGCTCGGACTCGCCCTAATCCTTGTGCGTCCTCAGAAATTTCCGGCATCCTCGAAAATCCCCACACACAACAAGCCCGCGTAGCATGCCCGGAAACGTGTGACAGGACTTAAACATGGTTACGGGTAAAAAGATTTGCGTGCGCACCTCCGGGCGACTACGGGTGAGATACGTGCTAGATACCGTCATGTGCGGCTCATCTGCGGGGATCTCCGGGTAGTCGAAATTGTTCTTTGCAACTCGCACGCAAGGCTTGCCCGGAAAAGTGTGACACGGCTTTTAGGGGTTTTTTTTATTTTTATTTTTTATTTGTTATCAACAAGCTAGTATGCAAATTATGGAATCTTATTTTTCGTATATTATCAAAAACAATCAAATTTCCATGCGTCAGTGTCAGGAAAGGAATATATTTGCCTCGAGCGTTTATATATATATATATATATATATATATCCATTGATTTTGTACAAAAGTTCGTTAGGTCAATGACGCATCGGTTGGTTAGGTTTTAATGCATACTTCTGTCTGAGCCGTATGTTAAAATGATTTCAGTAGTTTTTGTATAAGTACTGACGTTAGGGAATATTAGGCAGAGAAACATTTTGGAAAACACATCGGTAAGGGGCTTGAATCAACATCGGCGAGCGGGACTGTCATGCTGGGGCGACTACCGTCAGTGACCGTTACGAGGGACGAGCGTCGATAGCTGAGCCACACCTGCTGAGCCACACCTGCTGAGCCCCACACATGCTGACGACCTGCGGTCTACCGAGTACGACGCTGGCGCTGTACCAACTACTAAAGGAGGGACACGAGCTCGGAACCCAGAGCAACAGAGCCAAAAGTTACGTGTTTATTTATACATTGTTTTGTATTTGATATTTTCATATCAAATCTCCTACTTTCTACCAAAACCAAAACTCGATTATTGAAAACGTTGATTAACTGTATTTGATTTGTTTCGATTTCAATGCTTACGTGTCAAAGTAATAACAAAACAAAAAAAAAAATCGTTGCTCATGTGACGGTCAGCAGCTCAACTGAGTAGAAATGTGACACAATTCATGCTGCGACTGTGGAGAAAGACATTTTTTTTTTTGCGAAGTTCGAGATTTCGATTTATTGTGTCATTTTCTGCCGTTTAGGCAATTACTTAAAGCTTGCTGACATACGTGTATATATTTTTCAGCATTTTTTTCTAAGTCATACATGCATTCTGCCGACTTCCTTTCATTTATGTGTGAAACACTATTTTGCATCTTATGAACTTAATCCCATGTTTAGATCACTTTCAACAAACCTCTGTATTTTCATACCACAGAGAAAAAAAAAAATAAATGTAAAGCTGTGCTGATATTCAACTCTATGATTTTGTTATGAAATTAATTTTGTAAAGCCATTGTTACCACACAGGTTATTTGTTTGTGTTTTAACTGTGTTATCATCTTTCCAGATGAAAATCATAAAAAGTTTTAATTTTATATGTCATGCGATATAAAAAGTACATTAAATGTGAGTGAAAAATAATACACAGTGACTTTAAAGAAGACCTCCAGATGATTTTCAGACTTTAAAAATTCTTTTGAACAACTATAAATTACTTATAACTGAGTACATGACTACAAAGTTTCATGATTAATTAAAAGTGATTTGGATGAGGAATAACAATGTTTTCAAAATTTATAACAAATTGCAATGGACAAGGATGATGACATGGCAGCCTCACCGTTAGAATGCATGAGCTGGGGCTCAAGGAAGTAGAACAAAAGAAGAAGGCATGCATAGATTCTACAAAAGTGAACTTGTTAGACAAGCGGTATTGTAATGGAGTTACACTTTCTGAAATATGTGAGGATCCTACATGTATGTCATCAACACTGTTTAGTGTAATTTGTTAAAGATTTTTCAGAGTATTGGTTTCTCTGCTCAAGGACCACAATAAATTCCACAAATCTATGCGGAGCTGTCGATTTACATACTACTCAGATATGATGTCAAATTATGATAATATGATAGATATTATATTATTGAAATGTTAAAATGTTGAATATTTGTGATATCACTTGGAAGTAGGCATGAAACCATGACAAACCAAATAACAAAAAAAAATGCCAACATAACTCACAGATTTTACTGCACTATAATATCATAATCACTTTATGTAATAATCTGTCACTCACAAATACATTGCCATAGAATCTGAGTAAGAAATGCCATTAACAGATTGATAAATTGCTAATGTCATTTCTTGACGTTGATGTAATAATCATTTATACAATACAATGTATACATGCTATATAGTATGTTATATATATATATATATATATACACACATATATATATATATATATATATATATATGATACAATCATTCCATAGATAAAGTAAATGAATGCATATTCAATCATTCATTCATGCATTTGTTCATTCATTTATATAGCAAAAAATAAAACAACACAAATCATAACAGAGGAGCAAATGATATTAAGACCAGGATTGAGAAGCAACACTGTTAAAGGTCCAGTTTACCTTTGGGAGCAGTGATTTCAAAAATGTTCAAGATATCACATTTGATGCATATGTGTATGTCTGTTGTATCATAAAACATCCTACCATATGAAATATTTGCAATAAAACCTAAAATATAAGGAGATATCAGGGTTTTTCTCAGTAAACCGTAACTGTATACGGTTTAGTCTGGAAACATTTTTATTATAACTATTGTTCACATTTTGTGTATTTAACAACACTTCACATCAATTATATGGATTCAAATTTTGACAGTGGTTGTTTCTATCCCTAGCTCACATTTTAGAACTATTTTAAAGCACTAATGCTTTCACCTGCAAATGGTAAATTATGCCTTTAAAATATCGGTGTTAGATTTATCACCATGGGTGTTAAATCTAACACCGATCAAGTGTCAATAAAGGGCCACACAAACACGTGTAGAAATTATGTTGTGATGGTGTTGAAAAGTGTTCACCTGCACTAACTTCGTGGTGTTAATTTGACACTGCAGCTGGGGATATTTTTGACACTGTGCTGGTGTTAATTCAACAATGACATCACATGGTGTTGATTTGATATTGCTGGTGTTAATGTCAACGGTATAACTCCCTCCCAGCTTCAATAGGAGACCACATCAACTGGTGTTACTGTGGTGTAAATGTGTTCAAAATTTTTTGATTGTCTTGTTGAAGTTCAAAATCAACAAGAAGAACAGTAACTATAAAGAAACTATTCAACAAACAATTTTATATTTTGAAGTAAAACCCGGAGATGTTAATCTAACACCACAAATGAACACCGGAAATTCAACACCAGCTCGGTGTTTCATATTTAACACCGGATTTTTTTGCAGTGAACGTGAGACCTTTCATTCTTAAAGAGAGAGAGAGAAAACAAAATGTTTTATTGAACTATGACACATCGATATTTTTAGCCCTAAAGCACAGAAACAAGTAAAGTAGGATAAGATATGCGTACTACACACATGAAGAAAGAAAAGTACTTAAACATTTTTGCTCTCGCATTCTTTATAGGCACATCACAAATCCAATTAAAAACAAGAGAGAAGACAATAATAAAGAATAAAACTGAAGACAAGGAGTCTAGTGTAACTTGCCAGTCATCGATACCATCTGTTAAGATGCACCCTGTCCATATTATAGAACTTTAATCTGGATGCTTTAGTACAAGATTGCAGTTTGCTTGACTGGTTATTCTGTTATTGCTTTTATACTACGCATAAAGCCCTTTTCTGGAACGTATATATATTCTGCAGCCCCCGACATTCACATACCGTTAATTAATTTTCTACTGTATAATAATAATATATCTATCGCTATGTTATCGACACAAAATGCATTTGTTTACACATTAATGTTACACCGCCATATACAGCTTAATAATTGGTTTATCCTCTGCGGCAGTATTCACTATAGTCATCACTAAAAACGCATACGTCAATCTCTTCATAATGATCATATTTCTCGTTGTAGGCCTATTTTTTCTATACTCTAAGACTACGACACCTTAAACAATGGATATGATGTATGATGTTCTTCACGCCTGTATAATTTTTGTCCTCGCATTGTCCTTCACAAAAACGTTTTCTGTCACTTTTATCTGAAAAAAAAAGGAAAAATAACCCTCTTTTGTGTCCTTTTATAGTAGAGTCGATTTATTCGAAGCAAAATTTCTATTTCCGTTCATTTTTATAATGTCTGTCTCCTCTATAGACCAAATGTTTATAACAGGAAGGATATAGAGAAGTCTGTAGTTGATACATAAAGCTAAATATCCACAGCGATGTACACAATGCACTATCATCAACAGTGTACAATCTAGTCCACGCACAATCACTTGTGGAATACTACAGGGGTCAAATCTGGGCCCTTTACTTTTTGTTCTATACATAAACGATTTGCCTTTATCTGTAAAGAAATGCAAGGTTTCATTATACGCAGATGACACTTGCCTGCACTACTCGTGTAGTGATGTGAAGAGATTGACGGGCGTTTTAAATGAAGAATTGGTGAGAATACATAGATGGTTAACCAGAAATAAGCTCGCTCTTAATGTTACAAAGGGTGGATTTCTTTTAATTGGATCAAGAAAGAAACTCAACTCAGTGGAGCCACCATGTATTAAGATAAAGGACACTGTTATTACTCGTGTTTCAAATTGTAAATATCTGGGTGTGCAAATTGATCAATATTTGGAGTGGACAAATCACATCGATTCATTATATAAAAAATTACAAACCCTTTTATATTTGTTGAAAAGAATTCGACCTTATATAACAGAGCAAATGGCATTGATTTTCTATAAAACTATTATTCAAAGTAGGATTGATTACTGTAGTATAATCTGGGGAAACGCGGGGAAAATACGTATTGATAAAATTCAGAAATTATTATCTAGAGCTTTGAGAGTTTCTATGAATGTAAAATGGAGATTTTCGAGTGAAGCATTATTTGATTTGATACAAACAAATGCAAAGTTAAAGATAGATACATTTATTGAAAGAAGTGATAAACAGTTATTGTATGTGATGTATAAAATTGTAAATAGGATTATGCCACAAATTGTATGTAATTTATTTCCATTTAAGCAGACTACTTATATACTGAGAAAAGGAATATTGAAACTAGATGTACCACACCCAAGAACTAATTTCAAGAAACGTAGTGTAACATATCGAGGCGCTAAATTATGGAATAATTTATCAGATGATGTAAAGCAAAGTGTATCCTTTCTTACATTTAAACATAAGGTGGATAAATTATATATGTAGTAATAGTTTGCACTGAATTGTAACACTGTGCATTAATCGTTTTCCTTTGTTTTTTTTTCAGTATCTTAATTCTCATTTTCTTTATGTAGTATGCATGGTTTCCTATGATTTGTTTTTGAGTATCCGTTCGTTTGATTTTTGTATTTAATTTTTTCTCTTTTTGTTACTTTCTTTTAAAGTTTCTTATACTATGTATAAAATGTTGTATTTTGTAATTGTATGATTTTTTACTTCACGGACTCACAGAAGAACAGCCATTGGCTGAAGTGAGTGACCCGTGGTGAAATAAAATAAACTCAAACTCAAACTCAAACTCAACTGTTCATCCAAGCATTGCTTCTTTGATAATGCAGTCATTTTGATGAAAACTGTCCGTGGTGTAATGCATCTGTGATAGGACTGTGATATACTGTAACATTTTTTGATCATACCACCACCTTTGTCTATATAATTCAAAACTTGCAATGTGACTGAATAGAATAATATGGACAAGATTGTGTCTTTAAATGGTCAGGGCTTGTAGCATTCGGATTTCAGAAAGCGATAATCACTGCATTTATTTTTAATTCGTTTGACATTTGTACTCAACTTCAACATACTTGTATGTCCCAGGGCAAGGATCAGTCTTAAACATGGAGTATGATGGGGTAAAGGTGCATGAAACCTTACCCTCACATGTGTTTTGCATGATGCTCAATGAGGTACTTAATGCGCAACTGGTGGTACTGATACTGGGGTGAGGACAGTGCACACTGCCCAGTGCGAGCCGTCCGTAGTTGGCCGATACAATGTGGATGGTTCCCTCAGCACAGGAGATGGTGCCTTGGTCGCCCTCGCAGATAACCACTTCATCGTTTGCTGTGGAGAGATGAAGGATGAGTTATATTAAACTTTAATAAAGACAGGATATCGCAGATACAAAAGTATTCCAAAAGCGGGGATACGAGACTCAGGGAGAGAGACAGAAAGAAAGGCAGACTGATACTTGCTTACCCGGAGGCATTGTGAACTAGCGTGCGTATTATGCTTGATCCATTTCGCCGTCATTTCTACCTGTCTTAATTGCTCGGTTTATAGGTCCATATACAATGTAGCATGTCATAAATACGTGCAATATTGCTGAATGAGAGCAACTTTGCTTCTTGAGTAATAAACTTGTATTTTTTTAACAATCTGATACGGTATGACATAAAAACGAACCTTTGGGTGTTGAAGAGAGGTCTGTCGTCGTTTCAAACTCATTGGCTGATGTTGTCCTGGACGTGGTCGATGGCTCAATGGGCAAGCTTGTCGATAGCGCTGGCGACGTTTCCGTCGTCGAGTCGGTGGTTGATATCGCATGGGATGATTCTGCAACAGCGCAGCACATCAACAATATGCGGGAAATCTAATATTAGGCCTATGTCTTATTGCTGAAATATATTAAGTAATGTAAAGTATTGAATAGTTTCGTAGTTATGTTGAATAATTGTAAGATTACGTTTTGTAGATGATACATGTAAGGCGCTTAGAAACTGTCTGTGTCGTTTTAAGCGCGACATAAATGTCAATTATCATTAATATTATTATTATTATTATTATTATTATTATTATTATTATTATTATTATATCTTTTACACGATCTTTGTGATGGCATATAAGATATAGATGTGACTTGTTTTTCATTTTTTTTTTTGGAGGGGGGGGGGGGGGTGTTGCGACACGGATTGTCGCCCCTACACGGATTGTCGCCTCCTGCTCGGGGCGACAATCCGTGACGGGCGTTGGCGGCACGGATTGTCGCCCCCTACACGGATTGTCGCCTGGCGACAATCCGTGACGCTTGTGCAGTTCCCAGTTTTTGACCTCGAAGGCGACAATCCGTGTTGGCCAAAAATTTGTTTCGACACGGATTGTCGCCCCGTCACGGATTGTCGCCCCGGGCTCGGGTTGGTTCAGGTGGGATGGGTATGACTGGTAAGTTATGCGTATGTGTGTGTGTGTGTGTGTGTGTGTGTGTGTGCGTGTGCGTGTGTGTGTGTTTGTATTGTGAGCTGCATGATATGTGATGTGTATGATTTGTTGTGTGTGTGTGTATGTGTGTGTGTTTGGAGTATAGTAATACAATATGTAGAAGCTGTGCATGGTGGTGGTTGTATAGTGGTAGTGGTTTGTTTGTCTGTGTGTATACGTGTGCCTGTATGCTTACGTGTGTATGTGGAATATAGTGGCGTATGTGTATATCAAAGGGTATGTGATAGTGCGTGTTTGTGGGCGCAGTTTTGTGCCTGCATGAGTATCTGAGGGGTTTGGTGTTCGTGGGCTACGTAGGCCCTACGTATGTGTGTTGTGCGTGAGCGTTCGTGTGTCTACGTAAAGCCCCAGTCACATAATACTCTGCGTCCGGCGTTACGTCCAAAAAGGTCATTTTTTCTGCGGACTCCCGCGGATCCTTTGCCGTCACCAGAAAATTTGTATAAAACATACGGGGGGAAAATGCGGGCGATACGATCAGATACTACCAGATGCGAATACTTGCGTCAACTTGCGGATATTCTTACGGATTGGCACATAATAGTTTTGAACACTTGCGGAGAGTTGCGGATATTTTCGGATAGTTACGGATAGTTACAGATTGTTATATTGTGGACAATACTTATGGTTTTCTCTGACGATCCCTGCTAAGTCAGTGTATTATGACAGCAAGGCTATCGCATACTGGACTGTCTTGCATTGTACACTGGGGGAAACTGAAATTGAATGGCGTATAATACAAGTTGTGAAAAAATCGTAATCCTATAATTTGCTTAACAGTAATAAAAGGTATATGAAATTTTGAACTTGAAGTTGTAATTTCATTTGTGCAACTCAAATAATATATGACTAGGCGTCATAAATGTAAAGAATACATAACATAATTATACCACAAATAAAATACAATAAAGATCGATAAGTTAAACATTAGAGAAGCAGTCATAGAATAGAAAAACTGTGGTTACGCTGTCATTGTGCAGCGATATTCATGAATTTTATACTGGGTAATGTCAAAGGAGAGTTTTATAATAAATCAGTGCTTATCAAATTTCGAGAAAAAAAGACATTTGGACTTTCAAACACCCCTCCGACACACAAGTACAATAATATACATACATGTATGTGTGTGTGTGTGGAGCATAAAGTGGGTAAGACTACAGAGATAGGTTTTCCCGGCACATGTGTCTTTCGAATTCGTAAAACGGGCATTCAAAATGGGTATTTCAGTCATTCAATTTCGCGTATGGACAGTCAAATTCTAAACATGTTCATTCAAATTAACGTCATGTTATTTCTTTTTTGGAAAGGTAATAGCATTTAAACGCGTATTTCTATGTGACTTTTTTGTTTCATCCACGCGCTGTTAAACAGTAAAAGTATCATATTTTTGACCCTATATAACTCGAGTTTGTTGTTCTGTAAAGCCCCCTTTCTTTCATACATGTCATTTTAGGCCTACATGTACCAATACTACAGATTAACTTCATCTTCTTACAGTCATGACAGCACAAGTTAGATACAGACGTATTTCTCAAGAAGAAAGAAAAAGAATTATAGGAACATTTGATGATCATAACCTTGACTTCTTAGAACTGGCCGACATACTCAGAATAAAGCGCTCAACGACCAGATAAGTTGTGGCCACATGATGCACTATCTTCAAACTAAAAGACTCACTAAACACATTGAAAAAAAAAAACTGTTGCCAAAATCTCTAAAATGAGTACGAAAATATGAAATGTAATGACGCTTTTAAAACAATAACTTTGTTGAAAAAAAAAACTGAAGAAAGAACCAAAGCATAAACATGCGTGCTAAATTGACTGCAAAAGATGTTAAATTGGATGCCCAAAAATGCATTTGAATGAACGAGTGCAGCATGTCCGTGATCACGTGACTATATCAAGTGTTAATCAGAATGAGGAGAAAGGTAATTTAAATGCTCCAAAATGAATTTGAATGAAGAGATCATAAAATTGAACTACCGATCATGTCATCTACGCTAAATTTTGCTAAAGTGAATGCAGCAATTAGGAATTGGACTGACAAAAGTGCGAAATTGGCCGGGAAAACCTATATTAGATTCGTTCTCATTTTATATAGTTATCGTTGTCCCACACCTTCCCCGGCCAGAAAAGTGAATAAAAAGCTGTCACCCCATCCTCTACCCAAAATATTGCCTTTTTCGAAAAAAAAAAATACATATTCAAAGAGTGCAACAAAAAAAGTTCAGCACAAAGGACAACCGATGTCATGAGTAGGCCTATGGGTGCCACCTGAAATGATCATTTCATAATTTGACCATGCGGTTCTGCCTCTCCACCGCTCCGACTGTGTTGTAGCATTCCTTCAGGTAAATGCGCTGCAGCTTGGCAACATGAGTTGTGTGGCTTCCCACGAGTCTCTGTGTTCCCATGCGAGTGGAAAACGGAAAACGTCGAAGGACGTAATCGTCCGCAGCATCCGTAACTGTCCGCAAATATCCGTAAGCCGTCGAAAGTGTTGTGATACGTTAACTTGCGGTTATTTTCGGATACTTACGGTGGACGTAAACGAACGCAAACGGACGGGAGGTAAAACTTTTTGCGGATGGTCTGCGTCCAAGCTACGGGTGGTTACGTTCAGTTACGGATAGTTACGGATAGTTACGTTTGGTTACGGTTACTTGCGTAAGTTTGCATCCGTGGAGACCCTCTGCGAAATTTTGAACATTTCAAAATTTCGCAGGCTTGCCGCCGTCATTTTGCGTTTCTTTACGGATGAGTTACGGACAGTTACGTCTACATACGTCCCTGCGGATGCCCGCGTCCACGCTGCGTCACCCTGCGTCCACTCATTCGTATCTATCCGCGACGGACGTAACCCATCGTAAAGCACTGTGTGACTGGGGCATTAGGCTCCAGTCACATAATGCTCTGCGTCCGGCGTTACGTCCAAATAAGTCTTTCTTTTTTTCTTTTATTTCTGCGGACACCCGGGGATCTCTTGCTTTCACCAGAGCATTTTACAAAACATATACGGGAAAAAATATGCGGGGCGATACGGAGAGATTTGGCACGAATTGGCACGCAATTTTGTTCTTTCGACTTGCATTTAAAACTTCCGAATAGTTCGGAAGACCTGCGGAGAGTTGCGACTATTTACAGAGAGTTGCGGTAGTATTTTCGGATAGTTACAGATTGTTATAAATAATTATGCACAATATGACGATCCCTGCCAAGTCAATGTATTATGACAGCAAATTCATCACATATTGGACTGTCTTACATTGTACACTGGGGAAAAGTGAAATTGAATTTCCGTACAAGTTGTGAAAAGTTTTCGCATTTCTCTAATTTGCTTTACAGTAATGAAAGATATGTGAAATTTTGAACTTGAAGTTTGAATGTTATTTGTTCAGCTCAGATATGGATAAACATCATAATGTAAAGACTACATAACATTATTATAACACAAATAGAATACTATCTAGATCGATAAGTTAAACAGAGTAAGAAAATATTACTTACAGTTATGGAATAGACAAACTGTGGTTATGCTGTCATTGTACAGCGATATTCATGACTTTCTGGGTTATGTTAAGGAGATTGTTATAGTAAAGCGAAGCCTATTACATTTCCAGGAAAAAAAAAATCATTAGAACATTCGGACACCCCTCCCACACCCGAATACAATAAAAAAAAAATGTAATATCAATGGAGCGTAAAGTGGGTAAGACTATAGAGAAATACTAAATTCGTTCTCATTGTATATCTTTTATCGCTGTCCCACACCTTCCCGGCCATACACACACACACACACACACACACACACACGAAGGTTCGTTATTCCGAAGTTTCGTTTTTTCCGAGGCTTCATTTATCCGAAACACACAATTCCCTATACCTAGTGGTTCGTTGATCCAAAAATGAAATTCGGAATAACGAACCTTCGGAATAATGACCCTTCGGACGAATGAGCCTTCGGACGAATGAGCCTTCAGAATAACAAACTTTTACAATGACGAAATGTAACCCCCTTCCCACATACCGACGCACACCCGAACCGATACCACATCCTTCCTGATGAAACGATTTCCCAATAATGATAAATAAGACATAATGGACCGTATGCAGAAAAGCAGCATCCGCCCGCACGCAAGCTCCACTCCGAATTCATATACAAATCTGCCAAACAAACTCATCAAATTCAAAGCTGCTGATAAAATCAATATCAACATTTATGCCAGCAACAGCTTACTAGGTATCCCTCCCCACGCGCAGCTAAAAAACACATACGCAAAAAACTGACATAATAAACACATTCTTCCATCACACACACACACACGCACGCACAAACGGACACTAAATCATCATGTGCACGCGCACATACACACTTCCTTGAAACCTCACCATGACTTTTTACATGGCATGTTTGCATGGATGTAGCCATGTAAGTTATGTGTTAGTATTTCAATGATTATGTCCAGAACAATATTACCCAGCAAAATGTGCTTCGAGGGCGGGCGACAATCCGTGTAGGGGGCGACAATCCGTGCCGCCAACGCCCGTCACGGATTGTCGCCCCGAGCAGGAGGCGACAATCCGTGTAGGGGCGACAATCCGTGTCGCAACAGGGGGGTTGTGGTTTTTTGCCAAGGCAGGGCACTTTGTATTTATCACAATGCATATCGAGCTTTCAATCTTGCCAGTCATGATAAATGTATGGTTTTCAATTTCATTTCAATTTTCATTTTATTTTCATATTTCTCGTTCATGAATTTACATCAAATATAATTGTAGGCCTACAAGTTTTTTAC
Source organism: Diadema setosum (assembly GCA_033980235.1). Classification (NCBI taxonomy): domain Eukaryota; kingdom Metazoa; phylum Echinodermata; class Echinoidea; order Diadematoida; family Diadematidae; genus Diadema; species Diadema setosum. Next base: position 33,001,027 of record CM067075.1, on the reverse strand, counting down.
CTTGTCAACAGTGTGCAAAAACAAACAATGCATATGGAAATAACGCAGCAATTATAATGATAACTGGTCGAAATCGAAATGGGGTTGAACAAAGAGCAAGTTTGTTCGGCTGTAAGCCCCGAGAAATCAGTGTTTGTGAAAAAGAAACGGAGAAATGATAGAAGATTAGACGTAGATAACTATGACTATGGGAGTGATATTTGATAACCCAATACTATGTGCATTATAATTGTCATTTCGTTTTTTACTACGTCGCCAAAGATGTACAAGTAGATGGAACGTCACAGAAAAAAAATCAACAACAACCTGCGGATGTCGTAGAGAAGTCTTTCGTCGTTCTAATGTCACCAGCTAAAGTTGTGCTAGACATGGCAAGTACGTTTGTCGACAGCGCAGCTGACGCTTCCGCCATCGAGTTGGTGGTTGACGTCGAATGGAATGATGCTTCACCAAAGCAACGGATAAAAAAAAAAAAAGAAATCGTGCTTCAGACATTAACACGTCATTTACAAGAAATTTGCAATAGCATTTAAAAATAGGTGCAACTCGCTTGGCATAGGAACTTAAAGTAAAACATCGAAGGTGTGACGTGCATGCCGTGTTTATTTGTGAGTGAGTGTGTGTGTGTGTGTGTGTGTGTGTGTGTGTATGCAATTCACTTTGTGTTTATGATGATACAGGTAAAACGTATTATTATATTTGCCGGGAATAACCATACTGTTATGCGAAACATATCTGACTCGCGCTACATTTCGATGTACATATAATTACTGCTTCTTTAGTCAATTTACAACAAATATCGGCCCTACCACTTATCGGGAAAAAATCTAGTCTAGTCTGCATGGCATATATACCACGCAGACCATATTCGATCGAACTATAGAATTGTATTCTTTGTTCATTTATGAGAGTATTAGATAGTGCATATTTTTTTTTTGTACTCTGTTTGATTGGTCATGTTTATAGACGTCGGTATGTTTGTATGACAATCATTTTTTTTTTTACTCGCTTGTATCATGAATTCCATCTATGTTGGGGTTTTTTAATCACTTTATTGTACACATGCTCAACACGTTAACGACTTGGGTAGGCCTGCAGTAAACACTTGGGTGAAGTACCAATGATGACACGTGGTGATAGAAGAGTATGAGGACGATGACAACTTGGATGAAGCAGACATGACACAGCTACGTGCGCCTGAGCTGTTGTCGAACTATAGGTGGCGCAACCTCGTTATGCATATGTTTCGACTTTAGTCCCCCCACCCTCCAGTATGTGTTACACTGAGATACGGGTAAAGAAAATGCACAAATACTAATCCTTTAAAATATTTCCACATGGAGAACCGAATAAAGTGTTTCACTTCTTCACAAATTTGATATCCCTTTTGGGGCTATTCGTTGTAATGCCACCATACAAAAACAATAATTAAGCAAACAAACAAACTTAGAAAGATTTAATGTTGCGTGAATGCTGATTAATTCAATTTTATTTAGTAATAGTTCACCATTAAGTGGATAAAAACTTACCTCAATGATTTATACACTATCTATCACGCTCGGGAAAGCGACCAAGTAATCGAATTACTTGTTGAAATTATCTACTATGTCTATATATATATCCTGTAATTCATTTCGTCCTTCGTTGTTGCACTCTAATTTGTTTTCACGCACTCGCATTAGATAGATGAGTGATATGGTTGCCATAACGATATACCTGTTGATGCCGAGAAGAGAGCCGTAGCATCCGTAATAACATCTGTTAATGCCTGGTTAGGCGAGGCTGACAACATTCCAGGCAAGCCTGTAGATCACAGACACAGATTCCAGATATAGAAAGAATCGAAGTTATGTAAATATCTCGCTTGTTAAGCAAAGTGTCACACTTTTTTTTTAAACGAATAACGTGTAATTAACGTTTAAGGACTAATTGGATCATGACGTGTACATAGACTTATATACCAGATGCTATATTGGGTTTGTTTTTACCAAAGTTGGCCTCATAAGATCTCAAAACGATGTTCTGAAAGAATTTTGTTACCCATTATCATACCCATGCAGACATAATACAGACTTATTTGAGAATGACACACACACACACACACACACACAAAGCAACATGACAATGAAAACTAGATATTGGTGCCAAGTCCAACACGCAGTCTTCAGTAGTCTTTTCAGTCATCAAATATTTTAAATGATCAATTTATCCATTAAAGAAATTAATGTATAATAGAATGGTGCTAGTCGTGCTTATGATTATGTTGCATAGGTTCCAATTCTTAATCATTGTTTAAAATTTGCTCTCTTTGAAGGATAAGTAATGTTATAAGTTATTTATTGTTATCTCATCGAGAAGACAAGATAACATTCTGCAACACACTTTTTTAGGGGGGGGGGATAGAATGATCAGGTATGTCTTAGAGTCCCTTTTTCATTTCTTGAAACCCTTAACACACTCTTCACTTTCAAGTCTAATAACTTTTGAAAGGATGTTTCTACTGCTTTGAAACTTTGAAACCTATTAAACAGAACATGCTCAATTTTAGCGTACTGATAACCCCTTCATCGTTGTTCCTCCGGTGGTTTACATCGTGTGTTTTATCCCTTCTATTGCACAGCTAGTGCGGTTTGCAAAAGATTAAGCGCTAAGAGGCCCTGTACTTCAGAGCCTCTTTTCTCAGTTCACACTTTTCCAGAGTCTTGTGCTTTCTTTTTAGTATTTAGATAAGTTAGGGGAGTCCATTTGAATTGAGCTATATATATATATATATATATATATATATATATATATATATATATATATCGTATATATACATATTTTTTTTTAAGCTTAGAGTCTGCTCTTCAAAAATCTGCCCTTAACTAAAAATCCATGTCTGGCAACGTTTTGTTGGTTTTGTGATACAGGGTTACAAATGATAATTCATGCTCTTTGTTTGACCATAATACACCTTCATGCCAAATTTGAAGATGATCTGAGAAGAACTGTAGCCGGTAGAGCGCTCACAAGAAAATCTCTGAGGCTGAGACGATGCCATATCCAATGTATCCTCCCAAAACTCTGTTCGGGAGATACAATATTAGTAGTACTCACTGGTTTCACAGTTCCTGCCCGAAAAGCCGTGAGCGCAGTGACAGCTATAGTCGTTGACAGACTCTTCACACCAGCCGTGTTGACAAGGGTTCGACAAGCAATCTGGATCAATGTATATAGATAGAAATGATGTGAAAGTGGCAGACAAATGTAAATTCAGTGTGCCTACTGGAGTTGAAGCATTAAACAATAATTTTGTGCTACTACAACATGTTACAATGTATTATCATTTTCATGTTCATCCCTATTTGTCTTGCAGTTTGTGTGCATGTGTTGTGTGTGTGTGTGTGTGTGTGTGTGTGTGTGTGTTTTAGGTCCCCATCGCTTTCTACATGAAATAAAATGTACATCTGCAGTCAAAGAAAAAAAATCAAAAATCTATCGTTTATCTCCAGATTTACTTGTATTCTTTGTGTTGTTTTTCGTTACGACAACTATGATAATTATCATAAGAGTTTGTCCATTCAAAAAAATAGAGCACATTATGCATAAAAAGTCAAAGACAACGAACTAGCTACTCACACATTAAGAAATAATACATGTATATCTTTTCTTTTCGTCCTTAGTAGAGTAAACGTCTAAAATTTTACTCAACTGTTTAATGTAGGCTATGTTCCCGCAAAAATATGACCACAGCCGGTTTCTTTCCTACCGCCGTCTGCATCTTATCCCGAGAAGACATTTCATTTCCTAATTTTGCTCTAAAGGGGAATGGAAGCCGTATATCATGTTGATTAATTTAATGCAGCAATATTAGTAGAACACGTGCATCAGTGAAGTTTTAGGAAAATCAGACAATCCGCTCAAAACGTTTAACTTTTTAAAGTTTTGGTACCATCGTCACTTGATGAGAAGACTACATCAGTTCGCGACGACAACGCAAGAAAACGTTAAAAAAATATAAAATGATAGTTTCCCAATAATGAAATTCTCCAATAATGTTCCCGCTAAATGATAGTTTCCCAATAATGAAATTCTCCAATAATGTTCCCTCTATAGTTTTTTATCGTTTTCATTTGTTTGTTTGTTTTTCATCGTTTTTATTTTGCTCCAAAATCTTTCTTTGGACAAGGTTACTTATAACCTGACACCAGTTTTACCCTTCTGTAAATGTTATATTTAATTATAGGATTGTAAGAATATGATATTGGTATGACAGAGTAGGGTTTTTACATTTTGATTTTTCTTTTCTGTGAATGCTATGTAATCATACCCATGTACTTTTACTCTGTACGCATGGTACTATTAGACTGCGGACTAACTGTTATGCTTTCTTTTGATTTTGCAATAAAACCGAATTGAATTGAATATTCCATTCTTTATTGAGTAAAACGTGCATACTTCCTGCACTCGTTACTGACAAAATAGTGAGGCCAACATTCTTCTCAATGCTTTCTCAAAGATGGGAAAGTCAAATGTTCCATCTATGGTTCTTCTTTATCGCTTTCATTCGTTTTCCCACTGAAAGTGCAGCGGCCTTGTGTGTGTGTGCTTTAAAAAGACACACACATACACACATGCACACACATATACACACATTAACTTTCTTTGTTGATTTTTAGAGCGTTAATTTTTTTCAGAAATCAGCAAAATGTTTTGCAACCTTTTACGTGCGTGCATTTCCCAAGCAAAGAAATATCACCCACGTAATAGTCTTTTTCATGTTTTCTTTAATACATTCCTTTTAGTCTTTTGTTTTCTCACTAGGTATTACAATGTTTCATGAATTAAGAATAACCGCAATAAAAAGAAGAGATCGCTCTGGCTAACACCTGGCTTGATACTGAAGTACTCAATATATTCCTATTAACACAAGTGCGATGTATGTACAGAGTCCCTTAACCCCAATACAATGATATGCCAAACTCAAACATATCGAGAACCTTGCTTAAAAATTCATGAGCAGCGTAGTCCAATATTTTTCAAGGTTTACTGCGATCAGAAACCATTTGCATAATGCAATTAATGAAATGTCATAGTCATCTATACTAATCCTAGGGCTTCTCCTGAATTTTTTTTTTAATTATTATTATCATCCTACTTGGTGATCGTGGGGGATTATTTCAACTAACATTTCTAGCATCTACTGACAACGTACCAAACAGCACATTACAATCCACATTAAAAAAATACAGTTGGGTCTGGAAATTTGAACATACATGTACAATTCATAAATTCTTACTCTCTGATTTACAGGTGCACTGATAACACATTACTTTTATGATATTGATAATTCATCTCTATCATTCTTCCTAATTTACTGTGTCTCTGGCAATGTCCACCATAACCGACCAAAACCTGTAATAAAACTTAAAGGGTTGATATAGCATTTGGTGGAGATGAGGATTGGGATTTTAATTCTTGTAAGATACAAACAAAACACGTATTAAATGGTACAGAGGGTATCATTCTAAGAGGAAGTCAGAGATTATATAATGAAAATAGGTTTTGGAATGGCTGAGACATCAAAAAACAAAGTAAAACAAAGCGATCGTACTGAAAGTTGGGTCATTCGTTTTATTATGATCGCTCTGGTTTGGATATCCCAGCCATTTTAAACCCAGTTTTCATCAAATAAATGTTGAATTGCTTTTGGGATTACATGTTCTTTCATATTTCATAATAGGTTTCATATTATCTCACCAAAATTGTTAGAAACCTGAAGTTAGATGTCAACTACAAATTGTAAAACTATACGATCATTTTAACTGTGCAGCTGGCATTCCTACGCGGTTAACTTTGTTAATTTCCATGAAAACAAGAAGACATTTTCTCCTCCCGATTATCCCGATTTTCCCGATTATTATCTTTTTTCCCAAGGAATGAAGTATATTTTGCCACGTACATCGTCATTAGTTAGAACGATTTCGTGTATAATGAGCAAGTTATTTTAATATATCATTTATACTCTTTCTTGCTCGTTCATTATGATCACACATACACACACACACACACACACACACACACACACATATATATATATATATATTTCACCTCTGATTATACTTTTGCTACTCTTGCTTACGCTTTGACCCAGAAGCAATGCAAAGCTTCAAGGCGCATATTTACATAAATGTATGGTTGATCAAATTCAACTTCCGTTGAAAAATTCGGTTTCTGGTCGAGAAATGTCTAGGGTGATTCATCCCAGCGTTTCTATCTACAATTCAATTTTGGTACACGGTAATGAAATGCCATTTACGTGTAATTTTCAAGGATACCTTTCAAAGATCACTTTCCAATGAATGGTTTGTCAAACCATGCATGATTGCTCATATGAAAAAGGTGTTCTTTGTACTCTATGTAATAACACCTTAAAGACCCATATTTACGGCAGCAGGTAATAATGTCGTTTTACTTTGCTGTTGTTTCTCTCTGTGTTGCAGACGAGTGAGGCACAGAAGTGGGAAAGGATATCGATCTAGCGTAGGGTCGCTTTTACAGACTTGTCAAGATTCCTTTGCAGTATTTTTTACTGACAAGACTACATGCTCCTGTCATTGTAACACTGACATTTTGTTTTTAATGATGAGAATGAATTCAATGTCTTGATACTGTTTAAAACTGTGAAATCAATATACATTTTTCAGAAATTAGGGGCAAAACTCTTTCCAGCACTAAATAAAAGTATGAGAGAAGCACAAAGAATATAACTTTAACTGAATCTTCCTCTTAGTCAAACCAGTATACACGACTTTCATATGCTTCTGTATTGTAACTAATTAAACTACAGTCCTTGGTAGATACTGCACTTTTACTGGTAGGATTAATCAATTTGATTTGTTCAAGAATGGTTCCATAACCCATTCTTCTTTTTCGGGGCCTCTCACATTTTCTATAAAGATGGAGGTCTTTTTACTCGCGCGTAAAAGACACACACACACACGAACACAAACTTTTGTTTTATAATATTCTTTATATTTGAGTTTCATTCAATATCAGATCCATATTAACAATGAAATTAATATTACCCACAACAACAAAAAAACCCATCTGTATTCTTCTTTCTTGTGCTGCTGAATCATTTTTTCAAGCATACAGTTCAATACATTTGGGTTTACACGCACACACACACACATACACAAAGGTTTATAGCAAAATCATGAGTAAATGTCAATGTACAACGTTAACTGCTGTAGTAAAATAGACACATTTCGAGACCAGTGCGAGCACACACAATTATTTATAAAAGTTATCAGTTCAACGTGTGCGATATTATTATTAAAAAATTGTAAACTTCTACAGTATGTCTTATATGGCATGGTTTACGAAAATGGCCCACTCTATACAATGGATTTCAGTAATCATGAATCAAGTCATCTCCAATCCCATTAAATGTTTTGTTTTGTTGTTGCAGTTGTTTCCAGCAACAGATTCTTAAAACAAACTTGTCCTTCTTAAAACTGCAATATATACTTTAATCTACAATTACTTTAATACGCATAATTATAATTATAGAACTTACACTAGCTTGCTCGTACCTTTTTTCTTTTTTTTTTTTTTAGATCAATAAGTCATTACTCTCTTTGGGTATGGCTGCTTACCTGGTACTCGACAGATGCGGTAGCCGCTACACATCAGTGATGAAAGGGGGTTGGGAATGAGTTTTGGAATTGTCAGTACCACGGATCCATTTTGTTGCTTTTTGGCGCCGCACGGGGGGATTCCTCGAGTGGAGTAGTTGAAGGAGGAGGGTGGACGAAGGCGCTCACACCTGGACGATTCTGTCTTTACTTGTGGCAGTTCTTGACACCGGCACATGAATACACAAAGCAAACACATACACACACAAATTAAAAAGAAATACATGTGCCATCAACAAGAAAACAAGAGGACTGTAAGGTATCTACATTAAAAAATAATCCACCTAATTTCAAGTGGATTAGAAGAATGTAAGTGAAATAAAAGAGACTGAATAACGACAATTTATGAAAATCGAGGAAGTGGGAATTTTCCCAATTTCTCTTTGAGAACAGTGAAATTGGTCAGATTCGACAATGTAATATTTATGAGAGTAGTGTGCTATATGCCTGAATGAAAATCAACATTAACGTCCTTATAACCCTGAGACGTTTAAAGGGGTATGGAGGCAGTGGCCATTTCAATGACTTTAAACAATTGTTGCATGATTTCATATAAAGTTACATCGTTTAGAAATCTTACATGTCACAAGTTTTCAAAGTTTCAGCCAATATGTCTCATCAAGCTAAAGTAATAACAACGCAATGTACTCACTTGCAACCATTCATCAGAAATAGTCTGATATTCTGGGGACGGGTGCAAAGGCAATTCCATCAACCTTCATGCTTTATTGGCAACAACCTCATTATCTGTTTAATCTTGAGTCGCCACTTTTTATCGTGTCGCAAAAAAGAAAGAAAATTACAATAATGGCTACAACCTAACCTCGAATCTGCCTTGGCCTCGTAAAAGTAAATGCTAAAAGGAAAATAAAATTTTGATCCTCGCACTTTAATTATTTGCAGCACGACTATCTTGCCTCATCATTTTATCTCCATGGTTTTGTCCAGTGTATTTTCTGTGTCTTCCGTGAAAATAATGAAAAGTAATTGGTCTTTAGCTTATTGCTATACAGTACAATTCCTTTAATAATTAGGTAGATATCATTCAGCATGCGTGAACTGTTCAAGGCATTTCAGGGGGCCTCATTGGAGAATTAGCCATGAAAATGACAGTATATTGATGTCTCCTTAATTCATGGGTGAAAATAATAATTTGTCTATCTACTGAGACACACAATACCAACACAAGCAGACACTCAATATCATGTAATATGTCATTATGATACAAATTTTTCTGTAAAACATCACATCACAATTTTTTTAAGTAAGTGAACAGGAAGTGACATATTGCCACACAAAAGCACTATTCATTCATTACTTACAAAACATTTGTTAACATTTACATGATTTTTCATATCTTGATTTCATTGGATCTTTCTTTTCAGCAACCTAATGGTAAACAAGCTCTTTTTGTGGTTCTTATTGCTGTTGATTTTCTTCGTTTTTTTATGCTATAATCTTTGGCTTAAAGCTAATTCGTACAAGTATATACTAGAGTCCTTGCTTCTTCTTCTTCTTCTTCTTCTTCTTACTATTCTTTTCTTATATGCTTGTTAGCTTGACGAAATTGCATTATATAGGCCTATGCTACGTAAGCTACACGTTAGCAGGTAAAACATAATTGACTTCTCATACAACAGTACTAATATCCTTATATAAACAAGAAATGAAAAACTGACCAGAAACAAATAATAATAGATAGTGAGAACTATCCCGATGAAAACCCATTTTTCTTTTCTCAAAGTTCTCATGATATATATATATATATATATATATATATATATATATATATAATTGACCGATATTTATGCATTCTGAAAAGGCAAAGCTCCAGATATCCTGATGTGCCTATATATCTTTGGCAGTTCCATTATCAACCGCCCAGATCTCCCTGAAAGTTGTTGGAAACCGTGATTCAACCCCAGAAGTGAGTTGATAAAACCACCTTTAGTGAGTTTGCAATGGGTCTTTCACTCTTATATATATTTTTTTTCATTCTATTTTGCTTGATTAAGGCAAAATGCACATAAATAAATAAATAAATACTTAAATATTCTAAAGTATATCAGTTTATCACACGCACACTCCTATATGCTCAGACGTCACACTGCCAATGTTTTTAATATGGTTCATGTCAATGGTTTGTGGACGGCGAAAAACTTTAGTCTGGTTAACAGAGGACACGAGTCGGTCGTCTCAACTTCAGCCATTAATGACCAGTTATCTAATATATATATATATATATATATATATATATATATATATAATATATATATATATGTATATATATATATATATATATATATTTATATATATATGTATATATTATATATGTATATATGAAGGGTTTGATTGCAAAAACCGATAAGTCCATTTTTGAAGATTTTGAAGTATGATCTCTGTCATAAAGTACAAAATAATACCTTTTAAATGATATATTGGTCACTACATAAAAAGGTGTATTTTTGAAGTTATGGTCAAAAAAAGCAAAACTTTTCTTATTATTCTCTTTATTTTTCTTGACCTTTAATCGCAAATATCTCCATTTGGCAAATATGGACTTACCGGTTTTTGCAAACAAACTTTTCATATATATATATATAATATATTATATATATATATATATATATATATATATATATAATATATATGTGTATACATATAAAGATATGTCAGCTTTTTTGTCGTGTCTAAGCTCACCTGGTGCGCTGCAAAATGAGAACCCACATCCTGGCAGCAAAGAAGAGAAATGGACGCCCTTCAAAGTGCCTCGTGCAAATGAGCCATTGGGGAGCCTTTTGGTAGAGACGCAGGTGTGTAGTGATAGAGTGGAATGATTCACAGTCGGGGTAGGACGCAGGCCCTCACACCTAGACGAGTTTGTCTCCGCAATAAGCGAGACTTTCCAGACCAAGAAAAGAGTGTGAGAATTTCCAATCCACGAAAACATTACGAATGAATAATGTGTACACACTGAATCAATGATTATAATCGTGAAAGTAAGGAAATTCCATTGGTCTACTGTGAATCAATACTGCCAAGACCGAGCCACAGGGTTAAAAGAGACTGTTACAAATAGGTTATTATGAGCAAGAGGATCTTGCAGTGATTAGTGTGTCATCGTTTTGTTTTTTGTTTTTTTATTAATGCGTTGAAGATAAGAAGAGTAATGCGACATTCTTTTTCATTCTGCCAGGACATGCTTCAAATTGGATTTTTTTTTTCTGTATTATATGAAAAAATGGTGATGAGTTCATTCTTTCCTGTAATAATTCTAGAAGAAGTTTTAACAGATGGGATACAATGCCATGTCATCGCAGTAGAAGGGTATTGAGTGGTTACTATATTCACGGATGACAAAATGCACATGCTCAGAAGTAACACAATAATTGTGATGAGAACTAATGAGGAGGTTGTATTAGATGATTATGAACAGTTAGGGATTCGTAAGGGCAGGTTATTGGTATAATATCAGATTAAGATAAGAAAGGTGTTGGATTGATTGATCTTAAACACTGGACGAAGAGGGGGTTAACAAAAAAGCGCGTATCATATCGTCTTTGCTGTTCAAATCATACTTTAAAAATAGAGAGATAGATTATGAAAGTTGAAAAGCCACACCATCTGACTCTCTAATTGTGAATACAAAGATATTAAAAGTATTGCCGCTTGAATTAATTGAATTTAATGCCACGTCGTGGGGTGGAACACACTAATCAACACGGCTGGTTTCCATAGGGGCCACATTCTCAATAACATTCTAATTAAACTAACAACATGAATTATTTCTGTAACAACATTTGGGCTAAGTAAAAATTGAATTGTATGATGTATGGAGGATTTGGATACGTATAGTCCATATATACACGTTCTATTATGGCAAGCAAAAAGGAGAACACCAACGATCTTGATAATTTTATGAATTTCAAATAATAACAAAGAAGCAAATAACTGATCTTTACAAATCATTGCAAATTGTCCGATGTCTTGATATGCTTTTTTCGACTGAGATTTGAACGGGTGTTGGAAAATTGAGAACATCAGACCAAGGCCACTCTTAGAATGCATTAATTAGTATATTCATATTTGTGGTAACCCGGGTGTCTAACCTCCTCTGCAGCAAGTCGATACAATTTTAGGCTGGGTTTGGAGATACATGTTCACGAAGTACATCAGTAGTTCAGAGTTAATTGCGCCAAACGTATCATTGATATGTCTACTGTTACAATCACCACACTTGTTTGTATTTGACTTCTTCTCAAAAAGATATGAACAAAAATATAATTTCATAAAATCTATGCAACAGAAAGATCACACTGGATAACACTGTCGTTGGCAATATTCCATTACTTTGCATAAGACGCATTTACAAACATTTTCTGTCAGCAATATTGTCAATAACAGCCTGCCTTGCTGTTAAGGTGCACCGGACGTACTGACAAACACCATTTATAAGGATTACCTGAATTACAATGTATAATTGGAAGTACTGACAAGCACCATTTATAAGGGTTACCTGAATCATCATCATACCATAGATGCTTTTGAAATGAAATGAAACGAAATGAAATGAAATGAAATGAAATGAAATGAAATGAATCTAAAAACCAGCATACCTGCTGATACAAATGACCCTTTCTTCTGGTCTGCACAAACTCAAACTCCAAACTGGCTAAATCTGGGCGCAGTTTAGTAATCACAGACATCAAAAGTATGACTCCATATACAGGAAGATCAAAGATTATTTACCAAGGAACAGGAGGAGGATGATTGCCACAGTCGCCATTTTGAGACCGATGTCACGTCTATTTGAATTCTGCACCAATAAAAACAATGTTTAAGGCACTTCTTCTGACTCCACACTATGTTCAGAAACAAATCTACGTAACAATCAGAGAATGCTGCGTGAGGGACTGACGTAGTAGGCTACTGTAGATGTCCAGGCTTTTTATCGATTGATTTCCGGTGCGGCCTATGCCTGTATAATGGTATCTGTATTCCGTGATTTATTTCGCTCAATTTAGAAATCGTCGGTAAACTTTATGGGAAATGAACATGTCATTACACATGTACGGACTCACACACACCTACACACACACCCTCACACATACACGCACAGAATATCGTCACTCTATCCTGATAATGTGACAAACATAAAGATGAGAAAACATACAAATATGTTATGTTGTTGCGGAAGCCAATCAGTACTAATAACTTTACTCAAAACTTTTCAAAAAAAATCTCAAAACTAAATGTATACTGCAACAAGTAAGGAGCTATTAATGTAATACAATTAAAAACTGCTCAAGCAGGAAATCGAAGTCTGGAGATTTTGCCCCCATTTGGTTGCATATTACATAAATTTCGCTATTGACAATAATTACATGATAAAGTACATCCATACCAATTACTTACCATTGCTGTTTTGGCGTCCTCCGTTTCACTTCCCACCTGAAAACAGAAACCTTGCGAATGCAATAGACATCTAATACTCCTAAAACCGATTTGGTGTCGATGCCGATGTGTGAACTTGTGTATTACAACGATACGTTTCTAATCCTCTGGAAGGTTAGTTGTGTAATTAAATTGTATGGTTGAACGGCGGGAAAGGGCCAGTAATTACCTCCTCCAGAGCAGGCAAACTGCTGCTTTCCATCGAAAGCCAAATGGGGCCGCCTCGTCACTTCACCCATCTATTGTCTGGATTAACGAGATTCTCTTCCGAGAAGTGCATGCCTATCCCTTCAAAATCCATTACCTCGCTTGCAATGCAGCAAGTCTTATCATCACCATAGAGACGGGGAATGTGTAATAAGCCCTTGCCCCCCCCCCCCCCCCCCGGCACTGATGTGAATGCTCCATCATTTTAAGTTAATTATTTGACTGCAAAGTGTACCTCTTGCCACGTACTCTTGAATTAGCCAAGTCCATCTGCCGATGAATTAAATCTAAATGAGAAAACAAATAATGGAGCATAAAATTGAAATTAATTACTAGTGCACAGTAGAGGTGTAAAGGGAAAGATTACTTACACAAAATGTTTGATGTGGCGTGCGATTGCATGCGTCGTCATCCCAATTAGATACGAGGAAAAAAAAAAAACCTCGGATGTGGTATTTCAGAGGAGATATCAGACACCAATACTCAAACTGTCAAGCAAAAGCATGACAAGTAGGAGCACTGCGGCATCCCAAGTTCGAATGCAGCCAAGTGCTTACGTTTTAATTGATATTTTTACCCTCTATTTCCCTCTCGACCCGCTGTGTATAAAATGGTTATAGGCTTATCTGGCATAGCGAGGGTAAATATAAATGGCAGGGACCTCTGGTAGACAGCAGTAGCAACACTGAAGAGGCTACCCTGGAAAAAGAAGATCATGGTATTATGTTGGTGTTGTTGTTGTTGTTATTATTATCATTATTATCATTATCATTATCATTATTATTATCATCATCATTATCATTACTAGTACTACTACTCCTACTACTACTACTGCTGCTGCTGCTACTACTACTACTGCTACTACTACTACTGCTACTATTATCATCATCATCAATACTATCATACCCAGCATAAATGATTAGATTGATCATGATAGGCGTAATGACAGGGGAGCAACTCATTCTATGGGATATTAAGGGGAATTCGTAGAGAATACGTATCTCAGCATGATAAGACGGATTAAATGTAATGAATACCTTTGCCCAAATATGAGTTTTCCCATTTGGACTCTGGACACGATCTTTAAGTTTAGAAAAATTCATTCAAAAATTGCCAAATCAGGGAAGATTATTATGAGATTGCTAAAACCATAATCGTTTAGTTAAGAAAAGATTTCTATTGCAAAGAGTTGAGCGACAATGGAAAAGGGTTGGTTTTACCAACGTACCGAAAAAACAAACAAACAAATAAACACACACACATTCACATTTTTCTTTCACAGAAAGTAGCATTCGATCCTAAATACAGTAATATCAATATGTTAACTCAGAATCAGATTCATTTATTGTTGATTTAGGAAATTTTTTTGTTGGCATACGGGCGTACACATATAGGAATATCTGCACAAGTATACATTATGACATACAATATCACTGTAGCACGCAATGGGAAACACTAAAAAAAAAGTACTCAACAAGACGTTCACGGCGATCAGTGGCAGACGTATAAAGATACAGGTAGCGGTCTACATCACACCTATATTCCCATGTTGGAAAACACAATTTGAAGAATATTGTTTTGATACTTTTCTTGTTATGTTTGGTTTTGTTTAGTGGGAAAGATGTGTTTGCTAGTTAAAATAGATGCCTTCTTCCACTTTATGTAATGTTAGGCGTGTGCCATTTATATCGTGTGTGCGTTCAGTGAAACAATGAACGGTATCTCATTTTAATACTAACTTAACGCCAATCTCTTTCTACACACACAACCACACTCTGACAGACCAACACAATTTAACACACTGACACTAGCTAACATGGATTTCAGTCATGCAAGTTTATTCATCATGGTTAACCAGGGGAATATATTAAAGCGTAATGGCGATTACAACACTTCTTCCATAGTGCGTGATATGCATTAATAACGGTAATAGAAAATGAGCAAAATTTGAAGAAAATTACCATTATTGTGCGTGGCATATTGTAGTTCCCAATAAATCAATGAATATCCTCAGAGACTTTCCATACTTCTACTGGCAGGATGGATTTGAAAAAAAAAAATTCTTTGTGAACATCTGTTTCCCCCCACCCTCTTTCTCTATTTTGCATATGCTTAAACTACACAAGTGTCGTGTCACCTGGACTACCGAGCTTCGACCCGCCCGACAACCAGTTGTTTATTATGGCTATTATTATATCAAACACGAAATGATCGGTAATAATCTACGATATGGGCAATTTATCAAGTAGTTGCGACGAATACAAATTGACGTAAGAATTTATATTAATTATTTAAATAAATACGCAGTTTACCCGCTGCTGTGAAGGACCGGGTGTAAAGGATTAGAGGCAGCATTGCTGTAGGACGAAGTCTAGTGGATACGACACCTATAGCTGTGTAGTAATCAAGAAATTGTTGGTTCGTATCCAGCCAAAGTATCTACACCTATAGTTGTTGTTTTTTTCTTGTAATCATGGCTACTTTACTGTTTATTACATAGAGGAAGGACAACGTGTTATTCTGTGGCAAAGTTATTCCATTCATGTTTATTTCCTTTACTTGCATTAGCGTCAAGTGTTAAGTTTTAGGTTTCAGTTCAAAATGCTCATGGTCATTTTGTCTATTTACATGGCTTGCCCCCCCCCCCCCCCCTCTCTCTTTATCTCATTCATTTTTGTTTCCGTTTAGCTCTGTCTATGTATATTGTATTATCTACAAGTAATCTTTTGTCTCATTGTCTTTCCCGATACACTTTTTACTTTGACACACCAGCACACTATATCACTAATTGTAGTCTTTTTTTTTTATTTCAGTGGATTTTCCACAGAAATGTAATTTGTAAGACATATACAAAGGTCGACGAATAGTAACAAAAAATTGACAGTTCTGTGAAAACAGACTGAACTAAGAAGATAATGAAAGATTCAAAATGCATTACAAAGTATAGATTTACGCCATAAATGGACATGTATTTGTTTCGGAACATTCAAATATAGGATAAGAGAACCTACAGAAAATCACAACCGTAAATACATTTTCAAGTTATCTTTTGGGTTATTGAGATCTTTTCGAAATTTATCCTGGTTGCGTTTTACGATGAAGACATACTGTTACAGTTTAAGAAGGACAACATTCTATTGTGAAAATTTTTAACATCTTATTTGAATAGGGTGCACGTCACCTGTTCGAAACCCACTATTCCTACAGCCCACAAGATCGACACTAAGGTAAATACGGCCCACGAGTCCGACAATAGACAATTTATAGTTTGACACCGCACGAAAATGCCCATTATACAGAAATTATACGATGGGGTTTATCTCCGGGGCCTTTCTTTTTTATTACAGTCGCAAGCTCGTGGGGACGTGTATACCTAGATTCGGGATTGTGGGTCTCGTTGTAGTGTAAAACTCGTGGACCTTGTTTACCTAATGTTGGACTCATGGGTGTCGGTCTCGTGGATGATCCCGTGTAATATAAGATCATTGATATTTTATAAGGGAAAGAATAATTGTAAAAACTACCTGATTGTTTTAAGACTTCATTCAAATAAATTTGATGAAGTTTCTAGTGCTCCAATGTAGGTGATCATCAGGAGAATCCCCATGAATTTCGTTTAGTGTAAATGATTTATTGGTATTTTATTAGATACGTCTAGTCGACAAGGAATGACATATTATTATTAGATTCATTCATTCATTAATTCATTCATCTTATTGTCCATCTATGGACATTATTTTCACATCGGTAGGCTACATATTATTATATAGAATGCATAAGATACAGAGCAATAAAAAAAAAAACCATAGATACATATAGACAGTATTATATCAGAAAGAGATCCTACTTTTCTTCAGTTGCCTATTTACCAATAATTCCTATTTTTAATGTCATCAGAGTCACTGTGCTGTCAAGTACCCAGTTTTGCCAACCTTATTTTAACGCGCCGTAACAATCTATTATTTTCCCGCAACTGAATAGCTCTTTTATGTATTATTCAGCCCACCATATTCTCTCTTTTGTTGTGTTAGATTATTTGTTACTGTCTGTATGTCTTACATGATATATTTATACATTTTATATTACTTTCAATGTTTGATGTATATGTATCACTCACAGGCTTTTTTAGGCCGGCCCTCCGTGTGACGGGTGTGATTTTTAATAAGGAATAAACTAAACTAAACTAAACTATAACTATAGACATATTTAAATAGACATACTAGAAAAAAATTACAGCAATGCAGTATGAATATCACGAAATTCATACATAGCAGAATAAACATTAATTTCAACGTACAGCTGTATGTGTATGAATCAACGTCGTGTTGGGTGTATTATGTATTATTGTGTTATGGAATTGTGTCAAATTGATAACTATCATAACAGTTAATATGAGTAATTACTGAATGCGTTATGCAGGTATATTGTAAAAACGCGATATCAGTCATAAATTCTGTTACATACATTTGTTTCCGACGGTAAGTGATTGTTAAATCTGCAAGGAAAGGGACATACGAAATAACATCCCACAAAAGAGGACGGCATACATCTATGAAAGACTCTAATATTCCATGCCCCCTTTTCAACACATTTGATCAGAGTGCATGGTCACACATCGTGACACTGGTATACAACCTCAAGGTATTTGTACGTGCCATGACACGGATCTACCGTGAACATTGCATGCGGTGACAAAGAACAGGCTGCTCTGCCTTCACACTGCTCTTTGACCTTAGCGATGGATGACGCAAGCCTGCAATTCAGGTCATTATTATGAGGGTGTCCATACGGGCAGATGAGGCTATCGTCTGCCAGGCGTCCGTAATTTGCCCAGAGAAGGTGGACAGTCCCGTTAGGACAACTGATGTCCTCCGAATTCCCGGAGCAGACAACCAATGTATGATTGGCAACTAATTATTTGACAAGAAAAGGTTGTTGGTAACAGAAAAGTTATTAATGTAACAAGGTCGGGCTAGATATCAAAGTGTAGGCCTATAAGAAAAGATTAAGTGCATGTATCTAGATTATACAAATATATAGGTTATTGAAACGATGTTCTGTTTTTCCTCGTTAATATCAATACAAGTTTACCAACTTGTTTCACTTTATCATAGAACTCCTTATAGGGAAGAGGTTCATATCCTCTCGTATATACCTTACAGAGGCTTCAGTGACTTGTGCAAGTTACTATCACAGATTTCTTCATAATAACACTCATTAGGAACCTATAAATATACATGTAAATTCAGATTTCATTTGTTCAATATGAGGAAAGTCTTTCTGTTAGCATTTATACAAATAGGAATAAGTACATGTGTACATACATAATCTATATACATACAGTACATATATAGCCTATAATTCGAGATGTAAAATAGAATGTTTCATGTTAAGTGAATGCGTGTTATTTAGGAGGTTACACCAGTTTTGAAATTCAACGTGGAATCTACATTTGTTTGTCTAGTGTGATCCATGATAAAATAATGGAAATCAGAAAATTAAAGATGACTCCAAACAAACCTGGCGTTATAGTCCTTTCCGATATGGATGTGACTTCGGTTGAGGTCATGGCAGATGTCGTCAACGTTGTCAATGGGGGAGTCGAAGAGAACAAAGTCGTTTCCAAGTGTGTTGCAGTGGTGGTGTCACCAAGCGGGGCCGAAGAGGTTGTCATACTGATATGTTCACTTTCCTCCTTGTAAGAATCTATTGGAAAGACCCAAAATAAAACATTAACTTTCCACTTATCATCTTTCTTTTAATTCAGATTTAATATCAAGTCCTTTATTGATTTACAGAAATGGAACATACCGTACTTCGAATCATAAACTTTTATATCTCATTCATGAACACGAAGATTCGGACATGCATGGTCTTGTATTAGATGCCTGTGCTAATTCTAAGGTAAATAATTTAATGTTTTCATCGGTGATAAGTTGAAAATATACGCTCCGCTAAAGAAAAAAAAAACATATATATGTAAATAATTACCTTCAATATAATGTAACAATTCTAAAATATTCAATAACCTAAGAAGAGTTGGGCCCACCTTTAATTGGGACGTTTTGCTTTGAATGTGCCAGTCATTTAAGAGCCGATTTTAATGAAATGAGCTTTGAATTCATCTTAGAATATTGTAAAAGCGTTTTTTTTTTTAATTGTTCGTCACCTCTCCCGATAAAAAGAAAATTAATAATTGGACTGAATATGATTAGCTTTGGTGGCAATGCAGACAGTCAAATAATGCTTTTATACGTAGTTCCACGTAAATGACTCCCACGGTCCAAAGCATTCTGAGTGATAATGAATAGTCCACACTCCTGGTATGAAGCTCCAACACATCATAATCCCTCTGTCAGTGCAGCATATATACCATAAATATCCTCATTTTTTATAGATCACTGTAGATGGATGACCCGCTGAATCACTTCTGCCAAGATACATCAATTCCCATCAAAATGTCAAATTCGATTTCCTTTTTCCATCTTAAGTTCATTCCTAATTATCATAATGCTATTCTCTTGTCAGTTATCTTATATGTTTGAATTTCAAATGATATTTGAATTAATTTGTATCATCTTTCCTTTGACGAGTTTGAAGATCGACCATCTTCATAATAAAGTTAAGCGTTGTATTCTACACAGTTGTACACCGGTCTTATCTTAGAGTGCAATAAGTAGAGCCAAATTTACCCTATGATATACTCCACCATCAGCTGACCTTTGTAAATGCGTTGGTATGGGAGCGAGAAGAGGAGTAACAAGCATACTTACACGGTCAAGGTGTATGCTTACAGCAATGTACCTCTATAAGGCAGAGCCAGTGCTGATCTATGCTTAGCCTTCATGAGTACCTTGTTATATTTCATTGAAAAGAGTGAACTTGACTCTCATAACGCCTTGAGTAAATCATTCAGGTTCCCTCCGTTGCTGAGTGCTTCATAACAATAACACGTTGGAGGTCAACACGGCAGGTCTATATTTGGTTGAAATTGAGCGCTGCCAAGAAGACCTCCCCTCCCCCTCCCCCTCCCCCTTTCCCCCCTTCCCCCCCCCCCCCCCCAAAAAAAAAATGTTTATAATAATATAATACATGACTATTGTTATCAGTGGAAGAGAATACTGGCCTTGCGAGAGAACCCGTAATACCCAACGACATAATAGGACACTGGAACAAATTCGATCACTAAATCCAAACTTAGTTCTTAAAGGTCTTGTTTACCTTTAGGAGCAGTGATTAAAAAAGGGGGGTTCAAGATATCACTTTTGATGCATATGTATAGGTCAGTTGTATCACAAAACATCCTACCATATAAAAGTTTTGCAATAAAGCCTAAAATATAAGGAGATATCTCTATTTTTGTCTTTAAACCATTACTGTAGACGGTTCAATTTGGAAAATATTCTATTATAAGTATTGTTCACATTTTGTATATTTAAGAATACCATTGATTACACTGGTTCAATTTTTTAGATTAAAGGTAGGGAATCCCATTTGCATGCCTTAAATGAAGAGTTGTATAAATACAGTGGTATATTGAAGAGAGTATCATTTTAGAAACTCCCATAAAGTATTGAAAGTGCAAGGTAACATTTAGTACATTTTTATTGACCGTTAGATTTTGAATTGAATTTTTTCGGGGCTCACCGTAAATTCCAGTACATTACTAGGCTACCTTTGCAGACCCATGCACTGCATGTGTGTCCATCATGTGTATTTTGTGAAGAAAGTTCATCAAAACTTACAAACATTTCTATATACATTCTTGCCACACACTCTATATGTTATTACATCTGCTCTTATACTTTTAGATTTGTGTTTATAGATATAAAAAAATACAGAAGACTGCAACAAAAGGGCTTAGGTGTGGCTGACACACAGAACTACTGAGTAGTTGAGTTTCGTGCATTATTCAAATTGTAGATAACTGTTGACTTCCAAATTTCTCAGCAGTGGCCTAAACAAGTCCCCTGAGGTTCATATTGCAATGTTTTGCTGCATTTTGGGAGGTCTGTAAAAGGTATCCCCTACCTTTAAATGTTTCTATCCCTAACTCACATTTTAAAACTACTTTGAAGCACATATGCTTTTTTTTTTTCATCTGCAAATGGTTATGCCTTTACTGCCAATACGACGAGCAACTGACAGTCTGTATATGTATTAACAATAGACACACTTGTTCTCGTTCAATGTCGTTACTGTATTATTTGGTTGTTACTGCACACTTGTTTTGGGTATTTTGGTATCGTGATGTAATCAACACTGCCTTTCATAATCTTTTAACTCTGTTATTTTTTTTATTTCTTTATCACTTTCTTTTTTATCTGTGTATGGTACCGCGTCTTTGATATTTTCACGTGTCAATTTATGTTTGGTTTTATTTTTTCTAATGTACTACACTGTATTACGATTTTACTTGGAAAGCAGATCACGTGGGTTTTGAAAGTATTTTTTTTTTAATCTGAATAAATTAATGAATGAACAAACTTTTTCAGGTTGGTATAATGGATGGCTTAAATACGCATTAGCCCATTTCTCAGTCTTGGTTCGTAAAGAAAGGTAAAATACAAAATATTCTCTCACTTGTGTCCAAAGTCGATCCAGCCGAGCCGAGATCGGTGTGACATTTGAAGCCGCTCACAGTCTCTTCGCACCAGCCGTTTGGACATGGGCTAGACAGGCAATCTGAGAGGGAAAGCATGATTGTGTTTCGGTAATCTGCCAAATTGCATGTATCTTTGTACTGTACTACTTGCTATAAGAAAAGGTGTAGACGAGGTTCCGTAACGTACAAAAACAACAACAACACACACACGAAAAAAACCGCGTCGATTAGTACATGGTGGGCACAAAAAAAAAAAAAAAAATCACGTGGGCATAGCGCGCATAGCTCCATGACTCGCCTGCCTGCGCGTGATTGGAACCTCGTCTATACTGTAGCAATTATGATGAGACAAATCATACTTCGGTTTCAGACATTTGAGTCTCTTTCACTTTGTCATTTTATCTTATTGTATTTTTCCTATCAGTGATGACAGAAATTATAATGTACATATTTTATTATTGTCACGGCGCTGACTTTTGATACTAATATAATATTACACACATTCTGCAGATTACACGTTAAAAGAAAAACTGAGGAATGGATAGTCAGGAATACTCCGTATATAAACATAAACATTTCCCTTTTTAAGTCGTGAAGCCATTTTCCTAAATTCATCATTGCTGACTACAGATCAATTCATTCATTGCAGGGGCGGATCCAGAAATCCCGTAGAGGGGAGGCGCCTTAACATACATAAAGGATGGCGCACCTGCCCCCCACCGCACACATTTTTTAAAAACAAAAAATAAAGAGCGTGCGCCCCCTCTTGATCCGTTACTGCATTACATAGAATTTCAGTGATAAATGTCGTAGAATTTCAAACACTCTTCGTACGAAGTCATCCTGTAAAGTTTTTTCCTCTCTACATTAACAACGATTAAACCTGTATTGCTCAATTAAGCTACAAAGTAATCATTTTTCTCCTACACACGTCAAATATATTATTTCCTCCGATTAGTTGTAGAGTCTTGGTGTATACACGTACGTTATACGTGAAGCAACTCGGAAACGACTATTGAATGTACAAGTGGGACACCTTAAATCTCCCTCTCTCAATTAAGCCTATTAGAAGCGGGGAAGCGGGGAAGCTCTGTCTTATTATGAAACTTTTCCCCATTTATTGTGTTGGTCATTGACAACATGCGTTCATCACAATAATCTCATCTTTCATTTCACCCTTATTTGTATACGAAATTACATTCCTTCACACAAAGACCCACACTATTTGCCCCCCCCCCCCCCCGTTTTTAGGAAGCATACGAGCGATAGATTTATTCAAAGTAATCAATTTAATTAGTTTTCATGATTTTCATGCTGAAAAGAATACTCGCTTCATATTCCTCATGGAAACAATAGAATATCGCCACTTTACTTCAAGCATCTCCAGATCAACAAAAAGGGAATAGAATTTTAGCTCGTGGTTTTCAATGGATCCTAATTTCATTAATTACTGAAAGATTGTGCTCACGCTGTAGCTGACGATGATGAAACCAATAATGACAAACCAAATACTCTCCCATTACAGTCCCATTACTATAGAGTATTTAATTACATTCTTTTACTTCATATAGACAATTTTAGCAGTTATACTTTTTTTAGACGAGCCTGTCACACGTTACAAAGAGTTTCGAGTAAATGTTTGGAGTTTTAATTCCATTAGGGCCTATAATTAGATAGTACAATGTTACTACTTGCTGGATCAAAAGGAGGGGGTGAATCTATATCATTCCCGAGAGTGACGTTTAAACAATAAAACTGTAAAACATTTTCTCACGCCATAGAGAGAAATTGGGAGCTGAGTTCACCTTTAAATACACATTGGTGAGAACGTAACATTAGAAATGAGTGAGACTGCTGGGGACTCTTGTTTGCTTATTTTGTTGCCTTGTTTAAATTATCTATATTTCCTAAAAGTGTTAACAATACTACTGAGGTACAATATAGGAGAAATAGGGGTCCATAGCTGAGTCCATGCATGTGTATATGAAAAGATGCTTACTCGCACTCCTGTTTTATTCTTTTTTTTTATTTATTTCCATTCACACGGTGGATAGTCTTTTCAGGACAAGACTGATTTTCAAAAGGGTCCGCTCCTTTGAAATAAGAAATAGTCACACGAAAAGACAGAAAAGCATGAGCATTACAATATAGAGGAGTTTTTTTTTTTTTATAACAATAATAATATAATGATATATGTCATATATATACATACATTTGGTATAACGAGCTGTTTTCCATAATTTTATCGAATTTGTTGTGAAGAGGATCTGGAAGTATTCCGTCCAGCACAGCTGTTTACATGCCACAAAATCTATGTTTGAATATTATCATGAATTTAATAGTATTATGTGCATTCTTGTTTACATGTTTGAAGGCGTGAATTTATGTGGCCTATGGCATTCATGTGTGTAACTGGTGGTATATTTAATATCAATGTTAGAAAGCAACAATAATAGGAAAAAAACTCTACCCTACTATTCAGTACCTGGTACCTCGTTTTCATAACACACATTTGTTCTTTGAGGGGGCTAATGTTTAAATATAATACCTTCGTGCCGTATTATCTGAAATGTGGCTCACCTGGTGCGCGACAAATTGGTCGATTACAGCTCCGATATGGCAGTACCGATGAGGGAATGTACTTGAGAATGGTTTCTACCATGGAGCCGTTCTCCAGTTTGATCTGACCACACCCTGATAATGATCTGACTGAGAAACCCAGGGTGGAGCTCAAACTTACACGGCGACACTGAGATGACTCCGCCTTCATGACTTTACGAAGAAAAAACAACACAAAAACAAAAATGAGAAGGAAAAGTGAAAGAGCAGAATACATAATAATAGTAAATAGGTAGAGTGAAATTTGCGTTGTGATTGGTTGTATTCGTTGGATAGCATCACGTGATTGTGTAAAAATTTTGTTATAGTGGCACGACCGTGCCACTATAACGCTTGTGACAGTGCGTGCCTACGCTTTATGTACGAAGAGATTCGCGCAAGGCCTAGGGAGGGCCGCCGAGGGATGTAGTAAGACAAGGCCAAGCATTTCAACGTATGCGCGTGTTGAGCTCTGAATGTAGGAGTTTATAAGCGAGTCTGCTCTGGGATGTGCAATACGCATACACGGCTGTACTAGCGTATCGCACGCTGTGTACGTGAACTACGGTAGGTTGCGGTTAACTCTGCGTACGACAAGTGCAGTGCCGGCGGTACGGTGAGTCTTGTTAGATCTAAATTAGGGCCTAGACCTACGGAAATGCATGTAGATCGAGGAACCTATTTACTATGACAATTAGTGCATGTTCTATTGATGCACCAGTACTGGACTATAGAACGCCAAATACTAAATTATCCCTCGTAACGTGCAGTTCTATTCACCTCGGCCTGCGGCCTCGGTGAAACAAAACAGCACTCGGGATAATTTAGTATTTGTCGTTCTCTAATATATATTTATAGAATGGGTAGCGAGAATCCTGCGATCTGATTGGTCGAGAGCTATGTATTCATTTTTACTGGCCGCACGCTGAGTCACAGTGGTAAACATGTTATCGCGCACTTAGCAAGAGTACGCGTACTTGTAACAAAGGTTCGCGCACTAAAGCAAGCGTTCGCGCACTCGGCTTGGCCATGCATCCAGTAAAAACTTATGCATGGCTGGCCATGCATCCAGTAAAAACCGTAAGTACGGGTATGCATGCCCTTTACGGAAAGCCAAAAGGAAATGCATCCAGTAATTTTGTCATCAGGTAACACGATAGAAAACTGGGTTTTTGACAAGAAAATTACCCATTCTATAAATCAAATGACGCACATGTCTTTTCGTGCGTCAGTCGGAATATAGTGTGCATGCGGTAACTATGGAATTTAGCCTAAACCCACTCGGCTTCGCCTCGTGGGTTAAGCATTCCATAGTTACCTTATGCACACAATTCCGACTGACGCACTCAGACCTGTGCGTCATTTGTATAATAGTGCATGAGGCTGAATGCACTATTATACAAATGATGCACAGGATAGAGTGCATTAGTGTAGGCGTAGTGCACTCGAGGGTATTTACAATTGTGAAACATGCACGAGGCGAAGCCGAGTGCATGTTGCACTACATTGTAAATACCCGAGAGTGAGCTACGCCCACACTAACGCCACGAAATAATCCTGTGCATCATTTGTTTTATAAAATGGGTCGAAAATTCGAAAACTAACATCATTTTTCAGCGTTTTTCACGTACCTTTGTGGGTCAAGACGTCCGAAGATGTTCGTCCCAAACTTTTACGCACGTCGCACTCGCGGAAGTCCCGCACATACAGTATAAGTATAGATCTAATGGGGTTGGGTTTCCGGACACCCGCATGAAAACTTACTTATTTTACATAGAATATGCACCCTTTACCTTAAAGACTTGATATAGACTCCTCATATAGGCCTACTAGACAACATACTCTGAAAACGGCGTGAGAATTAACCTGCTAAATCGTTGGATTTGCTCTTCAAAGTGACTCCATGTACGCGTCCGGTCCCATAACGCTTGGTCTACTGTACTGTACAACGTGTACATAGTACAGTATACGTACGTACGCCACATATGTTATGCACAAGGGAAGACAGGCCGGCCGGCCGGCAGCAGCCCGAACTAGAAGTTGTTTACAGGATTGACAGCGCGTACGCGTATGCATGCAATTCATCAAAGGAGCCGCCGCGCGCACAGACGATCGGCAATGTACCATAGGATTACAGGCAGTGCAATAGTACTGAAGTAAAGGAAGGAGGTGTGTCTCATTTCAGAGCTTCCTATTGGCTACATTCTTGAACCCATTTTATAATATATATATAGTGCATGAGGCTGAATGCACTATAACAATATAAGCACCGACAAATTCTGAATTTGCCCCGAAGGCCAGTTATATTCAATGAGGCCGCAGGCCGAATTGAATATAATTGCCTGAGGGCAAATTCAGAATTTGGAGGTGCTTGGTACTTGTTATAGTGCAATAAGATGTCATGCACTATGTGATATATAAAATAGCATACATACCCAGGCAAGATAAGCCTAGCTGTTAGATCATTTCTAACAGTTGCACGTGTCTACACAAGCAATAATACCAGTTTCTTTGAACCTGTGTAATTAGACAAAATCCTGAAGATCCAAATTCAACTATAGAGTCTAGGGTCTACGTGGTTATATCTAACGTTTTCTAGGCCCTACGATAGGTTAGGTCTAGGGCCCTAGGGGTCCTGGCCTAACGTTTTTATACTAAGGCTAGATCTACGTACACTGTACTGTACGTCACTTACGAGTGACAGAGCTAGTTAACACTTGACCCTACAACACGTTAGACGCCCTACTTACTGCACTGTGGGTCCAGGACCAGGACTAGATGATGTTTTGTAGGATTAGGGATCTACTGGATTTAAACACAAGGCTCGTGCCAGGCCCCATTGCTGCACATGCGGATTCCGAGAGTGTGTTGTGAATGTCGTAGTAAAGTTCATAGCGTAGCGTGATCAAAGAGCGCTTAGCGTGTACTGTAGTGTACACACCACACGCTGCCCATTTCCACGGCGCACTTCCACGTAGAATGAATACGGAGAAAGCGGCACAAATCTTGGGTTGACTTGCTTAGTAATATCCGTCGGATTGATTCCTTTTTCAGAACAGTAGGGCGTGTTTGATGGCATCCTTTGTGTCCTTATTGTCTAAGATACTGTTTATATAGATCAGTCTCTCTAAACGTAGCGAACCTGTTCATTTCAGCTTCCATGTTTAAATCTACCGCTGAAAGTCTAGTCCCATCACACAGATAAGTTGCTGGCATAGACAGCCTGCGAGAATTGAGAATAACGATAATATCGAGCAAAATATATCGCGGTTGTGGCGCAATCGCGTTGATAAGGTGCGGGATTCAAGTACTCGATGATTAAAATGAGGGAGCAAAAACCGATATCAAATCGATAGTGGGTTATCGTTTGCAATCGTTATATTTTGCGTGCACTATAACTTTTGTCGTGCACTGCCGGCCTGTATCATAAGTATGTATGCTATTTTATATAACAATATAAGCACCGACAAATTCTGAATTTGCCCCGAAGGCCAGTTATATTCAATGAGGCCGCAGGCCGAATTGAATATAATTGCCTGAGGGCAAATTCAGAATTTGGAGGTGCTTGGTACTTGTTATAGTGCAATAAGATGTCATGCACTATGTGATATATAAAATAGCATACATACCCAGTCAAGATAAGCCTAGATCATTTCTAACAGTTGCACGTGTCTACACAAGCAATAATACCAGTTTCTTTGAACCTGTGTAGACAAAATCCTGAAGATCCAAATTCAACTATAGAGTCTAGGGTCTACGTGGTTATATCTAACGTTTTCTAGGCCCTACGATAGGTTAGGCCTAGGGCCCTAGGGGTCCTAGCCTAACGTTTTTATACTAGACACTAGATCTACGTACGGTACACTGTACTGTACGTCACTTGCGAGCAAACAGAGCTAGTTAACACTTGACCCTACAATAGGTCAACTAACAGTAACACGTTAGACGCCCTACTTACTGCACTGTGGGTCCAGGACCAGGACTAGATGATGTTTTGTAGGATTAGGGATCTACTGGATTTAAACACAAGGCTCGTGCCAGGCCCCATTGCTGCACATGCGGATTCCGAGAGTGTGTTGTGAATGTCGTAGTAAAGTTCATAGCGTAGCGTGATGGGTGCGTTCGAGCGCTCTAAAGCGAACCAAAGCGAACTGAACTAAAGCGTACCGTACCGTACCATGCCAATTTTGGAGCGTTCGAGCGCTCTGTGGAGAAAGCGTACTCACGAGTTAAAAGGTCACGCTTGTTTGTAACTAGAATGTCATTCACCCCTGGCGCTTGAACTACTTACAGCTGTCCAGAACAAAGAGAATGATGTTTTTGCATTGTGACGTATGCGCATGATACGCGCATGCTTTACAACGAACTTTTGGTACGTTTTGGTACGCTTTTGGAGCACATCGGGAAGTGGTCCACTTTTAGCTCGGTACAGTACGGTACGGTACACTTTAGGAGCGTTCGAACGCTCCTCTGGCGCGGGTACGGTACGGTACAGTTCGCTTTAGGAGAGCGCTCGAACGCGCCCAAAGAGCGTTTAGCGTATAGATACTGTACACACCACACGCTGCCCATTTCCACGGCGCACTTCCACGTAGAATGTACGGAGAAAGCGGCACAAATCTTGGGTTGACTTGCTCAGTAGGCCTAATATCCGTCGGATTGATTAATTTTTCAGAACAGTAGGAGTCCAAAATTCGTAGGGCGTATTTGATGGCATCCTTTGTGTCCTTATTGTCTAAGATACTGTTTATATAGATCAGTCTCTCTAAAAGTAGCAAACCTGTTCATTTCAGCTTCCATGTTTAAATCTACCGCTGAAAGTCAAGTCCCATCACACAGATAAGTTGCTGGCATAGCCAGCCTGCGAGAATATGAGAGTAACGATAATATCGAGCAAAACATATCGAGGTTGGGGCGCAATCGCGTTGATAAGGTGCGGGATTCAAGTACTCGAGGATTAAAATGAGGGAGCAAAAACCGATATCAAATCGATAGTGGGTTATCGTTTGCAATCGTTATATTTTGCGTGCACTATAACTTTTGTCGTGCACTGCCGGCCTGTATTATAAGTATGTATGCTATTTTATATTCCAGTATAGTGCATCATAGAGCATGCACTATCTGTATAATATAAAATAGCATACATACTTATGATACAGGCCGGCAGTGCATGACAAAAGTTATAGTGCACGCAAAATATAACGATTGCAAACGATAACCCACTATCGATTTGATATCGGTTTTTTCTCCCTCATTTTAATCATCGAGTACTGAATCCCGCACCATCGACGCGATTGCGCCACAACCGCGATATGCTTTGCTCGATATTATCGTTATTCTCAATTCTCGCTGGCTATGCCAGCAACTTATCTGTGTGGGACTAGACTTTTAACGGTAGATTTAAACATGGAAGCTGAAATGAACAGGTTCGTTACTTTTACAGAGACTGATCTATATAAACAGTATCTTAGACAATAAGGACACAAAGGATGCCATCAAATACGCCCTACGAATTGTGGACTCCTACTGTTCTGAAAAAGGAATCAATCCGACGGATATTGAGCAAGTGAACCCTAGATTTGTGCCGCTTTCTCCGTACATTCTACGCGGAAGTGCGCCGTGGAAATGGGCAGCGTGTACGGTATACCGATTTAAGCGCTCTTTGATCACGCTACGCTATGAACTTTTACTACGACATTTACAAAGACTTTTACAACACACTCTCGGAATCCACATGTGCAGCAATGGTGAATTCAATGATGCCTGGCACGAGCCTTGTGTTTAAATCCAGTAGATCCCTACAAAACATCATCTAGTCCTGGTCCTGGACCCACAGTGCAGTAAGTTTAGGGCGTCTATAATAACGTCTTACTGTTAGATCCATGGTAAACCTATTATTAGGGTCAAGTGTTATTAACGTTAGCTCTGTCGCCTGTATTGGTGACGTAGATCTAAGTAGTATCGTTAGGCCAGGGCCCCTAACCGTTAGAACTAACCTATCGTAGGGCCTGGAAAACGTTACGTAGACCGTAGACTCTAGTCTATAGCTGAATTTACTCCGGGATTTTGTCTACACAGGTTCAAAGAAACTGGTATTATTGCCTGTCTAGACACGTGTAGAGTCTAAATGATCTAGGCTTTCGTATTTTTTCAATTTATCTTGCCTGGGTATAATCTATTTTATATAACACATAGTGCATGACATCTTATTGCACTATAACAAGTACCAAGCACCTCCAAATTCTGAATTTGCCCTCATTGAATATAACTGGCCTTTGGGGCAAATTCAGAATTTGTCGGTGCTTATATTGTTATAGTGCATTCAGTCTCATGCACTATATATAATAGCCCATGTGTGATATCTAGAATAGTGGTAGTAGTAGTAGTAGTAGCTGTAGTATAGTAGAAGTAGTAGTAGTAGTAGTGATAATAATGATAATAATAACAGTAATAACTAGACTCGGAATTTGTCAAAACTGACAAATTAGGTGATCCGATCTGTTCGTAAATCAACGATTTGAGTCTCCTGATCCCAATAGGCATGACCATACCGGTTTCATCTGTGTTTAGTGGACATTGGCCGTGTGATGTTTGGATTCTCATTTAGAAAAGGTAGTCAGACCTGACATCTATGGTACACAATTCCGTATACACTAACGAAGATACAGAATGAAGTATATTTGACCTTTGACCCCAATTTGCACAGACAAGATGGCATCTGAGCAAAAAGTGGTTATTTTGTGAAATGATTCTTGTAACATGGTCTTTACGTGTGCAAAATATGGGAAAGATAGGACATGTATTCACCAAGATACAGGATGATACATTTATGACCTTTGACCCTAATTTACATACCCAAGATGACGTCTGATCAAGTAGTTGTTATTTTATGAAATAATGTACGTGACATGAACTAAACATGTGCAAAATATGGGGGTGATAAGGCCTGTTTTTCTTGAGTTATTGTAAAGAAAGTTGCAAAAAGAAAGAAGTATCTCAATACATCGAAGATAAGTTTGATTTCAACCACGTTTTCTGACGTGATCCCGACATCGTATGAAAAAATAGAGGACACATTTTCGATAGCCCAAAGTCTCAGCTACAACCTATTAAAATCTGGGAGAAATTCACCGAAGCATAAGTGAGCTAGTGCTCGATAAAGACAATCATGTCAATTTTCACTTCTACAAAAATTCCCTCCCATAGAGATAACACGTCATAACGAAGATAAAGAAAGAAGTACATATGACCTTTGACCCCACTTTGCACAGACAAGATGGCATCTGAGCAAAAAGTGGTTATTTTGTGAAATGATCCTTGTAACATGGTCTTTACGTGTGCAAAATATGAAAAAGATAAGACATGTATTCACCAAGATACAAGATGATACATTTATGACCTTTGACCCTAATTTACATACCCAAGATGACGTCTGATCAAGTAGTTGTTATTTTATGAAATAATGTACGTGACATGAACTAAACATGTGCAAAATATGGGGATGATAGGGGGTGTTTTTCTTGAGTTATTGCAGAGAAAGTTGCAGAAAGAAAGAAATATCTCAATACATCGAAGATAAGTTTGATTTCAACCAAGTTTTTTGACGTGATTGGCGTCGTATGAAAAAATAGAGAAAACATTGACGACAGCTCAAAGTCTCAGCTACAACATACTAAAATCTGGGAGAAATTCACCAAAGAGTAAGTGAGCTAGTGCTCGATAAAGACCGTCATGTCAATTTTCATTTCCAGAAAAATTCCCTCCCATAGAGATAACACGTAAACTGGTTAAATTTGACAAGGTTACATTATATCCATTTTCACGAGGTGAAGACATCATCCGATTAAAACTTTGATGAATAAAACTTAAAGAGTATTAAATTGGCTACAACATACTAAAATCTGGAAGAAATTCACCGAAGGGTAAGTGAGCTAGTCGTCGATAAAGACAATCATGTCAATTTTCACATCTAGACAAATTCCCTCCCATAGAGATAACACGTCATAATGAAGATAAAGAAAGAAGTACATATGACCTTTGACCCTACTTTGCACAGACAAGATGGCGTCTGAACAAAAAGTGGTTATTTTGTGAAATGATTCTTGTAACATGGTCTTTACGTATGCAAAATATGGGAAAGATAAGACATGTATTCACCAAGATACAGGATGAAACATTTTTGACCTTTGACCCTAATTTACATACCCAAGAAGGTGCCCGATCAAGTAGTTGTTATTT
Organism: Diadema setosum; assembly: GCA_033980235.1. NCBI lineage: Eukaryota > Metazoa > Echinodermata > Echinoidea > Diadematoida > Diadematidae > Diadema > Diadema setosum. The sequence goes on along the minus strand of CM067075.1, from coordinate 32,968,246 downwards.
TATGAAATAATGTAGGTGACATAAACTAAACATGTGCAAAATGTTGGGCTGATAGAGCTTGTTTTTCTTGAGTTATTGCAAAGAAAGTTGCAGAAAGAAAGAAATATCTCAATACATCGAAGATAAGCTTTAATTTCAATCAAATTTTTTGACGTGATGCCGACGTCGTATGAAAAAACGAAGGACACACTAGCGATAGCCCAAAGTCTCAGCTACAACATATTAAAATATAGGAGAAATTCACCGAAGCATAAGTGAGCTAGTGCTCGATAAAGATAGTCATGTCAGTTTTCATTTCCAGGAAAACTGCACTCCCTTAGAGATAACACGTAAACTGGTCAAATTTGACAATGTTACTTTTAATCCCTTTTTACGAGGTGATGCCGTCATCCAATTAAAATGTTGTTATTATATGACTAAAAGACCATTTAATGAGCTACAACATATTGAAATTTCGATGAAAATCAACAAAAGAATAAGTGAGATATGCTTGAGTAAACTTAAAATTCGATGACGGCATTTTGAAAATTTACTTTTTTTACTTTATTAAGAAATTTGATATCTTTTCATCATTTTTCCAGCATCGCCAACCCATGAAATGACATGTACAATTCATCAGCTTTCAGAATATGTAAAAAAAAATGGGGGGTCACCGTCCATCCTGACGAGTAAAATTGGATTTAAAATTGGCGGTTTTTTGCATTGTTGCGCTGTATATCGCCATTGACGCGCGCGCGGAATTTCAACTTTGACGGGCCCGTGTGACGTCATATTGAGTCAGATTGACGTGAAACTTGGTAGAAATATTCCTTGACATTTCAGGCATCCGATAAGTGTGAAAAAACGGGAAATTTCTATTGCATATGAGCTGTGCGGGCGTATGTGTGCGCGCGCGTACGCGTCCGTCCAATTTTTTCAATTTTTCAAAAAATGCTCCAATTGGTCTGAAACGTGTGCAAAAAAAAATTTGAGCTCGATTTGAGCATACAAATATTTCAACGCGCGCATACGCGCACGTTTTAAGAGAAAATATGAATTTTGAGAATATGAGTAGAATGCGCATAACTTGAAATATATGTGACATAAATTTCATTGAAAAATTCTATTCCATTAATGAGATATGATTGAGAATGTGTTTTCATATAATGACGTCATAGTGACGTCACGGTCGACTGATCAGTATTATACATTAGATCTGTCGTCTTTGGGACATGATACATATATGGTATAATTTTGAAATTGATAGGACGAGGACTTTCTGAGCTAACCTCTACACAAATTTTGTCCAGAAATAAAGAAGAAGAAGAAGAACCAACAAAGAATCCGTACAGATACAGAAGGTGATCCGAAGGATACTCGGATCACCTAATAATGATAATGATAAAATTAGTAGTAAAAGCAGTAGTAGCAGAAGTAGGCCTTATTAGTAGTACTGGTAGTAGTAGTAGTAGGAGTAGTAGTAGTAGTAATAGTAGAAAAAAGTAGTAACAGTAGTATAGTAATATTCAAAAGAAGTAAATAGTAGAAGTAGTAGTAGACTTAGTAGCATATTAGTAGTCAAAGTAGTAGTAGTATATTAGTAGGCAGCAGTACACTGTGTAGTAGTAGATGAATCACAGTATAATTAATTGTATGTTTGTACGTGTTTGGGTTTCGTTTCAGGAGGTTAGAGTCATGACAGCAGATTGTAAATGATTTATGCAGTTCCTATGACAGGATTTGAAACTGGATTGCAACTGATTGACAATGCATTGTTGTGAATGAATAGAATAACAATGTGAAATATATACAATACATTATTAGTAATATTGCTTACAAAACAAGCTGAGCCAAACAAGGATAATAAGATGAGGTGTGCCAAGTCTGTGACGTCCCGGACGTTGTTTCATCAAACTCTGCAGCGAAATTAAAAAACAAACAAACAAACAAACAAACAATATGCATATGGCCTTTTTTACGATCAGTGGTGTAACTTTTGTAGGCCTACTCGGAGGGTCAAAATTTCAAACAAAATATTTTTCAGTATTCTGTTTGATTCCTGTTTGAAAGTATTCAAATTTTTGAAAAAATAACATTTCAGACCTTAAAGCTGAAGGGTTATTAGTGTAATTTAAGGAAAACCCTGGCACCTGAAGTAAATTTAAGCAAAATATTGCTTTCATGAATTGCACCATATTGACAAAACTCTGTAATCAAACTTCACCATGCAAAGTTTATATGGTTAACAACAATATATAGTTTGTGAATCAAAACTATTTTGGGGTTGAATATACAGTGAATTAAAAAAAATACATGAGATTTATAAATTTTTGCAAAAAATACCAATTGACATGTAATTTTTAAGATTTTAAATATTTATTGGAGGGTAGGCCAGGTCAAGCTCTTACTTCAAAAAGTCTTTAAAAGGGCTACCTTCCTATGTAGGTTAAATGAAATTCCAATAATTTCTTTAAAACTTGGATTTTTCACACATGGATGTTTCGGAGGTGACATTAATATCAACACTCACTTTTTTGAGAATAAGTGACAATAACACAAAAACTTCTTCTTATTATCAATGTTTTTAATAACTATAACTCGACAACAAGAAATTAACTCCTGTTTGAAGCAGATAAACCACACAGAACAAGTGTTTTTTACACTTCATTAATTACCGGTAGTTTGCCTTCCATTTGGACGAAGGATGTAAGCAAAATATTGTAATCTGAAGAAACATGGCATTCCATTTTCTACCTTAAATTGAGATGAGGGTGTGAGATCATTTTAGCAATGTTTCTTTGCTCTAAGAACATTTTATTCTACAACACCAGGGAAGAATCACTTCGTTTCGGAGGTGACATTCAGTGTTAACATTGTGTTGAAATATTCATTTACAGTAAGAATATGACGGACATAAGCTAGATATTGTAACCTGAAGAAACATGGCATTCCACTGTCTACCTTAAATTGAAATGAGGGGGTAAGATCATTTTAGTAATGTTTCTTTACTCTCAGAACATTTTATTCCACAGCACCAGGGAAGGATAACTTTGTTTCGGAGGTGGCATTCAATGTTAACATTGTGTTCAAGTATTCATATAGTAGTATGTCCCCCCAAACATTACAATTAGACTTTTGCATTGATAGCACCCAATATGATTAAATCAGCTAAATTCTACTTTGGGGTCTTAAATTATAACATCTTAGCTCTATTTTGAAGAAAGCCCCAGTCAATTTGGTTAAGTGATCTCAAAGAAATGGGGATTGTTATAAAGGATGTCAGGAGTCTGATTCTTCCAAGTTCAGCACTTGGATGCTCTTAGAACTGCATATTAATGTGTAAACACAATATACAGAACTTGGAGGGAAGGGATTACTCACATGCTCTACAAAAATCCTCAATTCTCTTTGACCGCTGCAGCAAATTGAATGGGGTTTTCTGTAAGGTGTGGGCAATGAGTTATCGTTTCAATCCCTCAAATTGTATTTTAGATTGATTCACTATCTTTAAAGTTATCGTTGCGGAGGATACCACTGTAATTTTTTGGTGGGGACATACGGTATGAATACCAGAAGCAAAAATTCTTATTTGCTTGTGTACGTCTTTGTTTGCACATAGTTTTATAAATAGATTAATTCAAGGATGTTCATGACTTCTTCATCATCCTTGATAGCCACCATACAAATGTATAATACTGGTAAAATGTGTTTGGTTCATCTGGGATAAATTTTCTATACACCAGATTCATTCAAACTGTTGACATTACTAAAATATATTTTACATATCTTTCTTAATTGCTTGAAAATTACCTGCAAATCATGCATATTAGTCACTTTTGAGAGTAAAAAGTATAAGATAAGAAAAATCATTTTATTGTTTTTGAGGTGACACAACACAGAGACAACCCAATTTCTCAGGTGTTAACTATTTAGTGAACATTCATGTTCAGTTCAGTTCAGTTCAGTTTTTATTTCTGCATTTCAAAATCAATACAAATCCACAAATCAACAAAATACTTACATAGTCATTTACAAAGCTAATATTCGTAACGTTTGGATCTTACATACATTTTTTTTTTTTTTTAAAGAACGAATATCATATATGAAAGGAAGCAAAAGGAAATGATAAAAATGAAATGCAGGGGACCATCATAAGCTAAGCTTGACGAGGAAGATGGCCCCAGGTAAAGAGATACATAAAGAAAATCTTGCCACTCACTGAGTGGGGGGTAATTGTGCAAAGGGCACAACGAAGAGATACATAAAGAAAATCTTGCCACTCACTGAGTGGGAAGTAATTGTGCGAAGGGCGTGCGGTGCAGTGCGGTGTGCATTGTGTTGGGATGAATCTTGGTTTGTACGTTGAGTGTTATTTTGTATCAGTGTGATGAGGTGAATATTACTTCAGTTATGGCCGTGAACTCATTGTTTAGGGTGTTTGTTGACCAGGTGGTATGAATATTTATGTGTCAGAAGTATACTGGATTATGAGGGTGTTTTTTAGTTCTCGTTTGAAAATGTTCAACGACGTACGTTGTTTTAAATTAGTACGTTGTTTTAAAATGTCTTTCTTCATTGCTTTAATTTTCAAATACAAGCTCTTTCTTTCAGTTCTTACTTGCTATTTTGTTTAATTATTCTCTTTCATGATAATGGATACCAGCTCATATTTTGTTTGAGATTGTAATTCATACTAATCTTTAACAGGTTTTTACAGTTTGGTTAAGACAACAGTTTGTGTTTCCCAGCTGAAGAGAGCAGCATACACTGTAATGCTTTTCTGTGAACTTGAGGGGAAAATTTGTTTTTGTTCAGTAATTTTCCCCATCAACTTCACAGAAGGTCCCGGACACAAACTGGTCTCAAATAAACCTATAAGGGACCGAAACTGGAAAAGGACAAGTACACCTCAATAGGCATGAGGGTTGAGTAAATACAGCAATATTAGTAAAACACATCAGTAAGCGTTTGAGGAAAGTAAGGCAATCCGTTCCAGAGTTATGGATTTTTGAAGTTTCTGCTCAGTCAAAGCTGAATGAGAAGACTTCTATAGCTTGTGATGTCACATGTGTACAAGGATATAGAGAAATTATCAAGAAAATTCAACATACTGTTTCACTTTTCTTGCATATGAAAAGAACATATGACTTCTCTATTTTGGAAGGCAGGGTGAATAATATTGCCCTAAAATACATCAGTAGCAAGTTGAAGAAATGTGCACTTTTTTCAAAAAGTAAAGTTTTGTGAAATTCACTTACATAAATATATATATATATTTTTTTTTTTCCTTACATCGTTGTACGCATGTGACATCATACACTGTCGTAGTCGTCTCATCCAGCAGTGATTGCGCAGATACTTAAAAAAACCCATAACTTTTGAATGGATTGTCCAATTTCCCCCAAATTTTCAGTGATGTGTTCTACTAATGTTGTTGCATTCACTCAGTCCACATGTATATGAAGGTGGACTTGTCCTTGGACTTGTCCTTTAAGAAACCATTTTCTTTTCCTTGAAATTCCAGTACTTATTATAAGCCAAATTCTAAGATAAAACATAGTAACAAAACAAGGTAAACACCTCATCAAAATTATATTGATATAGAACGACAAATCTCATTTTTGGATCTTTCCCTTTCCAGTCCTGGGGACTTGTTCCTCTGTTCACTTTACTTGTCACATAACTTCAATAATTTTAACAAATACAATGTTCTAAACAGTTGGTTCAATTTGGAAAATGTTAATTATTGTCATATTAAAAAAAAAAATCACACAATTTTGTTTATGATTACCACGTTGTACATGGAAAAACAACAACTAAGAATTCAAGAACAAGTTGTGCACCAGCTATAGGCATGTGGCCCTTTTGTGGAGTTTGATTATTTGATATTTTTTTTTACATTCTTTTTTTTAAGATTGTGGACTAGGGCATGAATGATCTGCCACATATATCACTTTGGTATCAAGGGAATTCTGGTGAGCTATGTATACAAAAGTCACTTCTGTTGTGATGATTTTGTAGATATTAAATGTATTAGAAAATCTTAATAGATAGAGAAAAGGGAACTGAAGTCTTGCCTTTCACTATCACATAACAATTTGGTGTTAACAAACAATGTCATATCCGAAACACAAGAAAAAGTAACCTACATGGAAAGCTGTGATTGGTAAATCTTCACAACTAAATTGCTTGTTGGAAATCAAGCTTGTGAGATGAAAGCATCTATATGTTTACTTAACAAAAGCAGGAGAATTGATTTTGATTACAATATCATATATACAACAGATGGGTGTATTTTGTGCATTCTCATTGTTAAAAAAGTGAAAAAAAAAATGTAAATTTGCCCTAAAATGTACAGTCTAGTAATAAAAAAAAAAAGAGTGAGAGTGTGTTAGTTCATTTCTCCACTTTGAGACTTATGTTACTAAAATAAATGAAACCATTGGTGTACACGATATGGTTTCTCTTCAACAGAAATGAACAAAAAATCTTGTTAACAGTGTTCTGTCACCTCCGAAACAGTAATTCTTAGTTTTTATTAGATCTTTTATTAATCTCTAGAAAATTCTCACTTCCTGTTGTCATATTACTATTTTCATCCAAAAGAGATTCCTGTCAATTGGACAGAATCAAACAAAATTGCTTTGTCTTCGAGAAATTATCAAATATAATATGCTTGTTGTTTCGGAGGTGACAAGTGTGAACGGAAAATTGTAAATTGCTCCGAAATGAAAACAACAGGTTATATTTCTACTACCTTCCTTTAGAGATAATGTGAGGGGATATGTTACGTTTTTGCAAATGTAATGTATAACTGATGTCAAGAATTAAAAAATCAAATACATAGATCTGTTGTCTCGGAGGTGACAGAAATGTTAACGGAAAAGTTACATAAATTTATAAACGCTCATCAAAAAAATGATAAGATGTTTGAATTAAATAATCTTTGGATCAGAGTTAAGTCAGATTGATTACTATTCTGTTTTGATGGAAATTAGCAAAGTTGAATTTTATAATTGTGAACAAGAGCTAACTCAAAAGAGGGGTTAATGACGGAAAATGTCACTTCCGAAACATAAAGTTTGGACAATTTCAGTCTTTAAAGAAGACAAAGCAGAACCTGGTAAACATAGTAGTTCTTAATGTTGGATACCTGTCTATCACAACAACAACAAAAATAATGAAAAGGAATAAAGAATTTAATATGCTAGTTCTGACAAAAATACTATGTCAGAATGAGTACACCAAAAGTGTTGGATTTCAAGCATGTAAGTGCCTGCCACATCTGAAAGAAAAAGAGAAAAACGTTCATTAAGGTATCCAAGGTAGACACTGTGGGTGGTAAGTTTATGAGAAAAAATAATGCATATCTGTCAGTGTATAAGAAAGTTATACACCAATTAGTGCCAACACTGTGTTTTACACCGCTGATTGTAAAAATGGCCATATATAAATAGTTTTCCAAAAGAAAGCAACTCATGGTCGTGAAAGATCCCGCTTTATTCATTTATCGCGAAGAGCAGGGTGTTTAACCCTGTGAAGTGGTCCCACCTTACATCCAAATGGACCCAATGGAAGACAAGCTTTGCTGCTGAATATGGGTTATCCAGCCATCTTCTCAGATGAAATGAAACAAACAAACAAACAAAAACAATCGCTACATTCCAGATATAGATACATGTTGCTGCTACGAGCTAATTATGGTGTTCTTGATATCCGTTTTGGGATTGATGTAATGGCTGATAAGCAAAATGTACTGCATGTCTTCTTACATATTTGGATTAAAAACAGATTGGGCATTCTGACTGTCTGCAGCTGATTTAATAGAAATGACCGAAAATACCAAAATGTAAATTTTCCCCACGTCTTCATGAATCTACAGCATTACTTTTCAACCACATAGTCACACCGGCATTCGGTGTCCAATTGACCTACAGTCTTCACTGCATACTATTTCCTTTTATGGACATGAAATCAATACGAATAACAATATCCTTCTCAACATGACCTGACAACGTTGGCATTTAATGGGGAAGAGTGCATATGTTCATCTGACTCAAACTGATTACCAATTGACTGAAAGACTAAAGACTGCTTTAATGATTCTGTGAGTGATGTGACATCTGTTGTGAAGTAATTACGTCATCGCCTCCGTAAATTTGCTGCAACCACTAGTGACGTTAATCTTGGAACCTCAGTACTCTTCGATTCGATGTTCGATTTATAAGGGCCTACTTCTATCACCCTACTCGTCTCATTTTATGACGTTGTTTTCAAGCTTCATCTCTCGCATATAGGACAGAATTGCATTTGTATTCACGTGCGAACAAGAATGAATCTACGAAGAAGAGTATACTCCAACGCCACGATCGCTATAGAGTTAAACTAAAGAGGCGTAATTTATCATTATCAGATGAAACAAAAATCCAGCATTACTGCTTCAAAATAGTTCTAGAATGTGAGTTCGGGATAGAAACAACCAATGTATAGATATTGAAACGAATATAATCGATGTTTAGAATTGTTAGATATACAACATGTGAACAATAGTTATAACAAAAATGTTTCCAAATTAAACCGTCTACAGTTACGTTTGAATGAGCAAAAATTGTGATATCTACTTATATTTCAGGCTTTATGGCAAAAACTTATATTTGTGATGCAACTGACCTACACACATGCATCAAAAGTGTAAAGGTTAACAGGACATAGTCACTATCAACAAGGCTCGTATGTGATTAATGTCCACGGTAAAACGGTCATTATGTCACTGCATGTTTGCTGGATGTACACTGTGTATCTTTGCAGAACTCGGTCTGTCATCGCTGATGTGATTTTCACCCTACCTCAAACACATCGCACATTTATTTTCAAGGTTGCAGTAAGATCGGCTTTACATTTCATTTGCGTTTGTGCCAGGCGCACGTAATGTACGGAGATTGAAGGGATTTAAGTGTCTGCATACATACATGTATTTTATATTACGGTAGGCCTACATTACAGTCCAATAGTAGGATTTCATAATCCCGTTTAGTAGAAGAAATGCGGGAAGCACTGCATGGTATTCATTCATAAATCTCATATTCAATTCAACCCAATTTTAATCGGCACAAAATAAAACAAAGGTGTACGCAAACAAAAGCAATGCGTACTTTGTTATACGCATGCACATTTTGAGGAAATTAATGCCGGGACCACTTTCAAGCATCTATACGGTGTTTGTTAGCGGAGCCCCAAAAAAAAAAAAAGGTTATAAAAAGTACATTCGTTAAATGGCGTATAGTGCAAAATTAAAAGGAAAAGAAAAGAAAAAAAAAAACACACACACACTTAACTTTACTTAGCAGCCCTACTCTATACACACACACACACCATGCTCTCATCACACAAACAACACGCACGCAACACACATATTCAATAGCAATGTCAGGATCAGAGAAGTGAAAAAAAAAAGAAATTTTAGTAACAAGCAATCTACTCAGTCATAGATAATAGTTTCATAAAAGTATGCTTTTGAAAAGTGTTCTGAAGCGAGAAAGTGTAGTGCTGGATTTGAGATAAATCTCATAATCTATTCATAAATGGCAGTCTTTCTGACCTTGATTTTCATGTAAAATAAAAAGGATCAGCTAAAATTGCAGATGACAATGATTTCCAACCTAAAAACCAGAACATTGCAGAAAAATCAAATGCCTCTCTTGCCTTTTTCTCTCGGCATCGTTTCTCCCTCTCCCCCTCTCTCTCTCTTTCATTCATTCTCTCTCTCTCTCTCTCTCTCTCTCTCTCTCTAGCTCTCACTATCTCTCTTTAGATTTATCTCCAAAGTACTGCAGACAGAAATATCTATCATCAAAGACTCATACTGTCATGTAAGCCTACAAATTTTTAGGTAGCCCGTTAAAGGGGATGACGAGTAACTGATCAGTGGGAATCAGTGGGAATGCTGGGGGATGATTGTTCCAATCCTTCTGGGATTCATTTAAGAGTACATTCTGTATCTATTGTTGTGTGAAAATTATTTGCTTCAGAATGGTCTCATATTCAAGTAATGTGCACTTTATACGTGTACGATCGCCCCGTCACTGGACAGGCATGCTAACCTGGAAACATTAAACTGCACATTACTTGAATATGAGACCATTCTGAAGCAAATGATTTTCACACAACAATAGATATATAATGTACTCTTACATGAATCCCGCAAAGATTGGAACAATCATCCCCCAGCATTCCCACTGATTCCCACTAATCAGTTCCCTGGTCTCCCCTTTGAATTAGTTTTTAATCTTACTTGCACATGCTCTCAGCACAAAAAAAAAAGGAAGTGTTTACCTCACTCATGTGAAGGTTACATGTAGAAAGTGAGAAGTGCACTCACTATTTTGCTTTAAAAAAGACCTAATTACTTCCAGTGGTAGGAAGGCAATATAGCCATTGCAACCAATATGACCTGAATATTCGCTTTGGAAACGTAATTTGAGATGACGTTTCTCGGAATTTTATTTGGAAAGCTGCTTGACTTGTTTACGAATTTATTGATCCGAATCGATGACCACTCGGCTCTAAACAGACCCTCAAAACGTAACTTGTGATGGATGAGATAAAAGAAAATTAACTCTTTAGCCTTGGTATTCGACATGTCAAACGCTTGAAAGATATTGACATTTAAATGACGCGGGTATTTTTTTTTAAATACGTCGATGAGATAATGATGAGAAATACTCATAAAAGAGCATCGTTTACGACACGTCACTCATATTACAATTACAGTCATGATCTGTTCGACATAAAGTGAGCCTCCTCGTTGTGACATGTTTAATTAGGCTTTCAAATATTGCAAAAGACCGCAGTGCGTCAAAGCCAGTGTGTATGAACATGGTATAGTACACAGCGAAAATGATCCCTGCACGAACGATGATGCATACGTGTCATTATTCAATCCAAACATCCAGGGTCTCTATATCATAGAGACCTTGCATGGTGTAACAGTCCTCTATTCTATTGATGGGTAACAATAGAACAACAATAACAACAAAATCAAAACAGACAAAAAAACTTTGGTACACAGTCGGCTCGATCTCATTTTATGTTTTATCTACACTGACATTAAAAGAATCGTAAAAGATTTGGCCGAGAGCTATTTTCAGGTTTTCAACATTTTTTGATGAGCCGATGAAATATCCTTTATGAAATATGAAAGAGCAGGTAATTCCAAAAGGAATTCAATGCTTATCTGATTAGAATTGGTTTTGAAATGGCTGAGATATCCAGAACAGAGTGATCCTAAAAAAGGTAAGACCCACCTTGTGTTTTTGATATCTCAGCCATTCCAAAACCGATTTTCATCAAAATAATCTCTGAATTCCTCTAATAGAATAAAAATGACCAGTCCTATTTCATAAGTCTCTTCTCGGAATCTTGCAAAAAGTCAAAATTCCAATCCTCATCTCCACCAATATCCCTTTAACTCTTATCAGGGGCGGATGTAGCTTTTTGGTAAGGGGGGGGGGGGGGTGACCCATGGCAATTCTCTTTCCAAATCCACTGACGAGCAAAACCAAGGATGTTTGAGAAATCGATTTCCAACTGGCTGTAATCATTCAAACATTGGTCAGTTTCTCAATAGAATTCAACAGATGCTTTTGTGCCTTTGGTGATCGCCATTCGATGCCGCTTTGCTGAACGATTTGAAGATTCATTTTGTACGTCAGTGCATTGTTGGTTATATTTTTTTTTTTGTTTATTCATGGCATGAAATATCACACTTACATGCAATTATAAAGCATATAAAATAAGATTTTATCTCGTCCAGGTGATTATGTGGAAGAGTGTAAATCACAGCTGTAACACATGAAAGTGTTTAAAACTGCACCCTCCTGGAAGCCGGTTTCATCACTTTTCCGACAAATATAACTAATATGGAATAATTTTCAAGTATTATTCTTTATCAATAGATATATCAGATTAGTGCCCGTGCATGCCCAGTCGAATAATTTCCATGTACATGATGTACATTGTATATGTTATCATTTTTGCTCAATTTCTATTTCGCATCCCCCGCGTCTTTACCATTAGATCTAAAGTATATTATATCATCACCTATGAAGCATATGGATGGCGGAAAGTAATTACCAACACCAAGACATATCTTCCGTAGAAAGTGTCTGGTAATTATGCAATGAGACACGAGTCAATTGTGCTCCTATTTGCATGGCAGATCCGTTTTTTTTTTTTTTTTTTCGAGTGGTAGCCTCGAATATGGGTTTAAAGGAAATTAGACTGTTCACACTCCATTCTCTTGAACCTCCTTCGTTGGGCTGAGTATGGGACAGAATGTATAGGAACATAGTGTGGGTGCCTATACACACGATGATTTCCCCCCTGCATTACAAGGGGGTGTTTAAAGTCCCTAGCCCCCCCCCCCCCCCCCCCGCATATCCGCAACTGCCTACATAGTTTTGCCATCAGTAATAAGTAGAGTACGGCCAATTAACACTTTCAAATTCATTACAGGTGCCTCTCATCCCTATAGTGACGATAATCCAAACGGTTGCTAAGTGCCCTCATTAGAAATTAATCGTATGCCATTTTTATCATCTGCCGTCTGTTGCTGGGTTTACTCTCATGACATCCCGTTATGTGGGTCTAGGCATGAGCACACATTGCTGGCATAAAAAGCAGGGCCCTAATTAAAAACTGCATGAACTCCAGGTTCTCGATCCACACATGATCCTATGTGCTGTTGATAATCATCTATGTATATGTTCCTTGATTGTAAATGACCGAGATTAATTCCCTGTTCGTCTTTTCTATATCTCCCGTCGATTGTATTTATGTTTTCGAAATGCCCTCTTTCTCCCAAGTTTCACATTTCCCACCTCATTTATTCAATCACGTTCTGTCTAACCCTAACCCGCTACACCACATCCTTTTATTGCTGTTATTTCTTTTTCCCCCTTTAGAACACCAGGTATTCGTAATTATTCTCTCTTTTTTTTTTCTTTGATTTTTTTGAGTCAACTGTGGACGCGGTTTTTTTACCTACTTGCTTGACCGAACTCATTACTTGACCTAATATCAAAACGCATTTAAGTTTGCGGCAGAAGAGGAACAGAGCCCCATTTCATGGGGAAAAAATGCTTTATGAACAAAAAACCTTGCTTCCAGATTGGCTGTTATTACGAGATGTGTGCTATGCTGGGTAGAATTGCTATCCTAACATTTTTAATGAAATGGGACCCAAATGTGCTACGTTCAGTCGTCTCACCTCCCTGGTCTTACCAAGCAGTCTGCTTTTGTATAGGGCATAATACTTCTTCCTTTTTTTTTTACGGAATTTGCCTTTACTTGGGAAGCTGGCATTCCTGCCATCCTGCACTTCGTGTTATGTGAAGAAAATATGACAAAAGAAAAAGATAATATTAGAAGTAAAGGACGACAATAAGATTAATCTATTAGTAATGTCTTCAATATCAGAGTTTGACAAAAGATTGAGCAGTTGTTTTTCATTTCCATAAAATAATCATCTGCCTGTTCACTCGCATTCACAAAATATATTTACCTACCGTTCGATGTCAAAACTAAATGGTATCTGCTGAGAACCTTCTCCCCAAAATAAAATGGTGCACGTCACGAGACCGACACCCATGAGTCATACAGCTAACAAGTCATACAGCCCACTAGTTATACAGCCCACGAGTTCGAAACTGAGTAAATAAAGCCCACGAGTTCGACATCAAGTAAATTAAACCCACGAGTTATACAGCCCATGAGTTCGACACTATGACACAAAAAGGGCTCACGAGACCGACACTATGCAAACAAAGCCCACGAGACCGACACTACGCTTCAAAAAGCTCAAGAGACCGACACTAGGTAAACAAAGCTCACGAGACCGACACTAGGCAAAAGAGGCTCACGAGACAGGATGAACAGCGCCCCTATAGACCAATTAATTGTTTAGGCTGTTCAGATAATGGCATGAGGAATATATGAGAGGTGAATAAGGAGAGTTGCTAGGGGGATTACCCCGTCAGTTGCCCTCCCTCGCCCCCTGAACTGTTCAAGATTTTTAATTGTTTGCGTGTTTGAGTGTTTGTGAAAAATAAACAAAATTCAGTAAAAGTGCATCAGATGTTTCAACATTAATCTTAAACATGCCAAAACATCCTCCTTTCCCTTTCCGCAAAAAACATATACCGGTATACACCTGCTTGGAAATGAAATAAAATAAAATGATGTGGACACTCAGATCAACTAAATAGAATAATACCCAGGTGTGGAATGAAGTTTACAAGAAAATATTTCACAAAATGGTCAATGTTGCAGTGCACAATTGCTTTACATGAAGCGACCAACTGAGAGGCAACGTTGAAACAGATACACAGATGACATATAACATTATCAACAGCACGTGGATCATGTGTAAAGTCGAAAACTCGCAGTTTATGCAAGTTTTTACTGGTGGGAACCCTGCTTCAATTTCAATGTCAGTCATGTGAGCTGTTACTACGATAGAGCCGCCCAATGGGGCGTCATATGTGAACCAAGCAACAACGGGCTAGAGATGATAAAAATAACATAGAATTAATTTTGAGTGTGGGTACTTTGCAATGGGGATGATACAGGTGCCCGCAATGAAATTGACAGTGTTTATTGAGCCATACTCTCTCTATAACTGATGACCAAATAGTGTAGGCAGTGGCGAATATGGGAGGGGGAGAGGGGGAGTTGAGGGTGGTTAGGGTTTTAACCCACACCGCCTTCATTACAGCAAAGAGTTCTTAATCATTATAAATGTTTCATTACTTCAATAAGCATAAGAAACGATAAAAAAGCTACGGTGATTTTCAAACTGACGATGATAATGAGATAAATAGTAATGACTAATGTAACGATAATGATATCAACAACAATGATAATATGTAGACATCCACTTTACAGATTTGACTGACATTTTCCATTATTGCTTCAAAATGTCAAGAATAACAATCCACATGGACTTTACCTAATTTTTGATGATGGCATTCATAGGTATCACAGACCATAAGTATGGTGAGCATGGAGTATGCTCCTCAACAACTACAGTGTGTAACTACCTACTGCTGTTTTTGTTTGTTTATTTTCTTTAGTTTACATGCAGAATGCAATATTTACAAAAATAATACTGTTTTCAAGGTGCATTCTTATCTCCGCCATCAGAAAAAGAACAAAGTCACAGGCCCTACTTCATGTCGTTAACCTGAAATCGTCTCATGTAAAATAAATATAGGTACAGGGATATTTGAAGGTGTGGAACTACTTACCATCATGCTCCTCTGAACAGATCCGCAAATGTCAGGTGTGATGGAAAATTAGCTGATCTTGTTACTTTGCTGCCCAGCAGTGAAAAATGTAAATTGGTATATATTTGAGTCTTCTCAAACGTTAGTCACAAATTCTGTAGAAAAGATATGTACTTTTTCGATGGCGACAGCAACACAGTATTGTAATTCATAATTGGCCTTTATCGTAATTGACTACTGCTTTTACGCCAAAAAAAAAAAAAAATGATGTATTCAACCCTGCTCTTTTTTTCCTCGAATGTGGCTGCGTTAATTCAAGGTCTGCCACCTGATTGGTAGTGCGCTTATCCCCATGACGACCATAGATTATTATCTCTCTCTCCCCCATTACTTTAATTGTTTTCTTAATTCATCAAAAGCAGATTCTAAACCGTATCATCACAAGTCAGCAGTTGACGATTCTTGACAACATGAGAAGAGGCACTGGAGAAGAATGGAGATTCAAAATCTTGCAGGAATATAGAGTCTGCTTTCCATCTCTCATCGTCCCACTGGCCTTGGCCATCGACGATGAATAGTGTCAGCCAAGAACATTTTTGGAAGCATCAAAGTTCTATAATCGTCATGAATGGCTTGATTATTAGGTCTATAGAATCATGATTGCCCAGAGGAGAGCACGAAGTGATAGTCTAAACATTACTCAACAGATCATCTGTTTGATGGACACAGATCTGGTGGTGAAAAAAAAAGAACGAACGCATGAGAAGTACATTTTTTATTGATAGTGATGAGATGACGACAAACGGATCTCGATGACTCCACGGAATATATGATAAATTAGTCTTTTCCAGTATCATGCAACTGGCGGGCCATGATTGAGATCGACGCACAGCTGACCCCATATAACGTTTGTGTTAGATTTGTTCTTCCTTTTTTTTTTCAGAGAAATCTTTAAGTTTTAATTAGGTATTTTTGTGACTTCTGGAAAGGTGATGTGATGTGATGCATGTTCAAATTCTGTAATATTAACTAACACTTAGTCTTCATTTTACAAGATCTTACCTAAAGAATTTCCTGAAATTTAGAAGACTTTATTATGAACTACTCAAGCGCAGACAATAAAAGAGCAATTAAGAAATATAATGCTAATAATAGTAATAATAATAATGATAATAATATTAATGATAATTATGTGTGTATATAATGTATATAATCATATGTATGTATATGTATATATATATATATATATATATATATATATAGGAAAGGCTGGTTGACTATCAGGTAAAGTCTGACTGACTATCAGGAAAAGTCTGATTGACTACGGGAAAGACCGTTGACTATCAGGAAAGTTTGATACAGTATTCCATCACGGACAAGGCACAATTACTGGCTGGGATGTCTCTATGGGGGCCGGAGGTGTGAGTTTGCGTCAGTGAAAGACAAGATGGGGTGGGTCTCTGAACCGTTTATCTTCGTGACAGTAAATCGGAGCATGACGTTGGTAATGTAAGTCCATTGAAAAGCTATCAGGAATTAATGTTTGTCATGTTTTTAAACACTGATTTCACCCTTTCATCTTTGGCTCTTCGTGGAGGGAACCAGTCCAAGGATGCGTCGTTGCTACGCCAAACGCGCACAGACACACTGCGCGGTTACCATGCACTGTGGCAGCAACTATCAGTCTAGACGCATTCCATCACAAGCAGGTTAGTTTTGAAATCCGTCCGACCAGGAGCAGACGTATACCATTGTGTGTATGTTCTGCTTCAGAAACGGATTTTTAATCTAACATCACATCGCATCCTGGTCGCTGATGAAGAATGCGATGACTAACCTGTTTGGTGTCTTGTTTCTAAAACATGCGCTTTCCTCGCCAGGATAAAGCGTTTTAATGCCATTTTAGGTTTTAATCTCACATATATATATGCTAACTGTCTTGATGTAAATATATCAGTGCATTAATTCCTGAAGCTGTCATCAATCGCAATCGATATCCTGTGTTGACTGAGGTGTCACGAATCAAGGAGGTACTAGGCGAGCTCCCCTAATATCTCTTTGAATGCACTATAAACAAGTTAAAGCTAACACGAGTTGTCAATGGGAGCGCACCAAGGCTGTCATGTGAGTGGCACATGCAGCAGGCCCGTCCGGGCAGTTCAAAATATGGCTTTAAAACTTACTTAATCGCAGTGAGTTATTTTTTCAGTTTTTCAAGGTACTTTTACAGCTAGAATAAGGGAAGAATGAATAAGTGACGAAGTGTACCGACGTCGTCACAGTCCAATATGGGAAATAGATATGTTCGAGATCAAACACATATTTGTTCAATGAAGTTTCGCATACTATACACAGAGAAGAGGGAAAAAAAATAATTAAACAGACTTAATTGCTTTCGTCAATCATGCGTGTTTATTCGTGCATAGAAATCCACCACGAAATTAAAAGTTTCCAGGTTAGCACGCCTGTACAGTGTTGGGGCAATCGTTATCGGCCCGTCAACATTAAACTGCACATTACTTGTATATGAGAGCATTCTGAAGCAAATAATTTTCACACAACAATATATTATATATAATGTACTCTTAAATGAACCCATAGGGATTGGAACAATCATCCCCAGCATTCCCACTGATTCCCCCTGCTCAGTTACTAGCCATCTCCTTTAAAGCTCCCTATTACATTTTCAGATTAAGGAACATATCTAGGTACAGGTAATTTAGTGCGTTTCGGTATTAAAAACAAACCTCTTTTCATTTCCGGATTAACGAACCTTCGCAATTACGAACATTAACCTCGTACCCTGCCAAGGTTCATGTGTCCATTCAATGAGACATTGTTTCTCTGGAGGTTACCCCTGTGTGTAGGTTCAACAGTGATGTGATTACCGCTGGAGAGGTACATGCACAAACTGAAGAACGACAAAGAAATCAATTGAAATATGCGTATAAATTTAACTAACGTTTTACAAAGTAGTGTTGTTGTGTAGTGTATAACAAGTACATTATCACTGAAAAATCTTATTTTTCTCTGTTCGGTGATTTTTCTTTATAGGCTTTGAGAACGGCTTCTATCTGTCGTTGCATTCAAATTTTAGCATGCTCCCACAGGAAAATTAATCCTCAATGTCAAATTTGACAACGCTTTTCCTTTCATTCTATTGTCTCTATACAGAAATATCGTCTAGTAGATAACTTTTATTGGAGTGAATAGGCACAGTTCACAACAAACGCCATTCAAACTCTTTCAACAACTAATGGCACTGCGTTTCAGACCGATTGACTTGTACACTTTCTGTTCTCTTTTATTGTACAAGACAAAGTATTTTCTTCAGTGTATGAAAACATTCTCTATCATCATAGATATCGTCGTGACATAAAACTCTTCGAGCAAGTTATGCATGTTATCATTGCTTGACCTAGATGAAAAGTAATCTATTTCCATCCGTTGATATAATCTACCTACTATACATTTGCTTCAAAATACTGACTACCGGTAACAAGCATGACATTATTTTTGAGAGTATTTGAAAATTTATAAAATATCTATTCATTTCTTATATGGCGGATTTATGGTAAATCCAGAAAGACTTCTTCTTTTCATCTACGAAAGAAGACTGTAAGAATTTGTGAAGTCTCTCTTTTACTACATATTATATTGATCTTTTATTTGACTGAATATACAGTCTAATCTTTAACAATATCAATGTTCTATAAACGGCAACATTTAGTCACAAATGCACGAAAAACTATAGCTAACTGAAGCTCTCGATTTATTCTCATTTCAACAAGACCTAAAAAAAAAAAATGGCTCAGAAATCATCTAAACACTACGGACCTGTGTGAAATGCTTTCCCTAATCCAAGTAATCATTTAAAGTAGTTCACATAAATTTCTCTATATAAAACCTTTACATATTGATGAAAAAAAGTTGTACGTGAAAGATTTAATTTGAATGACATTCAGACCCAATACAAAGGAATACTGAAATACATCATATTGGCATACATATGTACCTATTGGTTTCATGAAAAAGTTGTAGAACAAATAGACTGCAATTGGAAAACAGGACATTCTGAGTGCTGATAAACGTTGCATACATGCACATCATCCCAATTGATTTTTTTTTTATATAGACTAAAAGTTATGACCGAGACATGCATCTATATCGTAGACACCCGAGGACATCATCTGACACAACGAAAGGACAACTTGGAAGTGAACTGCGATTGTCGTATCAAGTCTCAAAGTCTCTTTTGATAGGATAATATCAAAAGTAAACATAACTTTTTCAACACACCTCCAGTTGTTTTATCATGACTTTATTCAAGTTCAGGAAAGTGTCAGAATGACATGTATACAACAAAAAACCAGGTCCACCGTTTCATTCAAAACGAATGGCAGGTTTAGACACATACATGGAGTACAAAACAACAATATTAGAGTTTACATTACTGCAACCCATATCACACATAAAATATCAACTATTACCGGTGATCAATCAATAAGATATCAATACATATACTATTTTTGCGTTACAATAACAACAGTGGTGTAATTATCTTCCACAGTATTGATACAATAATCCGCGTTAAAAATGATGAAATAATGCAAATATATATATATATATATATATATAAATATATATACATACATAAGCCGTATTATCATCATCATCATCTAATCAAATCTTCACCAACGTTGATCTTTATTTGGCTATGTGCCCCATACCCTCCCCCACCACGTATCATAATAAACAAAACCCATCTTTAAAACTATATTATAAATCATTTTCAACATAAAACCAAAAGTTATAAAAAAAAATCTGCATTTATACAATCAACGATAAAATAGCCATACTATCACATGATCGCAAATTTTACAAGGATAGAAGCATGCTGCTGGTAAGATTTATTTAAATCGCCAGAGAATGTGGCACTTTCCCGTGTCTCACATCAAATATTTGACGATGAAATCGTTTCTTTGAGTTTGTTATTTCTTGACGGTTCATAGATTCTCATTATTCTATACATACTTACTCAGAAGACTCCATAAGATATCGACATGATTTACATAAATTTCAAGGAACATATCTATCCGCTAAAAACTTTAAATATATGTGAGACAGCAACATACATTGTACATAATCTATAAGTGTCTCTGACAACGTTATTACGTGATCGAGAAACCAATTACAATACATGTATGATGAAATCTTCTGGGATCAGTACTCACTAGAACAATGTAAAAGTTTTCAAAAAAAATGCAGTTTATCTGCACTGATCTCAATGTAGTTGAGCCTTTCACGCGTACAAAAATAATAGCGATTTAAATCAAGATTTCACATTAATATTCAATATTTTGGTTTCTTGTTTGAGAATACGCTTTGAAAGTGTGCTAAAAGCTCATTACTCGATTAGGGTGTCTGTCCATTTTTTCTAACAACTGCCGACCTCTTTTGAAGTACAATTTTTCAATAAAAATAGAGAGAAAATAATATTGTAGATGATGTTTCATCTGCCCTTTTCAGGTCAATTTGGCAACTAAACAGGTAATATTTTGGCAACTAAACAAAGCTCAGTGACCTATATCACAAATGAATTGAAAGAGATAACATACAGAGCTGCGTGAGTTTAAGATATATCCCCCCAAAAAGAAAAAAAAATGCTTTTGAAAAGGTCAAAAATCATTCTTAACCAGAGATTAAAATCTAATTACAATTAGATAAATGAGAAAGACAATCAAGTTTGGGCACAACTACAGAATGTAGGAGGGCAAAGCCAAATGTTGTGAAAAGGTAATGAAAGGTAAATTACTTATATTTCTATTCAAGTAGTTAAAGGAGACCTCCGGATGATTTTCAGGCTTTTGCATTTGAACAAATATAAATTAGTTATCTTGAGGACAGAGTTTCAGAATTTATGATAATTGGGATGAAGAATAAAAATATATTCAAAATCTATAACAAATTGAAACGAACAAGGATGATGACATGGCAGGGTCACCATAAGAATGCATGAATTGGGGCTCAAGGAATCAGCACAAAAGAAGAAGGCATGCATAGATTATACACAGGTGAACTTGCAAGCAAGCGGTATTGTATCCATGGAATTACGCTGCTACATTTCTGAAATATGTGAGCCTCCTATATCATCATCCTTATTCAGTGTAATTTGTTGAAGGTTTTTTCAAAACACGGTTCTCTGCTCAAGAACCACGATAAATTCCACAAATCTATACATGGAGCTGTTGATTTATGTACTACATAATGTGAAATTATGAAAATCATCTTGGATGCCCCTTTAATGAGTGTAATTCAAAGTTTGATATTGCAGTTTCAGAAGTTTGCCTATTTTTCTATGCTTATGGGTAGTTCTTTGCACAGGAATTTGGGTCAGTATCCGCGTAATATACTATGACAAATAATACATCATGATTGATTGAATAATATGTAGACTAGTGATGAACGAGACTATGTCGCTAGGTTTACATATACTGTGGCACAAAATTGATTGTGTTAGTAAAGGTAGAAACTACAGGACAACTGCGCATGGTGAGTGTTTCAGTCTACATTCGGGAAAAAAAAAGAAAACTTAGGAATGTTTATTTGAGGCATTGGTAGGCATTACATTAAAATTTGCTTACATGAAGACATATCTACTTCTGTGAAAGATGCAAGTCATAATTCAATAGCTACATGTCAGCTACATCTGTTACAAAATCCGTATCAATGTTTTCATTCGACCTTATATTCTCAACTTGCTCAAGCTATAATACATTTTGTGAGTCATAGCAGATTTTCCCTGGGTATACCATTGCGGTGATAGGGAGCTTTAGTTTGGCGACGCGGACGCGGACGTTAGGACAAAAAAAAAATGTTCTGCGCATGTAAAAGACCGCTTATCAAAACAGATCTGTCAGATTTCACTACTGTTCTGAGCCATTTCATCGTCCGCTCAAACGCACGTCGCAAAGACCAACTTGATTCCCTTATGACGAAAGGCACATGTATAAGGCGCCATTTGATTTTCTTTAGGCTGCGTCTTCGCTAAATCTAAAGCTCCTTTGCAACACGATGCAAGAGGAGAAGAGAACGGTCAACGCAAGCGTCGCTTAACGTCCCCGTTGCAAATCCAAAGCTCCCATAATGCCTCATGACGCAAGCCCATGAGCTTGTGCACCGATTTGTTAATCTGTTCAATAGAGGTAGGCCTACACCTCTCATTTTTGTCAAATCATGTTACATGTAATATCAAATGCAGAAGTAGAATGCCTATAATGTTCTTAAGAGATGAAGGACAAGGACTTTATAACGAGAAGAAGAAGGAGAAAGAGGAGGAGGGGGAAGCGGAGGAGGAGGAGGAGGAGGAGGAGAAGAAGTAAAATTCAACCTGATGAAAGTGAGGGAAATGTTTCAACATCTTTTCTTCAATAAGCGAATGTTTTCTTGCACACAATACCTGATAATTTTAATAGAAGTGTTTTTCAATATCAAAATATTTCATTATGTCGTCGGTAGGTTAAATCAATGTTTTGTTTCCCTGTCCTTTAACAATGATATTCGAACAACAATTCGTCGTTTGTCTTGGAAATATGAAAACGTATTATGTAAATGTGACTTTGATGTTTCTGTAGGACATATGAAACATGAATATCTTTTTTTTCTGGGGCGCTTTAAAATGACAATGCTTATGACATGTCTCGTGTAGGGCTCACTAAAGTGACAAGTTCAAGGTGTTTTTTTTTTTTTTTTTTGGGGGGGGGGGTGGGGGTGGGGGCGGGGAACTCCCTTCATGGTACTTTTTTTCCCGAGTGGTTCTCACCATTCTCGTCCGGGCTGCCTGAGAAATTTTCAACGAGAGCTGGCGACGTGATTTCATATTCAGTTGCTGTGAAAGAAATGGTAAGTCATTACTCTAATAGTGATGATCAAGAAAAAGCTTGTTTTATTAAAGGTGATTGACGAGACGAAGCAACACTACTTCCCCCTCCTTACTTCCCATAAGAGAACAAAGAGAAGGTAAGATTTCAAACCCAAAGCTGAAGTACAATTGTCCACAAAATATTCCTATGTGTTCCAATGAATGCGACAAATAACAGAGACAAAGTTCGTCAATATCTGTCATTAACCAAGATAATCACGTTTTCGCATTATATTATGGCTTTCTTAATGAACGCATCACAGTATAGGGTATATATCATTATTGTGATTCTTACACTATTCCGTGCTTTGTGTTGAGGTGTGGGCACGAGTGCGCATACGCATATTTGTGTAGCTGAAGTAGAACCCCTAAAAGAAACTAAAAAAACAAAAACAAAAAACAAAAACAAAGCACAATATTCTCATGCCCTTGCTAAACAAGGCATTAAAAGATTCGGGAAATAAAAATGAAAAGAATGTTAAAAGATTGTAAATATTCCGGCTTTGAGTTTCTTCAGTTTGTCTACCTCTACAAATGAAAATTTGTTAAGATCGCAACTGCTGATCTGTAAATAAACAAACATGTCGGAAAACCTGCCGGCAACCAGGGACATCCTGGTGGTAGTGTCGTTGCCCGGAAAGCAGTAGATGACAGGTTCGAGTCCCACTGGTTCCTTTTTTCCGACATGTTTGTTAAATTTACAGATCAGCAGTTTCGATCTTAACAAATTTTCATTTGTAGATGGGGACAAACTGAAGAAACTCAAACCTGAGCCTTCTCCCCTCTGAATAATGTCTTTCTAACATCAATGTAAATATTATTTCCCTTAATGCATACATTTTGGAGGAATAAAATGCAACTCGTTTAAAACAAACCTGGTAGTGTCGTTGTTGGGAATTTTTCAGGAATTTTAACCGTCGACGAATGTTTCTGGAACTTTCTTTGAAGTGCTGAAGTCAATCCCGCTTCAGAAATGTCTCCCTCTACGGTTGAAGCTGCGAGTCTATTGTCACTTTCTGTCGTTCACGGAGACAGCGTCAGATCAGAAAAAAAAGAAAGAAAGAAAGAATGGAACCAAGAGTATTACAAAATTGAGGTTCAATGTGGGATGATAGAGGTGTTACCGATGTGTTCTGATCGTGATGAAGTTTTGGGAATCTATACTATGTTTGATTTCTTTTTTTTTTTTGTAATTATTTGTGCACGACTTTTCTGTTACTGGTTCCTCTTTTTTAATGATTTCTGGTTGGATTTGAAGTATTCCAGAGTTAAGTGATGACTTTTGATGTTATACTTTTTGTCTTATTTGTATGTAATTTTGAATGTGTTGATGGTGATTATAAATCTATGTATATGAAATTATTCTTTAAAATTAATGTATACTTTTGTATGATGTACATCTGTGTAATTCGACCTTTGGTCACCAGTCACATTTTGAATAAAAAAAGATTTTCAGTTTAATTCAATTCAATTTATCAGAATCCAATTTCAAGTTATTTTCTTTACTTAAGAATGTCATTTCAGTGGATCTTTTTACGTAATATCGTAAACACCAATTGTTGCTAGCTGCGCCTGCATCTTTTGCATTTTTGCACGGATTATTATCTGGCAATTCTAGGGTTATCCTTGCCATTACCATCGTGACCTCAATGCAGAAGAAAGCCGATCGGAAGTTACTTCTCCGCTTTTACTCACAAATCTGACTGATCTTTAAGTATGTGAATGTTCAATATTTCACATTCCATAACAGGAAAATGAGAATGTCAGAAAGGTACTTTTCTTCCGATTGCTCAAATTTTTCTCTAATGAATTCGGGTCTTCCTTATATTCAGGTATTCGGTTGTTTTAATTTACACTTTGATATCGAGACACGACTGTGGAATTACGACTGACAGCTTTCATTTCTCTGGCTTCATCTAGGAAACAAATTATCAGGTAACGTCACCATGGATGAGCGTTTTGGATTGTTGGGATTTAAAGGGGACAAACGAATTGGGGTTTCAGAACAAAAAGGTATACTTCTGCTGAAAACAATGAGGGTGGTGACGAGAGAGAGAGAGAGAGGGAGAGAGAGAGAGAGAGAGAGAGAGGGAGGGAGAGAGAGGGCGAGAGGAAGACAGGGAAGGGGATGGAATATTCTACCAGAAAGTTATGACACTACACACGTTTAGTACATGTACGATTTGCAAAAATGATATTCTAGGATTCACGTCATCACCAACCACGCCATTAGTACTGAAAAAAGGCTATCCTTGCTGAAGGTATGTACTGGTCTGTTTACACGTCTTACCAACCGTTGCGGATGACGTCATCAGTACACTTGAAGATGCCATGATGGAAATGCCGGCAGATGCCGTCGAAGCGTCACTTGTAGTTATGACGTCATTTATCATGGGGTCTGATGTTGCCATGACATCAGCGGCCGTCGAAGGGCGAGATGACATGGGGTCAGATAGTGCCATAAGGTCAGCTGTGGTCATAGTATCACCTGTTGTTTTGGAGTCAGTCGTCGCCATGACGCTCGTGACCGTCATCGGGTCAACTGAGGTCACGGAGTCTGCGTTCACCTGGTGTGCTGTCGTCGTGGCATCGTTTGTAATTGTGTTACTTGTCATAAGACTTCTGTTAATGATGTCATCTACAGAGGAGTCGGCTGTCGTCATGTAATTAGCTGTCGTCATAGAGTCTTCCGGCGTCATGGAGCTAATTGTGATGACGTTATCTGTGGTGGTGAGGTCAACTGTTGTCATTGGGTTAGTTTTAGTATCAGGTGTCGTCATGGAATTAGGGGTAGTCATGGGGTCAGTTGTCGTCATGGAGTCTACCGTAGTCATGGAGTCAGCTGTCGTTACGTCAGTTGTGGTACTGAGGTCAGCTGTTGTCATGGAATCAAATGACGTCATAGAGCCTTCCGTCGTCATGGAGCTACTTGCAATGACGTTATCTGTGGTACTGAGGTGAACTGTTGTCATCGGGTTAGTTTTTGTAATATCATGTGTCGTCATGGAATTAGGTGTGGTCATGGGGTCAGTTGTCATCATGGAGTCTACCGTAGTCATGGAGTCAGCTGTCGTTACGTCAGTTGTGGTATTGAGGTGAACTGTTGTCATCGCGTTAGTTGTAATATCATGTGTCGTCATGGAATTAGGTGTGGTCAAGGGGTCAGTTGTCGTCTTGGAGTCTACTGTAGTCATGGAGTCAGCTGTCGTCACGTCAGTTGTGGTACTGAGGTCAGCTGTTATCATGGAATCAGCTGTCGTCATAGAGTCTTCCGGCGTCATGGAGCTAATTGTCACGAGGTTATCTGTGGTGGTGATGTCAGCTGTTGTCATCGGGTTAGTTGTAATATCAGTTGTCATGGGACCAGCTGTGGTAATGGAATCTGCTGTCGTCACGGGGTCAGCTGTCGTTACATCAGTTGTGGTACTGAGGCCGGCTGTTGTCATGGAATCGCCTGTCGTCATAGAGTCTTCCGTCGTCATGGACCTGCTTTGCATGACGTTATCAACTGTTGTCATCGGGTTAGTTAATGTAATATCAGGTGTGGTCATGGGGTCAGTTGTCGTCATGGAGCTACTTGTCATGACGTTATCTGTCGTACTGAGGTGAACTGTAGTCACTGGGTAAGTTGTTGTAATATCAGTTGTTGTCATGGGGCCAGCTGTGGTAATGGGGTCAGTTGTCGTCAGGGAGTCTGTTGTAGTCATGGGGATAGTTGTCATAAAATTAGTTGTCATCTCGTCAGTTGTAACGGGGTAAGTGGTTACTTTTTCAGCTGTGGTAGTGAGGTCAGCTGTTGTCATGGGATTAGTCGTTGCAATACCACTTGTCATGTCAGCTGTGGTCATGGTGTCCGCTGTCGTAATGGTGTCTATCATCATCATGGGATTAGTTGTTATAATATCATTTGCTGTCGGGTGGCTAGCCGTCGTCACAGAGTCAGTCGTCACAATGGAGTTATCTGACGTCACAGGTTCAGCCGTCGTCATAGGGTCTGCTGATGTTACTACTTTAGTTGTCATGACGTCATCTGTCGAACTCTGGTCAGCTGTTGACATTAGAGTAGTTCTTATAATATCAGTTGTCATGAGGCCAGCTGTGGTCATGGTGTCCGCTGTCGTAATGGTATCTTTTGTCGTCATGGGTTTAGTTGTTATAATATCAGTTGTCGCCATATGACCTGCCGTTGTCAAGGAGTCACTCGTCACAATGGAGTCATCTGACGTTATATGTTCAGTAGTCGCCATGGGGCCAGCTGTAGTCATTGGGTTAGTCGACGTCATGGAGTCTTCTGTCGTCCTAGGATTAGTTATCATACTATCAGTTTCCGTCATGGTGCAAGATATGGTCATGGGGTAAGGCGTCGTCATGGGTTCTTCTGTTGTTATAGGGTTAGTTGTGTGAAGGAGGTCTTTTGTCGTCATCTCATCAGTTGTCGTTATCTCATCACTTGTCGTCATCTCACCAGTTGTCGTCATTGGGTCAGTTATCATGACAACACTCGTGGTGCTGAGGTCATCTGTTGTCATGGGATTAGATGTCATGATATTAGTTGTCGTCATGAGGCCAGTTGTGGTCATGAGGCCAGCTGTCGTCATGAGGCCAGCTGTCGTAGGGCTAGTTATCATCATGGCGTCTGCTGTAGTACTGGGGACAGTTGTCATAACATCAATTGTCGTGGTGGGATTAGTTGTGACAATGGAGTCAGATGTCATCACATGATCAACTGTCGTCATAGTGTCTGCTGTCGTCATGGAGTTAGTCATTCTAGTGTATTTTGACGTCATAGTGTTAGTTTTCATAAAACCTTTTGGGGTAATTGATGTGGTTGGGCTAATTGTCAGGAAGTTTGTACTGATGTCACCTGTTGTCATGGAGTTCCTTGTATTAATGGTGTCAGGTTTTGACCTCTCGTAGTTACTTGTCATCATAGAGTCAAACATTTTCGTAGTGTCATCCGTCGGTACCGACGTTGTAGCGACTGATGCCAGTATTGGATCAGTTGTCATGGTGTCCGCTGATGTCATGGAGTCACTTCTTATGTGACCAGTTGTCATGGAGTCAGCTGTCGTCGTGGCATCACCTCTTGTTGTGATATCAGATGTCGTCAAGTGCTGAGATGATGTCAGCGCGTTAGATGTTGCAGCTGTTGTTGGAAGGACATGCTCTTCAGTTGACATCACGTTAAGGCCTTATAGAAATGGAAAAAAAAGGGGGACTTGTTTATTTCGCAGGATTAGTTGGTTAGATCAGGGTCACGTTTCATAAAACTTGCTACCAGTAACAACTGCCACGTTTCTGTGACAAATTTGCTTTCAGCCAGTCAGATTCAATGATTTCAGTAGTTTATAACAACTGTAGTAAATTGTAATCTGATAACAAGTTGTATGAAACTGGGTCCAGGCCTAAGTTTTGCTGTTGGGTAAACAGACAACTTACTGCGTGTATTTCCATCCATGGAAATTGTGTCAGTGATGGCGACCTGAAAATAACATGTTGCTGA
Source organism: Diadema setosum (assembly GCA_033980235.1). Lineage (NCBI taxonomy): Eukaryota > Metazoa > Echinodermata > Echinoidea > Diadematoida > Diadematidae > Diadema > Diadema setosum. The sequence goes on along the minus strand of CM067075.1, from coordinate 32,939,559 downwards.
CAACAATCATGTTTTGTGCCTTTAATGATGAGAAAATATGCCGCTGTGATAAAGGCCCACGTACTAGGTACTTCGCATGAAGGGAGATAACATCCAGTGGCAAATATAATTAAAATTGGATAATTTATTAGTTCATACCGGCGCTTTCAAAGGATTCGTTCATATGGGGGGTTGCTATGATGTGACTATGTCCTGTGGTGTACTGAGTCAGACAGTCAGTTGCTATGGTCACAGGACATGAATTTCATCAAATTCATTTTCTGGCACATTTCCTACACATACAAAAGAATGGGGGGGGGGGGGGGGCAGGGGACTTGTGGCCGGGGGTATTGTTGAATGACAAAGAATAAAATGAGAAAGAGTTGGAGCATTCATTTTGAAGCCTTTTGAGTGATGTGATAATGCCTTTCTGCCTTTCGCCTGCGAAAGACCTCCAACGGCGATTTTAAAGAAAAAACGTTAAGCATTTCGGTCGATGGTGAAAAGTTATTCCTGTTATGGTGTAGTCCTGTACATGCAACAATGCGGTAAACGATGTTAAATTACTTTCAGCTAAAGTTTTGTCGATGGTCGGTACTGAGGGATTGCCGGAAAACAAGCACATCATTAATGACAATGAAAAGAGAACAAATTTATGAAATAGGTAATGATGATTATGATATTTACAAACATAACCCATTTTTAGAGCTATGTTGTTTGGAGGTGTAACTTCGTATAAACGTTAACACGAAATTTTTGACCAAGTAGGTGTTTTGTTTTGATGAGATACTGAAGTGAAGTATGATTATATCAAACCAAAAAAATTGCGACAGAAATTTGTACTCACGAATGTCGCAGTTCTTTCCCGAATAGCCGCTGTGGCAGCGACACATGTAGCCATTAAATGTCTCCTCACACCAGCCGCTTTGACACGGTTGTGACAGACAATCTGAAGGACAGTGAGAGGCAGACATTTGACCTATAAGCATTCATTTAATTACATGCAGTCTTGTAAGGTAATAACCAACACTATAAAAGCAAATACAAACGAAGGAGCACAAAAGCGACATAAGTTCAAAGAGAAATTTCCAAGATTGATCTTTTTTTTTGTGACGGCTTCTTGCAGTTTTTCTTTCATTCTTGAGACATGAATAATCTTGATTAAGTATAGATGGGTTCACCGGCCCGTTGCCATAATTTACGTGCTTATAATTCTGACATAATCACGTGATATCTCTAAAGCAAACGGAAATGAAATGTCATTCTGTTCCGATAAAATTGTAATAACACAAATCATTACTGAATGTAAATGGAAAGCGTTCAGTAAACTACTGTAGATTTGTAGATTTGTCAGTGGTTGAAATGCTTTGCTCACAATTCTGCGGATGACATAGAAGTACATAACAAAAGTTTCATATCAGTTTACTAATCCTATTCTCCAATGCTCATAAAAATAAAGGGTGACTTGAAATCTTTGTGCACAATGTACGACTTAAACGAGACTTCCGGATGATTTTCAGATTTTTATATTGGAACAACTATAGAATAGTTATACTGAGGACAGAATTTCAGAATTTGTAATAATTGGGATAAAGAATAAGAATATTTCCAAAATTTATAACGCATTTCAATGAACAAGGATGATGACATGGCAGAGTCACTAAAGGCGTTTTCACATCAGCCTGATGTTTCGAAATAGCGCGCTATTTGATAATGTGAACACAAATTAGCGCGCTAATTGTATCGCTCTGATCGAGAAAATTTCTCGAGTCCAACTCGGGAAGTTTCTGAAATAGCGGGATAGTAGCGCGCTATTTGATAAAAGTGAAAACGACTCGAGAAATTAGCGCGATGTATCCTATCATGCCTAGCGTGTGTGATCCGATCGATCGAGGCAAACTGCACACAAATCATGAGGAATTTTTAAGAGGGCACACACATTACTGATGCTGTTTGCACATACTCAGCTGTCGAATAAGCTCGACGAAAATTCGGGCTAATACTCTCTTCGGGCTGATGTGAATAAGAAATGAAATAGCGCGCTAATTCGCAATCGCGAGAAATATCTCGAGTTTGGATTTTTATCGGGCTGATGTGAAAACGCCTAAATAACAATGCATGAGTTGGAAGCAGAACAAAAGAAGACTTCATGCGTAGATTGTACACAGGTGAACTCGAAAGTAAGCGGTATTGTAATGGAATTAAACTGCTACATTTCTGTAATATGTGAACCTCCTATGTCATCATCCTTGTTCAGTGTAATTTGTTTATGGTTTTTCAGAGTATTGTTTCTCTGCTTAAAGGTCCAGTTTACCTTTGGGAGTAGTGATTTCAAAAATTTTCAAGATATCACATTTGATGCATATGTGTAGGTCTGTTGTATCACAAAACATCCTATCACATGAAATTTTAGCAATAAAGGCTTAAATATGAGGAGATATCTGTGTTTTTCTCAATAAACCATAACTGTAGACGGTTTAATCTGGAAACATTTTTATCATAACTATTGTTCACATTTTGTGCATGTACAACACTTAACATCGGTTATACAGATTCAAATTTTTACAGTGGTTGTTTCTAGCCCTATAACTCACATTTTAGAACTATTTTGAAGCACTAATGCTGGGTTTTTGTTATCTGCAAATGGTAAATTATGCCTTTAAGAACCATAATAAATTCCACAAATCTACAAAGCATAAGTTAAAGCTCGGTGCCATCACTGTAATTTGAATTTAATGTTTTTGTATAATCTTTTCATTTTTTTTTTGAGCGCATAGGGACATTATCACGTTGTGTCATGCACTATGCAAGCACTGTCAATTATTATTATTATTATTATTATCATCATCATTATTATCATTATCATCATTAATACGGAGTTCTCGGTTTATGTACTACATGTTTAAATCTTTAATCTTTAATCTATGGTTTCCTAGTATTTTCGTGCATCTTACCATCATAACACGACGCATCGTTCAGATGTTGGAGCTTGAATACACATATACAATGAAATCATGTATTTGGTAATATTGATATTCAGATGTTGACTTGTACATTTCAGTACCATTGTCAGAAAATGGATTTTACATTCAGAATCATTTATCTCTACCACGTTTACATCATAGTGTAGAATGGAAGACGAGCACCCGTTTCAACTATCCGCTTGACTTCCTTCAATAGACTCGTCTTTTACGTCTTCCTTTGTTAGTCTTTTTGGTCTCTTTGGTTCTATTCTGTCACACAAACAAACAAACTAACAAACAAACAGGATACAGAAGTCTGTGAACAAAACAGCTTACCAGGTAAGCGACAAACGGAGTACCCACTTCCGGCGCACACCTTTATCGGAGAAGGGAAGGAGATAATCTTGGGAATTGTTGGTACCGTGCTGCCATTGCGTAAAGTTTTGTTGCCACACTCGGGAAGCCTCGCAGTTGAGTAGTTTAGGGAAAGAAAAGACCGCAGTCGTAAACAGTTCGGTGAATCCATCTGCACAACTAGGATTAGCACAATTAGGAATGAAAACACGGTACTGACTCATCAAAAAAGTTTACACAAATTAACTTCGGTATGTAATTGCATGTATGTAATTGCAATACTTACAAGAAAATGTAATATCGACCTTACATGTAATTCATCTTAACCTAAAATGTCACAATCAAATCATCCCTATTGGTAATATCTTTCTAATCCATGATCAATAACCGGACATAAACTTAATTTAATTGCAACGCTTCGGATATAATGCCAATAACTCAACCTTACAGCGAAATGAAACCAAATCATGCCCATTTGGAATGAGTGAATGCAAGAAAATTTGACAAAATATTATTTCACATTCACTGACTGGACATATGTCAAAATTACTTATTCCCTTTGCTTTCTGATAGAGATAAATCTATTGCTATCTTATTATACTAGAAAAGTGAAAATAATTTGAATTCACCAAAACTTCAAAAATTCAAAACTTTTGAACAGATTGTCCGATTTTCCTCAAACTTTCACTGATGTATTCTTCTAAAATACCTGCATTCATTCAATCATCATGTATAATGGGGTTTCGTTCCTCTTTATATATAGCAATAATACTGTCTTGATTATTAGGACCTACATGTTATTAGGGTTAGAATTTAGTGCATTAGTCGTCAATGTTTTAGACTCTCATCTGTCCATATAATTTCCAAATTATTGAGATTGTCCGGAATGTTTTCGTTATTTTTGTACATCGACTGAAGAGGTTCATTTTACGTCATAGATATAGATGCGGTCATTATATTCAGTTGATGAGAAAGTACTTCCAACCACTTTGAAAGAAAACTCTCCAGGAAGTGCCCATAATTTTCACTGCAATATTTGGACAGACGAATGCATGGTAACATGTGATTTGGATCATGAATGTGATCTACACCATGCCCACATATGTTTTAATGAAAAGTTTAATGTCCAATGAACGGAATAATGAAAGTTTGTCAGAAAGTCATTACAATGGCAATTTTACAAAAAAAGATAATTAATTGGTAAATGGTTCCAAAACAACTACTCCTTATATTTTGAATGAAGAGGTAAAGTCGTAAACCCATCCACCTTCAAATTAATTTGAACGACATTTCTTGTGCAAAATCTAAAGAGCTGATATGCAGTTTCGGTCGAAAATATGCAAACTCATGAAACTTTGGCATTCAAGAACTTCCTAATTCTAGATGAGATTTTTATTAAACACGTGCAATCTTATCCGTCTGACATTCACTCAATTTATCAAAGACAACAGACATGATATGGAACACCCTAAAAAAGCTCACCTTCTTGAAAATTTACAAAATGTTCGGATGACCTTCTCGGAATCTCCTGCTTTCTTCAAACATGTGACTTCTAACTTTCTGCCATTCTAATACGCGCAAAAATCTATGTATAGAACGTTATTATGGGTTTATTACATAAAGGGTGAGCAAAAGTAGACGTCTATAGATTAACTTCATGACACTGTAGGGGAATGGCTCCATGCCAGTATTTCTAGCTCTGTAGAAAGACAAAAAAGGATCTTAAAAAACTGTTTTAAAAATGCTTCCAGTCACCATCCTCTGGCTGGCTGTTGCTCCTTCTACGCATTAAAAAAATTGCAATTAAGTTACCTTATAAGGTACTAGTAATTATCCCCAATTCAGTCATCTCTGCCACTTTTCTACGTGTCTAATTTAGTATTGATTGCGATATGACTGCACATGTGAATGCGTTTGACTATAATCATGACAATTATGACAGTGCATAAACACAAGAATAGAAATTATTATTTACCAAGAGGGCCAGATACAGCGAGAACGATTATCAAACAGCCGATTGCTCCGACAGGCTTGAATGAAGTCTGTATTAAAAAAAAAAAGTTAATAAATTCGTCTGCTTATTTATCAATCATCAATGTTTCATTAATCCGTCCATCGTATAATCTATTCATCTATTTCTCAGTGTTATCTATTTGAGAAATGATTAAATTTCATTTATAAGGGGACCTCCAAATGACTTCCAGACTTCAATATTTGAACAACTGTGAATTGGCTGTACCTGTTACAGAGTTTCAAAACTGATAGTTTTCGGTTGCGGATACATTAAGGATCCTTTGCAATGAAGGAAAGTAGCATAAAATATTATGAAATAGAGGAAACCTATTTACACAATCTGTGACCAGATATGTAATGATGTGGGTGTCATAAAGCCATAAGAGTAAACATATATTCACATTACATAACATGTAGGTCCGTTTATAAAGTGTATTACCATCACGCATCAGTTACTTCAGTTGCCCAAAGCCGTGTAGGTTTCACATTCCCTTTTTTTAAGTGAGACTGACCCAAATGTTGAGATTTATGAACTGCAATCACAATCCGGATTTTGCCAAAGGCAATTTTTTAATTATCTAATAGCAGTCAAACAACAAAGGAAAACCTAATAAACACAGACAAGCAATCGATCAAAAAATGAAACTGAAATCCAGTTGTATTAACTTTCCAAGTCCTGAGCGAATTGCAAAACAAATATTAATGATTTTGTCTACATAATCAAAATCTCCCAAACAAAAATGCCTCTTCCAAAATGTGATTGCAGTCGAAGAACAAGACAGTGAGATATAAATTTACAATTTTCAGAGAATACCAAATTTCCATACCATGGAAATATATAGCCAACAAATGATTCAATTGAGAGCAAAGCTTCCAAAAGTCATGAAGAAAAAAAAAAACACCAAACCAAACAAAATGTACCATGTGTCACTTGAGCTCATGGGCTTGTAACAATTCGTAATAATATCCTAATAACTACAAGAGCTGAGTTAAAAACAAACATCGCCGCACAAAGTATTGGAGCACGACAGATTGCCCTGAAGACATTCAGGTAATGGCGGATTGCTCCATCCGTTTCACCTATAGCACGGACAAGGTAATCACGTGGGATCCGGATTTATTTTGTGTGAAGTCACTTAGCTTCTTTTGTGCTTGTGTGTGTGTGTGTGTGTGTGTGTGTGTGTGTGATCGAAATGAAAAACAGCCTTAACTAAGAGGATTATCCAATAGACCCGTATTTAATGGATACATAATATATTATACTCTTTGTATGAACTCAACAAGATGGGCTATATCAAAATTCATTTGTTGACCATGAGCTAATGGTAAATTGCAATCGTTGGATTGATATTTTCCTTTCAACAAAACCTGCTGCCTGTCGGTTTCCTAAAAGCTCTCCCGCTATTGAGGGTATCTATTATATCAAAGCATAAATAATAGACATTCGAACAATATCCGTGCTACCTTGAATACGTTAACGTGCTGGATTAATTGTCTGAAGTAAAGTTTTTTTTAAGCAGCAAATTACCAACAAAGGAGTCAATATTCAAATATCATTGGCGAAAGACGTATAGTGCCTGTTTTGGGTCTTAATGTAATATTTCACATTTTATCAGTGAAAAAGTGTAAGACTGATATTTTTGTTGCCCGTCCTATAAATGCAGTACACCTATGTCATATGTATAATTATCATTAACGGTGATGCTGCAGCCATTTCCCTTTCAGGATAAAACCACCGATACCAAAAAACCTTGAAAGCTTATCAAAAATAATGCCTATGGATTCGAGTTTACATGTACACACAAGCACACACACACAAACACACACACACAACACAGGCACTCATAACACACTCGTGCATGCTGTTCAACGACATTCTTCTCAACCGTAAAAGAACAGTTTCTATAATGCTAACGAAGGTCAAAAGCTCTGCAATAAAATAATACCGGGGGGGGGGGGGTGGGGGGAGAGACTCAAGGAGCTCAAACCTGTGTTTTCTTCATGTCTTTCATCTTTTGATTGCCTCGTTTCTGTCCTTACAAGCCCCCCCCCCCCAAAAAAAAAAAAATAAATAAAAAAATGAAAAAAATAAAAAAATAAATAAATAAATAAATAAATAAATAAAAAATCGACCATTGAAACATTCAAACAAAGATAAATAATTATGTTTATGTATACACTTTATGTAGATAGAAAACACGTGAGGAAGATGTATTATGTTAGCTGCTTCTTATCTCATGACACATCTTCAATGCGACAATTAAACGTGTTATATTGTGATACAAAATCGACCAATCACCAGACAATCTCGAAGCTCCAGGTATGTGCAAGCAATTGAAAGTTCAGAAGTTAAATGGATGGAGCCTTGAACAAGCAAATCTTATATTACGACAAGGTGAATGCTCACGAACATCCAGAATTTTTATGGTTTCACCGTTGTTTTCGCCCCACACCACACGAGAGCGAAGACCTTCCAGTTAGAAATCATGTCTTGCCTGGTGGCAAATTTGTGACGCCAACTTATGAATACTTGATAGAGGGAAGGGGGGGGGGGGGTAAGCCTTTGGGCGAGTTAGATGTATATATATATTCTTTTTTTTTGGTTTTGTTCCAAACTATGATGGGTCTTACTTTAGATACACACACACACACACACACACACACACACATACACACACACACATACACACACAAACACAAACAACAATAACAACAACAACAACAACTCAAGTTTCAATGAAAACTCACTAAAATAAGAAGGGCCAACATTTCAGTATAGAACGCATCAAATGTTGAATTCTCATTACATTTTCATTCTACCATGCGAAACTTTAAAAATGAATTAGTATTGAACGGATTGTTCGATTTTCCTCAAACTTCGTTGATGTGTTCTAAGTTCTGCATTCACACCGTTCACATGTCTATTTTTGGTTTCATTCCCTTTTGATTACATGCATAAGATAAAGATGTTGAGATGAACCGAACAATGAAAGGCATATATAGGAAAAATCAAAAGAGAGCTATATAGACTTTTTAATGCACATCCTACTTTATTACCATTCAATAGTCCTATAGTTCTTCCAAAATTGACGGTTTTCTTTATTCGAATTTGTTTTTTACCTTCATAATGAGAGCATAGAGAGATTATAAAAAGTTTAATGCACTACTTTCACCGTCAGTGTATAATCACACTCCCCTCTAGGGCTGCAGCTATTTTGTGTTCAATGCCCCTCAGAATGGATTTACCGTTTGTAGCACTGAAGCCTTCTTGTAACCTTGTTTTTTAATGAAATGAATGTCAAAGATATAAGAGAAACATACAAATATAGATGCCACATTATCCCATTGATTCCATGGGCTGCTCCACCAGAACGTGAACAATCCGACAGGGTCACTTGAAGTTCAAAATAGAAAAGAATCACAATATCGATGTTTTGGCTGATCTCAAGAAACAACAACAACAACAACAAAACAAACACTGAATTTGGTAGCAATGTGAAAGAAATGCAATGACTTACCATAACTGCTTCTTTAAGTCACGAACTTGAGAATAGTATTTCAGTGAATGTGTGGTGCGAGTGTCTATTGTGGTTGACTCTATGTATTAAGGCGCGATTTATGGACTGGAACGAAATTGCACTTTTTAAAGGAAAATCCAAGAAAATTATACATCTCACTGAAGGTACGCTAATTTTGTAAAGAAATAATTTTAAACAATGAATTCATTTTTCTTGTCACTCAGTCTATCATGATTTTGAAGTGCTGGCGTAAGATCGATATAAAAATTTAGGAAATCACTGTGCCGTGACTTGGGGAACGATTGGCAATGCAACAAGGATGCTGCCGGTTTTAAGCACGATTGCGAGCGGGACTTCTAACCTTTTTATATCTAAATTATTAGTTACTGCTGTCCCTGTGGCATAATAAATGAGTACTAGTGCCTGACAAAGAAGAATAGGACTGAAGGTTCCTTAAAAGATTGATAAATGCATCTAAGAGCTCAAATTATACCTCTATAAGCCGAGGATAGTCAACAATGAAGATGATACAAAGATTGGTATTAGAGCAGAATCGTGGAAGCTGAAAAAAAGTATTGGATAAAAATGAATAACACAGGCTAGTGATGGTTCATAAACAGCTACAAATGTAACTGAGAATTTTATTGAACGTTATGGTATATCTTTGCTTGCCTCAAGAGTCACTTGAACTATGAATTTGTATTCCGCTTTTGACATTCTCAAGTTCAAGTTAAAGGGGCTGTACAGTACTTGTTGAGGTGGGGATTCATGTTTTGAACATTCCCAAGTGAGATAATGAGAAACCTCTTATGAAATATGAAAGAGCATGTAATTCTAAGAAGGATTCAATGTTTATTTGATGAAAATTGGTTTTGAAATGACTGAGATATCCAAAAAAGTGATAATAATAAAAGGCGACAGGCCACAACTTTATTAGGATCTCTTTGTTTCACCTTGTTTTTTGATATCTCAGCCATTTCAAAACCGATTTTCATCAAATAAACTTTTGATACCCTTTAGAATTGCATGCTCTTTGACATCTCATAGAGTGGTTTCTGAATATCTCGCAAAACGTTAAAAGCTAAATCCTCACCTCGACCAGAACTGTACACACCATTTAAAATTTATTTTTCACTTCCATCAGGTAAACAATCAAGAACATAATTTGCAAAAACTTAGATTGAAAAAATATATTTGAAAAAGAGTAACAAAATGAAGAAAACATAATTGTATTTTCTTAAAAATATACTTATGCATAGTACAAATTGAATAAGGATGGAAATGAATATGGAGGGTCCACGGCACTAACAAGCAAAACCTGTACGATATATGGACCCCTTAGAAAACGAATGATTAATTAACAAAACTACAAACCGATATAAAACAAAATCAAAGGAACGAATGCCACCTGACATGCTATCGGGCTGCAAACGCTGATCTTGAAGATTTACTCTTTTTTTCTCAAAAGATTTTTTTTTTTCTTGGAATGCAAAAGAAGCCACAGTTGACATGGTTAATACACTGCAAGTCACGGTATTGTCCATTAGGATATTACTCCATAAATTAAAGATTACTCACCTATATGTCGCTGCAGTGTCATCAAACTTTTACATACTCCGCAGACCATTTTGACGGTCCTTTTTTTTTTCTACATCATGAAAACAATCTAGTCATGCATTAAAAGGTAGAGACAGCGGACGATAATCCTATATACTTTAAATCGACCTTTTACTTCACTCCGCTTTGTATTGCCGATTGTGGGACGCACGTCAATGTGTAATGTTTATTTTATATCACTTTCATGACTTTTTGGTAAAGCTGATTCCGCAGTATGGAATTATCATCAACTTGAATTAGAAATTTGGTTTGTTGTTCGTGCTCGTGCATCAGTATTTTGAGTGAAATCTAGAATAGGTGTTCGTGTAGAGGTTGTGTGTTCATTCTAATCCACCCACGACGCCTGACATCGCCTGAATTAAATTGATTCAGCACTCGTTCCTTCACCATTGTGTTGTAGCATTTCATTCTTAAGTTGGTGAACTCTAAAGAAGCAATGATGGTAAGTCGTCGCTTTTTCGCAATTGGGCCTTTTCATTTGAAGTCTGCCTATTGTGAGTTAAATTCAAGAGAGTACAATCCATGGTAATCTGCAGAGACGTACATGTTTAAATAGAGATTGAAACAACCGATTGCGGCTGGGAAATTTGTTTGCATTTATGTCGTTAAGTTGAGCCCTATTGTTCATTTTCTTTGAGGGTTGTATTTTGACTTCAGTATGGGACAGTTGCCATCATTACATCAGTGAACGGACATTACTTTGATTCAGTCCCAAAAATATTCGTGAAGTGTTCATGTTCTGCATTTGTGACTCTACATCACAAAACCGACAAAAAGTCGCCAGATATGGATTTTTAGTTAAGGGCAGATTCTAAAAGAGCAGACTCTTAGCTTTGAAATGATGTATAACTCAATTCAACTGGACTCCCCTAGCTTATCTAACTACAAAGGAAGAAAGCACACACTCTGGAAAGTGTGAACTGAGAAAAGAGGCTCTGAAGTACAGGTTCTATTCAGGCGCTTATCTTTTATACCAAGCCGTGCTAGCTGTGCAATGAGAGGGCCAAAACACAGAATGCAAACCACTGGAGCAACAGCAAGGAAGGGATTATCAGATCTAACTGAAATCAAGCATGTTCTATCAACACATTCTGTTACTGAGAAATGTCAACTTTCAAAGCAGTAGATTTATCCTTTCAAAAGTTATTAAACTTGAAAGTGAAGAGTGTGTAAAGCATTTCAAAAAATGAAAGAGGGGACTCTATGACACACCCAATCTTTCTATTCTCCCCCGTAAAAGGGTTGTAGAAAACTGCTGAAAACACACTTTTTCATCAATTTTATGATCTTAAATTACAGAATAATGTAGACAAAGGATAGCTCTTTCAGAAAATGTGATTTAAAAAAATCAATATTGACTCGGTTGACTCATTTCACCGTTTTTTTGTAGTCCTCACGTAAATCAAGGGGTACGACTTTTTGTTTGTTCTGTGATGCACGGTCACATTTACTAAACTAATTCGAACAACTTAATTCCTTTAAGATACTCTCACATCATAAAGCTCTGCAAGATTTATTGCATAATTACCAGCGAAACAGGAATTGATATGTTGAGTATTCTTCTCTACCATAAACTTCCATTACTGCTCGCAGAAAACTCATAAACATCCATATATACTTATGTGATGTATTTGAAGTTCCGTGTCACAATTTTAGCCTACATCTATTTACATTGAGATACAATTATGCAAGATATACTCTGAAGGCCGACGCCCATCATAATTCCAAGCTCATCAAAATCCTGTTTCAGTTCTTTCAGATGTGATCAATTTGACATAGAAGAAATAGATGATTGAATGAATGAATGAATGAATGAATGAATGAATGAATGAATGAATGAACAGTGATGTTAAGTATCAAATTCAAATCACCTTCTTCTTCTTCTTTTTGTCCAGAATCCAGGCAAACTTCTCAACGTCAGAGAATTTTTGTTCACGATTCTTGCTGTATCTAATCTTCTGGGTAATTACTCGATTTTACATTTATCTTTCCTTTCTCTTTCATCGGTGCTGACGCAGTGATAATAGCAATCTATAATTTTTATTATCTTTATCGTAGGAAGAAAGAGATAATTACTACAAAAGCGTGAGTGTATTCTTCGTCAAATCTGATGGAGTTATATGAATTACATTAAAGTAAGGACACTTTAGCCCGAATTCACGAAGGTGGTACAATCTTCTCCATGTTTTAAGCCATGGACAAAGCCCATCTAGTGGTTTTTTTTTTTTATATGGGGCGCCAAGTGACTCATTGCTATTTCGTTACGATATCAGTCATTTCGTAACAGAATGACAATATTTCGTAATGAAATGAACATTTTGAAGATGAGCCAATGTTTGATAGAATTAATTGATAAGTAGCGGTAATGTTCAATCTGTGTCAATAGGGTCTTCTTTATCCAGGGTAGCTTCTTCAACGTTGCAACTGTTCTTCTATAGGACCCGGTATTGATTTTACCCTAGCGTTGCAAGGCATCCATTTATACAAGTCGGTCGTGAGGGACATTTCGGGTAAAATCATCTTGTCCAGGGACGTAACCTCGTAACGGTAATCCAACTCGGGTCCTCCGACTGGAGGTCGCGAGGCGTATTCATTATGCCATAGTGCCTCCAATCAAACTTTGTCAATTTGTGTAGCATTTATGTTACTTAGAAATGATCAATACCTGTAACAAATTGTTACTTTTGGAGTCTCAGTTTTTCCTCTAGATGAAAATTGCCTATAGGTAAAAGCATTTACACACACACACACTCTCTCTCTCTCTGGTCCTGTAAGGTTTGTCCGTTGTGCAGGCAGACTCATTGAGCTGTTCACGACTGCAGCCTTTTCATGTCCTGAACTACTCGACTGCGGGGCTCCCCGCGTGTGGCAACAAAGTTTTACGAAATGGCAGCACCGTATCAACGATTCCCAAGATTATCCCCTTACCTTCTCCGGTGAAGGTATGCGAGGGATACGGACATGTCATCTGCCGCATACCCGGTGAGTATTAGTTCTTATGCTTAAAAAAAAAAAAAAAAAAAAAAAAAAAAAAACAGTAAATCTCTTAACGTTATTTTTTCCGCCTCTGCGGGGATTGTTGCAATTATGATTTACGTCATTACAGATATCTAAATTTTGAAAACCCGCAAAGACGAGTGTCAAAACGTGGTGTCACATTGAAAATGCATTTCCAGGTTGTTTCATGTACATCACCTATCGGTCATTCAACTAGACAAACATGTTTACGGGTAGGGATAACGAGACAAAGGGTGCGAGTGAGGGAGCGAGAGAGAAAGCGAGAGCGAGAGAGAGAAAGTGATAGGACAGGTGTAAATGTTTTACAAGTCGCGCCATCGATGACCGAGAGGAGTTCATTTATTTTTGCATGTCAATTAATGTAGAAAGAAAAGACAGGAAATAGCTCCAGTTCCGGGAGAGTGCTATATAGGTGTTTTCGTTCAAGTCCTTTTAGTTGTATCAAATATTCAAAATGCCTCGAAAAGGAGTGTCGTAGTCGAGTAGCAATTTAACAGTAGAGTTGGATCTTTTCGTGGCAGACACCATTTTGATTTCACCGAGAGAACATTGAGTTAGCTCCGTGATGGCAGAAAACCAACCTGCCACACTCAGGCGCCAGTTGGCAAGATAATTTTGTGTCTAAGCCCAATTTCGTTTGCGGCCAGGAGCCGTCCGTCCACCTTATCGTCAGCCTGTGTACTGGCTGATTAGAGTTCAGATTTTGGTTGCTGCCAGAAGGCGTATTCCAACAGCCTTTGCAGCCTTCCAGTAGCCAAGAAGAAGAGGCATTTTGGTTATATTACACCGGTCATTGATGGCGCCGAGACCGAGGACGAGCCTACTCCCAGGCCGACGCATTCGCAGCAGAGCGACTGGGTCCGCCCCTCGCTAGGGAGGACTTTGGACGCCAAAGAATACGGAACGCGGGTCCCTCGCGACACTTTGGAGCTGGAACAGCAACCTCGCATATAAGGACGCTCCACCCACGAATCAGTTCATGTTCTGGAAGCGAACAGTTTGACAATTAATGTGACTCTGGGGACAACGCAGGTGAGCGATGAACCTGGCGGGTGCATGACACCCTGTAGATATGATTGGTTACGACGTGGAAGTGTCGCTGAAGTAGAGAGATGAAGGTCATGTTAAATTGGTAAAAAGATGAAAATAATGTGCACATAATTCGAAGATTGGTATTTATATACTTCATGATAATTGCGGGTTAGCACAGAACCCGGATGTAAACGGAAGCAGTGTAATTGAAGACAAGTGTTTTAACCGCGGTAAACCGTCGTGCGTGCAGGCTGGTCATCTCCGGATCAGCACTACGGTGGTGTGAACCAAATAGTGTTGCGCTTGATAGCAGATAGTGTATTGTCAGGGATAACGAATTGATAGTGAAGCTGGTATAATTATTCTGAACAAGTGTCAAGCCAAAATTACAGGTGGAACCGGACCAAGACAGGGTCCCGTTCACATGGTTGTCGAATATAAGAGTATTGTAATTAAATTTATCTCACTAAGAATTTTGATTTTGCATTTTATGTTGGTCACAACTCCTTGATTTCAGTCCTGTAAATATTCCACAAATGCTTATATTAAATTGTACATTGAAGTGAATGGCACGAGTGTGATTGAGCATTATTTGAGTCCGCCCATGTGACATTTTCTGGGGGCTTGTCCGGGAGTATAACTCGTGCCATTCGAAGTCACATGGGTATATAAACGGAGAAAAAAGTGTAAAGAAAAAGGTTGAGGAAAACTTGTGATTTTTTTGTTTCCTCTACATTTGTATGTATGTACTATCCATAGGTGCACCGTTGTATATTCATTGTGTACATGATCTGAACTGATCTGAATACATTCTGGTATTATAAGTGCTCAGGTAATTCGGAATGGAGCTAGCTAAGTTAACTGAAATTGGAGAAAAGTTCGGATTCAGTGGAGAGGAGCTTAGGCAGTTTGTTACAGACGAGCAAAAGAGACTCAGAGAGGAAAGAGCGGACATGTTAGAGTTAAGGCGACAGGAAAGAGAAACAGCCGAGCTACAATTGGCGATAGCGCGAGAAAAGCAAACCAAAAGCGAATCAAGTTCTAATGGGTGCAAAGCTCGATCTCCAAAATTGCCTCTATTTCACGAAGACAAAGATAACATAGATGCCTATCTACAGCGGTTCGAACGATATGCCAAAAATCAAAACTGGCCAACTACAGACTGGGCACTCAACTTAAGCACGCTGCTTACAGGTAAGGCTCTTGATGTCCACTCTAGATTGTCAAGTGCGGAATCCAATGATTATGACACTTTGAAACATGCACTCTTGAAATCCTTTCAGCTCACTGCAGAAGGATTTCGCTCCAAGTTTTTTTCAGGCAAACCGACAACAGGAGAAACGGCATCCCAGTATGCAAACCGACTAGAGAACTACTTGAACAGGTGGGTAAGCCTCTCTGGTATAGAGCACACTTTCGAGGAGCTGGCAGATCTACTCCTCCGGGAGCAGCTCATCAGTGGGTGTCATCGAGAGCTGGCCATCTTCCTAAAAGAACGGCAGCCCGAGACTTCGAAGGACGTGGTGAAACTAGCTGAGCAGTACTTAGACGCCAGAGGAGGCACCTTCAAACCACCCCCACCGGCACAAAGGAACATCCAGACACACGTGGGACAGATGCCACGGGGCAACACCAGACCTGAAGGTAAAATCCCTCCAAATAACATTTCAGGAAATAGGCCCCCGTCTCAACCCAAATGTTACAACTGCCACCAACACGGTCACCTTGCCCGTGATTGTACAAAACAGGGAACCAGAGGCAGAACGTGTTTCATATGCCACAAACCAGGTCACATTGCTAACTATTGTCCTTTCTCCCCCATGAAATCGGCAGGTCTAGTCCTCGCCCAGGATCCAGAGCAAGGAAACCCCCCTACCTCGGAACACAGCCTGGCTTCATCGGAACCCGATAAGGTAGAACCAAATCCACATACTCCCTGTCAATGTCCAGCTTGCACTAACACAAAGGTCAAAATTGAGGCTTCTTGTATGATGGTTCGAATGCCACTCAATGCCCCCAAACTAGAATCCACCACAGATCATATCCAATTCAAGTGTGGACACTCCTTGCCGTTGATGAGTGCAGCATGCACCAAAGAACATGTGGTCAGACAAATGCCAGTTACTAACGGACTAGTCAATAACAACCAAATTTCTGTTCTCAGAGACAGCGGCTGCAGCGGAGCTGTCATTAAACAAGATCTTGTCCAGCCAAACCAAATGACAGGTGAAGAAAGTACTTGCGTGCTGATTGATGGCACAGTGAAAACTCTCCCCGTCGCTAGAATAGATGTTGACACTCCCTTCTACGTAGGGAAAGTTAACGCATTGTGCATGAAAACTCCACTCTATGACCTGATTTTAGGTAACCTACCCGGAGTAAGAGAACCAGACAACCCAGATCCCGACTGGACGGCTACACCAATGCCTGTCGGCGCCGTACAGACGAGAGCCCAGGCTCAACGAGACGGTAAGCCATTTCGTCCCCTCAAAACCCCACACCCAATGGAAGACATCGTGACTCCAACAGCTCTCAAAGAGGCACAACAGAAGGATGAAACATTACACCGCCTGCGAGAACTCGCCGATACTCGTTCAGAGAAGGTAAGTCGCAATAACGGTCTCTCTTCCTTCTTTTACAAAGACGGAATGCTGTATCGCTCATTCCACTCTCCCCAAATGGACCCTGACACAACAATCACACAAGTGGTAGTACCAAAACAATACCGCAAACAGGTTATGCAAACAGCCCATGAAAACATACTCGGAGGGCATCAAGGTACCAAAAAGACAACTGAAAAGATACTTACCAATTTCTTTTGGCCCGGTATGAACTCTGACATTACCAGGTACTGTAGATCGTGTGACGTCTGCCAACGTACACTATCAAAAGGTCGTGTAACCAAGGTCCCCCTCGGAAAGATGCCGCTCATCGAAGTCCCCTTCGAACGCATTGCTGTAGACATAGTTGGACCAATACACCCAATGACTGACCAGAAAAATAGGTACATACTTACCGTTATTGATGTTGCTACTAGGTACCCCGAGGCAATCCCACTCCCAAGCATCGAGACAGAAAGAGTTGCAGAAGCCCTAGTGAGCATCTTCACCAGAGTCGGAATCCCCAAGGAAATGCTGACCGATCAAGGGACTCAGTTCACATCTGATCTCATGAAAGAGGTAAGCAAATTACTCTCCATCAAACACTTCACTACATCCCCATATCACCCTGCCGCGAATGGACTAGTTGAGCGCTTCAATGGCACTCTAAAACAAATGTTGAAACGTATGTGCGCTGAAAACCCAAAAGACTGGGACAGGTACATTACTCCCCTTCTATTTGCAGTGAGAGAAGCACCACAAGAGAGCATGGGGTTCTCCCCGTTCGAGCTTCTTTACGGCCGGAAGGTACGCGGACCCCTCGACATCCTGAGAGAACTCTGGACAGGAGAAGCCGAAACAGGTGAGACCAAGTCTACTTACCACTATGTACTTGATCTCCGAAACAGGATCGACGAAACATGCCACAACGCCCACACTCAACTTCAGAAATCAGCAAACAGGTATGCAAAATACTACAATCAGAAGGCAAAACACAGGGAGCTACAAGTCGGAGACAAGGTACTCCTACTCCTACCAACTGACAGGAATAAGCTCCTTCTACAATGGAAGGGCCCCTTTGACGTGATCTCCAAAATCAGCTCCATGGACTACAGGATCGACCTCAACGGGAAACCAAAGGTGTTCCACATCAATCTTCTGAAAAAGTATCATGCTAGAAATGATATTCCCTCCATTTCAGATGCCGAAGCTGCTTGTACCGCCGTGATCGAATGCGAAGAGCAAAATGATGACGAGGAAGAAACGCAGCAACCACTAACTAACACATCTCTCCTACAGCCTTTCCCATTTCAGGCGAAAGAGTCACTTGACGATGTCTCAATTAACTCAGCCCTTTCCTCCCCACAGAAAGAACAGGTCAACGAACTCCTCAACGAGTACAAAGACGTCCTGTCTGATCTTCCCGGTCGAACCACGTTAGGCGAACACCACATCAAACTCAAAGGAAATGAACACCTGAAGAGTAAACCATATCCCATTCCCCACTCTCTTAGAGACACAGTCAGAGAAGAGGTAAAAACCATGCTATCGCTCGGAGTAATTGAGCCATCAGAAAGCCCCATTGCCTCCCCCATAGTACTGGTTAAAAAGCCCGATGGCAGCAACCGGTTTTGTGTAGACTTCAGAAAACTCAATAAAGTGACTGTATTTGATGCTGAACCCATACCAGATCAAGATGAACTCTTCACAAAAGTCGCCCATGCAAAGTTCTTCACCAAAATAGATCTCAGCAAAGGATACTGGCAGGTACCCATGGCAGCCGAATCCAAACCACTAACCGCTTTTCTTACCCCCGATGGTCTCTTTCAGTTCACAATGATGCCCTTCGGCTTAGTGAACGCTCCCGCCTCCTTCAGTCGACTGATGAGGAGACTGCTAGACCGACTCGGAGGAACGGTGAACTACATCGACGACATCCTCATCTATTCGACCACGTGGGAAGAACACCTACGTACACTCACAGAACTCTTCAGACGACTACGAGCCGCAAAGCTCACTGCTAGACCAAGTAAGTGCTTCATCGGACAGACAAGCGTCGAATTCCTAGGACACGTGATCGATCACGGACAGGTAAGACCCCGCCCTGAAAAACTCAAAGCCATCCAAGAGGTAAGTCAGCCTCAGACCAAACGAGAGCTCAGATCCTTTCTAGGTATGGCGAACTACTACCGGAAGTTCATTCCGAACTACGCCGCCGTCGCCGCACCACTCACAGACAGGACCAGAAATGCTGAACCAAACAAGGTAAAATGGGAAACGAGCCAAGAGCAGGCCTTCACAACACTGAAGGAAAAACTCTCTAACCCCCCTATCCTTCATTTGCCAGATTTGTCACAGGACTTCATCCTCAGGACAGACGCCTCCAACGTTGGACTAGGAGCAGTCCTCCTCCAAACACACCAAGACGAACGATTTCCAGTCTCCTACGCGAGCCGAAAACTGCTTCGACGAGAACAAGCATACTCAACCATAGAACGTGAGTGCTTAGCTGTAGTTTGGGCAGTAAAGAAGTTCGAACCATACTTGTACGGCAGACAATTTGTGCTAGAAACAGACCACCACCCACTAGTGTACATGAACAAGGCTAGCCCTGCAAATGGGAGGCTAATGCGTTGGATTCTGGCTTTGCAACCCTACAGATTCCGTGTGGAAGCTATCCGCGGCAGCGAGAATGTTGGCGCAGACCTACTAAGCCGGCTGTAGAGAGAAAGATAGTGTTATAAGTAATTTCTTTTAATTATGAAATGCATTTTTCGAAAGGGGGAGTGAAACAGAAAATGTCACATGGGCGGACTCAAATAATGCTCAATC
Source organism: Diadema setosum (assembly GCA_033980235.1). Lineage (NCBI taxonomy): Eukaryota > Metazoa > Echinodermata > Echinoidea > Diadematoida > Diadematidae > Diadema > Diadema setosum. The sequence goes on along the minus strand of CM067075.1, from coordinate 32,919,633 downwards.
ACACTCGTGCCATTCACTTCAATGTACAATTTAATATAAGCATTTGTGGAATATTTACAGGACTGAAATCAAGGAGTTGTGACCAACATAAAATGCAAAATCAAAATTCTTAGTGAGATAAATTTAATTACAATACTCTTATATTCGACAACCATGTGAACGGGACCCTGTCTTGGTCCGGTTCCACCTGTAATTTTGGCTTGACACTTGTTCAGAATAATTATACCAGCTTCACTATCAATTCGTTATCCCTGACAATACACTATCTGCTATCAAGCGCAACACTATTTGGTTCACACCACCGTAGTGCTGATCCGGAGATGACCAGCCTGCACGCACGACGGTTTACCGCGGTTAAAACACTTGTCTTCAATTACACTGCTTCCGTTTACATCCGGGTTCTGTGCTAACCCGCAATTATCATGAAGTATATAAATACCAATCTTCGAATTATGTGCACATTATTTTCATCTTTTTACCAATTTAACATGACCTTCATCTCTCTACTTCAGCGACACTTCCACGTCGTAACCAATCATATCTACAGGGTGTCATGCACCCGCCAGGTTCATCGCTCACCTGCGTTGTCCCCAGAGTCACATTAATTGTCAAACTGTTCGCTTCCAGAACATGAACTGATTCGTGGGTGGAGCGTCCTTATATGCGAGGTTGCTGTTCCAGCTCCAAAGTGTCGCGAGGGACCCGCGTTCCGTATTCTTTGGCGTCCAAAGTCCTCCCTAGCGAGGGGCGGACCCAGTCGCTCTGCTGCGAATGCGTCGGCCTGGGAGTAGGCTCGTCCTCGGTCTCGGCGCCATCAATGACCGGTGTAATATAACCAAAATGCCTCTTCTTCTTGGCTACTGGAAGGCTGCAAAGGCTGTTGGAATACGCCTTCTGGCAGCAACCAAAATCTGAACTCTAATCAGCCAGTACACAGGCTGACGATAAGGTGGACGGACGGCTCCTGGCCGCAAACGAAATTGGGCTTAGACACAAAATTATCTTGCCAACTGGCGCCTGAGTGTGGCAGGTTGGTTTTCTGCCATCACGGAGCTAACTCAATGTTCTCTCGGTGAAATCAAAATGGTGTCTGCCACGAAAAGATCCAACTCTACTGTTAAATTGCTACTCGACTACGACACTCCTTTTCGAGGCATTTTGAATATTTGATACAACTAAAAGGACTTGAACGAAAACACCTATATAGCACTCTCCCGGAACTGGAGCTATTTCCTGTCTTTTCTTTCTACATTAATTGACATGCAAAAATAAATGAACTCCTCTCGGTCATCGATGGCGCGACTTGTAAAACATTTACACCTGTCCTATCACTTTCTCTCTCTCGCTCTCGCTTTCTCTCTCGCTCCCTCACTCGCACCCTTTGTCTCGTTATCCCTACCCGTAAACATGTTTGTCTAGTTGAATGACCGATAGGTGATGTACATGAAACAACCTGGAAATGCATTTTCAATGTGACACGTGGTAACATCTTCACTATTGAAAAATTGACAAACTACTTTCAAAATTGGATTTTTTTTTTTTTTTTGGGGGGGGAAATCCGGCTTGTTGGCTGTTTTATTCAGCACTTTATTAGAATGAGAGTGTGTGAGTTTTGAGTGTGGAAGGTAGTATTGTGAATGCTCGTGTGCGTGGAACGCTAACACCACTATATCCCTTTAAACCAAGAGGAAATAACAATGTGAACTTTTCTTTTTTGAAAACGTATTCCATTAAGGAATGACCATTTTCAATTTTAAGATGTCAGATACATCAAAATAGACGGCTTATACTTGTGACTGTATAAGTTTATACAATAAGACACTTTGTTACTGAATGACGCTGTTTGCAGATTGCATGTCGGGACCGTGTCAAAATGGCTGGTGCGAAGAGACTATCAACAGCTATAGATGTCACTGTCGGAAGGCCAGAAGAGGGATTAACTGTGAAACAGGTATTTCACCGTATGGGTTTTTTTTTTTCTCTCTCCCTCTTTCGATTTTTACTCCTGCAGCATAATGATGGTAAAAGACAAACAAACATAGCGTCTCTCAATCCTTAGTACTTAAAGAAACGTTCAAAAATTGACTACAATGACCCTAAGGTAAAAGTGCATTGCAATGCTCAATTTGAAATTATTTCTATCAAGTTTTGTATGTGTGTTTTAGGTATTCCCTGATGTGCTTCCTTCAGTTGGTTGGAAAGGCCCAAAAGCCATAGCGATTTAAACGCTTTTTTCCAACCGGCAACTCAGGGAAGCGTACCAGGGAAAACCTGCCATCGTTTACCCCTGTCTTTTTGCCTGCTTTGTTTTGTTGTTTGTTTATCTTTTATCGCTTTTATTGTCTCACAAACACCGAATAAATAATAATAATAATCATTATAATAATAATAATAATATTGATAATGATGATGACGGTAATAATAATGATAATAATGATAATAACAGTGAAGATAGTAATAATAGTAATCATAGTAATAATAGATAACAACTCTACTTTAAGTGATACAAAGGATTTTTTCACCTCTTCCAATTCACTTGCGTGATATTAAATGGCACAAAGATGTTCGCACAGGCAAGTGAGGCGATGACGTCATCACTTGCAATTTCCATATTTGAATATTTCCTCCAGCATTGCTTCATGGGTAAGCGCGTGCAACTCTTAATTGGCTAAATGACTTATTTAATGGCTAATGGAATTATAAAAAAAAAAAATCATTTACAGCCTTTATTTGAAAAATTCGGGTCATGTATGTTTCTGAAGCAGAAAAAAAAATGATCAACTCAAACTAATCAAAGCTGGAATGTGGCTTGTGTCTGTAATGGAATTACCATGTGTTATATTTCATCATGTTTCTGTCTTACAGCTATTGTTTTCGTCAAGCAAAATAAACCCTCCCGAGTTCCCAATATCGATATTATACTTCGAGCACATACTTGCTTGAGTCGAAAGAAATTGCACGTTTAGCCATTTCAAAACCACAAATCAATAAATCCAAAACTCGTTACTTGGGTAATTCTTGTAATAAAAGGGGTTTTCCTACTCTTTATTTCTACTTTCTGATTTTTGTTCCATTCAGACAAGAGTGTGTCTCTATTTTGATTGCGCTATTTGTCGTTAAATATACAAATTGACCCTTTGCATTGGGTTTTTTAATGTTTAAATCTCACAGATGTACTTTATGAAACTGACAACTCAATAGTCTTATTATCTATTTTTATTTTTTTTTGGGGGGGGGGGGGTCGGGGAGGGTAATGTGTCGAACTGAAAAAGAAATTGAAAATAACCACATGATCTGATAAATCATGTGTAAATAAGGTATACACTACAAAATGTAATAATTAAAGGATATAGCTTACTACATACATATACATAGTATATATTTTCATGTGGATGCAATGAATCCAAGAATGTCGCTATTAAACCACATTAGTGGGGAAAACTTCGAATAAATAAGGAAATCAAATGATATCAATTCTTATATCTTGGCTGCATGTGTCGTCATCTCTGGATCAAGAGGCTACAACAAGTCGTGATTATACAATGGAACAATAAAGCATCAATAAAAATGTCACATTTTCAGTAAAAAAAAAAGCATGGACCTTCGACATTTTGTTGAGGTTTAAGTCGCATCACATTCTTCTGCTGCAATTTCTTCGTACTGTGTCTTTCTATGGGTACTCCACTTCTGAGACGATGCTAACTGTTTTAGCCTTTATCCACCTAACGTAAGCATACACTCAAGCGACTGGCTAAACGAATGAACGAAGAATTATATTGTGTAAATTTGCAATGTTTTTTTCTCATGTCAACATTAACATAGACCGCAAGTTTGATTGATTGAGGCCAATTTAGGCCATTTATTCGGCAAAATAAAACACAATAATACGTAATAATGGCGTTTACAATGAGAGCCAGGCAGCCTTGAAAGCATCTTGTGCTTGTGTTAGGTTGCCTACACATGAAAATACAACTTTGCAATAGCAACATATATTACAACTGGTTCTGTGTGAAATCAAGTAAATAAAAAAAATCATCACATTAATACGTACATAGTATATACACACTCTCACACACACATACAACACACACACACACACACACACATGCAGTTTACATACTACTCTACTACTCAGTCATGGCTAACTGTTCAAAGAAAGAACGCTTCAGTAAGCACTTAAATCTAGAAAGAGTTGTACTGCATTTCAAAGCAGTACTTATTGAATTCCATTCACTTACACCTGTGAACCTAATAGAGTGGGATCGTACAGTCAAACGAGTAAAGGGATACCGTAAATTACTTCGGGAACGAGTGGAATACATATGAAAATAGGAATTTGTTAGAAACATATTATCAAATACAGAAGGGAGCATACCTCTATGATATTTAAACATAAAGATAAGGATATTCAATCTGACAAGTTCATGCAATGGCAAAATCTGTAATTTAATAAACAATGGCAGACTGGGGCTATAATATGGGGCATTACTTATTAAACGCATTGTTCGTTTTTGAAGAAGAACAAGCTTATTAATATGTACATGATATGTTTTTCCCCAGATTTCATTACAGTAATTTAAATGTGGCAACACAATAGAGTTATAAATAATAATCAATATTTTTCTTGGTAAAAAATGTTTGAGTTTTGATAAAATCCCAACGGTCCGTGAGATTTTTGAAGAAACATTGGATATATGAAGTTTCCAACTGAGGGATTCATTGATAAGTATACCTAGAAAAGATATTGATTCAGTTCTTTCAATAACATTATTATCTATCATTAAAGTATCACTATTCAACGATACTTTTTTAGTCATAGAATGAAAAATAACATATTTTGTTTTATTATAATTCAAAATTAACTTGTTACACTTGAACCATTCATTTAATAATTGAAGTTGTGTATTCACTGTCCTTATTAATAAAGCAATATTCTTATGTGAAAACATAACCACTGTATCATCAGCAAAAAGTGAAAACTTAAATACACAAGAACAATTTACTATATCATTAACATAAATAAGAAAAAGCAGAGGACCCAAAACAGAACCTTGTGGTACACCAATATTTACAGAGAGATAAGAGGATCTGACACCATCGACCATCACATACTGTTTTCTATTGGACAAATAATTTTCAAACCACTGTAACTGTACACCTCTCACTCCATATAAATACAATTTCTTAAGTAGAATCTTGTGGTCGATGGTGTCAAATGCTTTTGACAAATCCATGAAGACTCCACAACAATAATTACCATCATCAATTTTCTGCAAAATATAATCTGTGAAGGATATTACGCTAGAACATGTAGAGAAATATTTTCGAAATCCAAATTGTTCTGGTATCAATATATTATTTTTGGTTAAAAAATTAGAAAGACGATTGTACATTAATCTTTCCAAAACTTTAGCAAAAATAGAAAGAATTGCAACCGGCCTATAATTTTCAATACATTCTGGATTATCCTTCTTAAATAAGGGAACAATTTTAGTTATTTTAAGATTATCAGGGACAACACCAAACTGCAAAGATAAATTATAAATATAACAAAGAGGTTCAACAAAACAATAAATGCATTCTTTTATAATTCTTGGCGCAATATCATCAGGACCGCTTGCCTTTGAACTTTGAATAGATAAAGATATATCTACTATTTCATGAGTAGATACTGGTGTACAGAAAAAAGAGTTATTGTTTTGATATGAAAAATAATCAGTAAAATCACGCGAAGTATTCGGTACTGATGATGAGAGTTTTGCCCCAACATTAACAAAATAAGAATTTAACTGTTGCACAATATCCTGTCTAGATGTAAGCTTCACATCATCATGATACATACATTGAGGTAGTGAGTCATCTTTCTTCCTTCCAAGTACATCATTTATACATTGCCATGTTTTCTTCATATCACATTTTAAAGAAGTAAACTTATCAGTATAATATCTATATTTTGAATATCGTATAATGTTTGTAAGTCTATTTCTGTAGTTCTTGTAATTCTCAAAATATATAACACTTGGATTCTTCAAACTCAATTTATACAACTTATTCTTTTCATTTATAGATTTCAATATACCTTTTGTAATCCAAGGCTTTCTACAACGTGGGCTAGTATTTAAAGGAATAAACCGCAGTGGAAAACAACTATTATATACAGAGGAAAACATTTCAAAAAAAATATCATAACTTTCATTTACCCCTTTCTGGTTACAAACATTTGACCAATCAATTAATACCAATTTTTGTTTGAATAATGATATATTTTCATTTGTTATACATCTTTTCCTAATATATTTCTTTCCTTTATCAACCACAGCCATACATTTTGTTTTAAATATACAAAAGACTGGAAAATGATCGGAAAGATCGTCATAGATGATACCAGTCTGGAACTGATAATTCAACAAAACATTTGTATAAATATTATCAATCAAAGAAGCACGTTTGGTAGATACACGAGTTGGTTTTGTAATCAAAGGGTATAAATTAAACGAATACATCATATCCAAAAAATCTTTTGTTTTATTATGTATGCCAGATTTTAATAAATCGATATTGAAATCTCCTGTGAAGTATATATCTTTCTTTTCACATTCCAATTTTTCTAACACATTATGCATTTTGTCAGAAAAAGATGATATATCAGTATTTGGTGGTCTGTAAATACATGCTACAATTACAGACTTTTTCTTGATGACTATTTCAATAAAAAGCATTTCATAATCTGGTGTAATACATGATAAATCCTTGCGTAATATATGTTGATAATCATTGCGGATATACATAGCAACTCCACCGCCAGCCTTCTGAGTTCTAAACTTATAAAACAAAGAATAATTATCAATATTATAAAATGTAACATTTGTATTTTCGTTAAACCAAATCTCAGAGAGTGCTATAACACTGAAACTATAATCAAGTGATGAAAGCATGACATTAAACTGATCAAAATTTTTTGGGAGACTTCTCACATTTAAGTGAAAAACTGAGAAATCTGATTGCTCATAAGAAAATCTGGAACGGAAATCTTCATCAAACATATATTGACATTTAAACCTTGCTAATATTTGATTATCATCTTTAGTATCTGTATCACACGATATTTCATTATCAAAATTCACTGAATTTATTTCAAAAGGATTTATTACAAGTGAATAAAATTTTGATATATCTATATTTTTTGACAAATGAAAGTACTGATAAAGGGTAAATTTGAATTCGTTGTCATCACATATGTGATTAAATGGTAGAATTTCTGAAACACAAGATATACACAGCCATGACTGAGTAGAAGTACTGCAATGCACACACACACACATTCACTGAACAACGTAATAAACCAATACCAGAAAAGAAATAAACAATACAATCTGTACACAAAAATGTGGCTTAAAACATGGAAGTAGCCCAGAATACATACAAACAATAAGCTCTCTGAGGAAGTAACAAGAGTATTGGCAGATTACATCTATAGAATGAGGTCATCTTCACTTCGTATCATCTTTTTCACAGTTTTTCCACCACTAGCAGGCAGAAGGTCGATGACCTTGCCATCTACTGTCCACGCTGCCAGAACCTTTCTGTTCTCTCGAGTTTTTGCCAGGAGTGCTTGGTTTTTGACTGTCAGATCCTCCACAATGGAAATTCCAGATCCCTTCAGCTTCCTCCTGTTCGCAAGTATTTCACGTCGCTTTTTGTAGGCCGATAGCTTCATGATGATTGATCGATGGTGTCTTGTTTGTTCCCGGGCGTTTGGTGTTGTCGTTGACTTTGGTGATTTTCCAGTGCGGTGGCAGCGATCTACATCTCCTGGCGTCAAGGTGATACCAAGCCGATCACGGATGATGTCTGCTGCAGTGGCCTCAGTGTCTTCGCCAGGCCTCTCCTCCACACCGAAGATTCGAATGCAGGAACGTCGAGAGTACTGCTCGAGGTCATTGACCGTGTTGTTGACTTTCTGCAGCTCACCACTGAGGGTCGTCACAGTTTTGTTCAATCCAGTGATCTCTTTTTCTTTCATGTGAAGTTTTTGTTGCAGGTCCAGCACCTCACCCTGAACAACCTGGATTGTTTTCATCAGTTCTCCCATTTTTTCTTCCATGGCCTCGCGTACAATGGATTTCAGGAGTGAGCTGAACTCGTCATTCTTCACAAGCTCTTTCACTACCTGGCATGTCACAGCTGCAGATTGTCTTGTGCTGGGTCCTCCAGCGGTAGTGGCCATTGTGTCTGGACAATAGGCAACAGGATTAGTGTAAATTGTTCTCACCTTCTAGGTTGACCCTGGCAATGAAGATTGAGAGGACTGGCAGCCAGGCAGATACAGTGTAGAGGGCTGAACTGTCACAGAAGTGTCAATATGTGGGACCAACACAGTCAAAGTTGATTCATGGAGCTCTCGAGTCAAAGATTTCAGTTCCAGAACTACTCCATTTGAGGGATGAATTACACAATATCTACATACTCACAAGGTGCTGAATGCTTCTATATCCAAGATATAGTCACAGTTTGCAGAAAAAGTCCTTTCACACATGCATTTCAGGAGATATTTGGAGAGCAGATTTTGACACACAAACACACATCAGGCAGCCATATTCTTGGTGATAAGTTCATGAGAAGAGACACGCATTTGGACCTTGGAATATTTTGTAAGCTTTGTTAAGAAGAAAATTATTTCAAAAATTCTTTTCCTCTTTATAGTTTCAACTGGCGAAGACGGTTCCTGGAGCACGTCGACCATGAAATCAACGAGGGTACTTACGAATACACCAACCACGATATCCTCAAGACTCCATGGGACGTCATCCACTGCAACAGTAAATACAACAACCACTGCAACAGTGAATACAACAACCGGCATGAACTGTAATCAACCAGGTTTTTACCCACCTAAATAGAAAATAAACTCTTTCACTTTATTTCATTTCATTTCATTTCATAACATAATATAGTTTTATTTCATTTCGTTCCATTTCATTTCCAACAAAAATGCAATTTGAAATTAGCCATTTGAACATGCGTAAAAGTACACATAGTAAAAACAAAATTGTAATCAAAAGAACAGTAATCTTAATAATTTTATATCAATATGCACCCGCAAAGTATAAAACCAGCAAAGTACATCTGTTAATATAGATGCATAAACGAATGACATCCCTTTCTTCATACCTCTGATATCAGAGAGCGTGGTGACATCGGCGAGCGAGAACTGGTGTGCGAAGACGAGCAAATACTCTGTGTGCCACTGTAGCCAAGAACTTCGTGCCATGAAATGCACAACGAGTGAGTCCCTCCTGCGACAAAATCCTCTTTCATTTACAAACAGAAAATTGGAGTTGAGTTCTATTCTGCCAAAGGTCAGGCCTACAGCGATCTCATGAAGAAATTCTATGGTAGAGCCAGTTGTGGCAACGAAGTGACATGTATTTCGGGTTGACGTTAAAGTTGGAGTTACTAAATAATTGTATTTTTCACTCCGATAAGTTATATATAATCAGAAAAAAGGAAGGCTGCTGAAGCTTTATCGTCAGTCCTAAACTATGTGCTAGTACTGCATTCAAAATCAGGAATTATCCTCTTTACAATATCTGGTCGAGGTGAATTTCCGCGAAGAAGCGTGAAATGGAGAAGCACGGAACATTTTTTTTTTGTAGTAAAGGGAGATAACTTCAAGGAAGAAAGTCAAGATATAGAGAAAAATGTAGATGACCCCCCCCCCCCCCCGAGCTTTTTCCCTGTACAATGTTTATTCAAAGGGTTAGTTGGTTTGAAAACTGCAATACTAGATACCAGTATCATTGTTTGAAGTCATTTCAATTACAAAAGCAACCAAAACACAAACAAACAATACCAACAACGACAACAACAAACAATATATGAAGGATTACTTTTTTTCTTTATAATCCCCCTATAATGTTCTGTTACTGTCGTAGAGTACTGGGCAGCACAGCTTAACCAACGGTGTGATGATAACTTCTCTGGATACAGGCGTTACTGCGGAGAATCACGGTCCCCTGAAGTAGCCTGTTCTGAAAGTTAGTTCAGCTATGTTGAAGTATATGATATAAGGTTTCGTTCTTTTTTTATAACCTCAAACGAAATCAAAATGGGAAACTAAAAGGAAAAAATGATTTTCTGTCAACTCAAACTTCAAATGATATAGGGAGTAAGGGCACAAAGATGATTAAATGAACACAGTACTTTTAGCCTCTATCGATCTTTTGGACTTGAAAGATATTATAAGGATCAAGGGTTAATTTTTGCAGTTTACTTCATGTTTTTATTGTGTTAAATTTGTGTTTTGTTCTTATTGTTACATCGAAGAGCACTTATAAGAGCACGCTTGAATGACAACTTGTTCATTTTTGCCATTTTTGCTTCAGTGCCTTGGAAGAGAAAAACAAAGGTGTTCGCTCATGCGTAAAGTTTCCATTTTAATTGACCTATCAGGTTGATAGCCAATTAAGTTACCTCTCATTATGGTATATAATACATTAACTTTTAGCCAAACATTCTATGAGAAATATGAATTTGAAAGAGTGTTTACTTTCTATTTTGCTGAGTGTGTATATATAGGTACATGCAAACATAGATACACGCATGATACATACATACATACATACATAAGGACATCGTTAGTCAGAAGGATGTATACTCTAAGTTACTTTCTATGGAGAAAATTGGCTCATCAACATTTGTTACAGTCGAAAGAGGAAAGGCAGTTCAGCTCAATTACATTTGTGCACGTTTTAGTGTATTCTCTTCTAAAAATTTTATTCCAATTGCAAGAATACAGAACATACTTTTTCTTTAGATGTTTAAAGAAAAGAAATAGCAAATTTTGAGTACATGTCTTCTATTCCTCACACTATAGTGACCTCCATTTGAAAAAAGAAAGTAGAATAATGCTGTTTTTGCATGAAAGAAAAAATGACTTCGACAAGCGAGCAAGAAATGTTTTTCTCAAACTTCCCTTTGATGTCTGATACTAATTTGATACAACAATTGATTTTACAAGCTCACTATGAGAACCTGATCATCTGCGAAAGGTACTCAGCTGAAATCACTTGCCCCAACGGAACTATCGATGTCCTCTGGGCAAACTACGGACGCCTGGCAGACTTCGCTACAGCCTGCCCACACAGGCTCACCACAGACGTCCAGAATTGCACTCAGGAGATTTCCTTTTCAAGAGTGAAGGAGGAGTGTGGAGGCCGTCCGAGCTGCTCATTAGTGGCAAGAAATGCATGGAGAGATCCATGTCCAGCAACATACAAATATATGGAAATCGTGTATGCTTGCCGACCTGGTGATGAGCGTTAATACTTACTCATAACCGTGTCTTTATTTTATACAAAGTAAATTTTCCTTCACGGTAAGATCGTTAGGGTGCAATGTGTAGGGACCCAGAACATCTTAGCAGTTCCTTCGGTTTTATTTCTAGTCTTCTATGGAAGAATTTGTACTATACTTTTATAAGTTATCAGGAATGTGTTACTGTATCATCGTTTGTAATAACATGTACTGTATATTGTCCTTAAATGAAAACAAAAGTGAAATGAAATGACTTGAAGAAAATGGTTGACTGTAATGAAATTTCCGATTCTGCCATGTTGGCAGTTATAAAATCAATGTCCCTTGATGTCTATTGTAAACTTTTCTAAAATGATGTTGACAGAGTGACCATGTACATATCCTGTGTTAATATGCATATAGAGCAAGCCAGGAGGGTATAAGTAAAGACATTTTTGCGTGTTCGTGTCCCATATTTAGTACTTTCAGAATCAAGCGTAAGATGCACTTGTATATGCTGTGATTGATCTTTATTTCTGACTTGTGAAGTACTCTCTGTATAGCACATTATTGTTAAGCGCAAAAATAACACTAGATCGATTTACAAGGTTTTCAATTTTGCGTAGAAGTCTGTTACTAGAACTAGATTGGTTAATAATTTTGAATTAAAAAATCTTTTTCTATCCTAAAGTCAATGTACATGTTACTTTCATCGTGAATAATCTTTCATGTGAAAGACGTAAGTTTATGTATCAAAATGTACCTTATTCGTAGTTCACGTGTTTGTCTAACGATCAATATGAGGAGAACAGAAAATTTCCTCAACAAACTTATAATGCTGTACACCAACAGTTTATTTTCAATACGCAAATTTCCAGGCACCTTACCATTTGTTAATCAATTTACATAAAGCAACAGTTTACTTTCAAATTATATTCTTGAATTTCATGCACGCACACATACACACATTTGACAAAGGGCAAGGTGGACGAAGAATAAGTATTGTGCACTTAAAATAAATAGTTGGTCTAAAGCATAATAAGTTTTCGGAACATTTCTTCTGTTCTCCGGTTACTGATATACATATTAGGTGAATACAATATAAACACGCTTTTTGAGCATCCCACTGTATAAACTATCATACCGTATTCTGTTTGCATTGTTTAGCAATAGAACCATCTCAATAAATGAGTTGAAAAGGAAATGAGTTAAACTTAAAGGAGAGATTTTTAAGAAGGAAATTCGTTGCCACATACAAGTACTCTCAAATTTCTGTGTTCTTTACATAAACACCGAAAGCTTGCTGACATGTATTTTGTATATTTTTTTTTTTTTTTTTTTGGGGGGGGGGGGGTGATTTATTCTTGCAACCGACCTACTCTAGTAAGGAAAAATGCCGGTTTTATACTCTTGAAGTTAATGTTTAATTCTTAAGACAATTTTCAACAAGCCTCTTCATGCATGTTTTGCTTCAAAAAAAAAATGACATGTAAACTTGCGTTTTCTATAATGAGGTGTGTTACTTTTATTACACCGCTTTATAACAATAGTTTGTTTGTTTTACGTGGGATTTCAGTTGATACCTTTTCAGATTTCCAGATAGAAAGTAGTAAGTGAAAGACAATCTAGATCTTTGAATCTATGCAGTTTGAAATGCGCATTAAATCTGAGTGAAAAATAATGTTCAGTGAGTTTAAGCGTAGTTTTGTTTGAGATGGCATTCAATTAATGTGGAAATACAGAACGGGAACTGTGGGAATACAGTTTGTACTTGAAGGTAGGCATACACTTCATCAAAAACCAAACATGATAATTGTTCACAAAGCTCTCAGAGTTTATTGCACAACGCCATCTAATAGTCAATCAGCATTATCATCCTATACGAATACAGTGAAACGGAGTCTCAATCAGAAGTAATTAATGTCTTGCAGTATCGCTAATATTTTTTTATTTCGCGATTTTGCTTTATATGTACTGTATATGTATATGTATATGTGTAGGTATATGTACATAAATATGTATATATATATATATATATATCATGGCTCGACACTAACTTTTTTGTTTGGTGGCCCGATGGGGCACCAAAATCCTAAATTTCAAATTTTTGGTAGCCCGAGAGAAAAATTTGGTGTCCCCCCAAAAGCAATAAATAACATTAAAAATCATCGTTTTTTTTTTAATGAGTCAAATATTTAACTTAGTAAGAATTAGAAGTTGGACATATCTACTCATAAATAAACTTCCAACAAACTTGCAACACTCACTCTCAGGCACTCATTCAGTCCTTTTCATCCATCCTTTAAACAAATTTAACTGCTAATTTCCGGCGCAAAAAGTTACGAATTTATTGACATACTTGTTAAAAAAATTTGGTGGCCCGAGGCGGGCCACCAAATTTGCCTTTTTTTGAAATTTGGTGGCCCGACTTTCATTTTTGGTGGCCCCGGGCCACCGGGCCACCGTTAGTGTCGAGCCCTGTAATGCAAAATATGTCACATTTTAGGAAGTATGTGAACAGAAACATTAGTACGTTTAACCAGAAAAAGAGCCACTTTTTGTGTGTAGGTTTTTTGTGTAATTGTGGGTGAATCAAGAAAGTAGGGCCAAATGTCAAATTCATGCAAAAGATTTGCCTCTTTGTTGAGAGACTTACTAACTTTGTTACGAAATGACATGTGCTCCACCACGGGCAAATGAAAATTAGGGAAAAACTACGCTTTTGGATAAAAAGAAAAAGGCGGATGAAAAAAAAAAAACGCGATGAAGTGTCATTTCATTCAAAATGTGTTAGATAAAACAAAGAAACTAATACCCCTTTCAGGTAATCGCGGTTCAATTATCCGCATCCAAATAATGCGGATGAAGTAGTCAAAATCGCGTTCATATATCCCATGAAGTGCGCACTACTTTTACGAGCACCCGTTCATGGTGCGAAGGACGGAGTTATTTGTCATGGTTACGGCGCACGCCTCTATAATGACACATGCACGTGCGTGTACAACTTAGTGCTCCTATTATCCGCATCCACGATTACCTGAAAGGGGTATAAGTTACATTCAACCGAAAGAGAGGGCGGTGACTGCATGTTTTAAAATTTGGTCGGAGAAGGAGCATCCCATCTCCTTCCACTGTTCCTTTAAAAGTGTAAACTTATATGCACTTTATCAATACATACACATCTTTACATCATATACACCTATTCATAAAAGTAAACACTTCTACATCTTAACAAAATGTCGAGTCTAATTTTGGTGTGTTTTTCTCTGTAACACCATGCCCTTTTAATCACAAAAGGTTTATGCGTTCATTGCTTCAGATTGAATCATACTTTCTAAATGAATTTTCTACATATTTTACACTATGTAATACGAAGCCATGATGTTATTCAAAATCGAGTGTAAATTGTCTTTGAACTTCCAGAAACGTTTTCTGTCATGTTCAGCTTGTTGATATATATTTCAATATCTAAGTTGAATTCAGTGCTTATAGATAAGCACAATAACACTAAGATAATCACATATTTCTCAAATTATTGATAAATCCTTTAACACTCGTACAGCAAATGAACATTACAATTGTACAAAAGCACTTGTCTGAATTGCACATTACAAACAAAGTGTACTGAACGCAAATGTTCATAGTCATAAATTATTAATTATTGTGGTGCGAAAGTGTTGAAAAAAAGTATGAAAGAAAAAAGAAACTGAGTTCTCACGAAATGGAGTATATTGACTTGGAATATATTCCTTTTACCCTGTACATTTGTTGTCTATCCATTCTGAAGAATATCATGAACAAGAAAGGGTCGACGCGAGTCCGCGACCACACTGGTTCTAAGTTACATGTCCAGCGTAGAGGGCGATGTGATTGTTAGTTCATACAATCCACAAATTTTACTAGAATGACTTGCGATAAACCACTGTCTCGTAATATCACTGTAACATGTGACAACAACTAAGCATAATCACACAGAAATAAAAAACAAAAATGATTGATTGCGATGCTGTTTACATTTTTTGAAACCTTGCGAAGTGACCAAATAAATTCATAATAAAACAATTTTGTACCAACCGCAGGACTTCAGTTCAGTTTCCAAGTTTAGTTTTATTTTTTTCTGCATGGTATTATCAATACAGTGCTATAAAATATTACAAAGTGCAGGCGTATTATATTAAACTGATAAACTACTATTCCGTTGCATAATTACACGATAAAGACGTTATGAAAGTACATTATGTATGCAATGTCATAAATGAATTACTATGTACACAAAAATTGGAACATTTTAGGATGAACGAAACAAATAAAAACAATTATAATCAAGGAACCTTATTAATCGGGCCACTCGCTGAGTGGACATAGATCGTGTGGACATGGGTGTGCTATGGAATGGTGTGTGAATTATGCTATGATGATGATGTTGCTCTGAAAAAATAGTTATGAATTTTCTTTTTATAACAGAAGAGGGAAACGTATTATGATAATCATGATTACTATCATAGCAGTGAACTTGCTAAGAAATGCTGGGGTTCTATGATTTAGATATCAAATATAATATCAACGTATCAAAAAATAATGAGATACAAGGATATTATTTTTTTTTTTTCAAACCTGGCTTTCAAAGACATCTAAAGATGGATACTGTTTTAGATTGATATGCAAATGGTTCCAGACACCTAGAACATAATGTTTCATGATTTGGGGACTGATGATTCTGGTACTTGTTACATACTGCTGTCAGAAAGCGACTTTCGTTGTATCTACTTTCAATTCTTTTGACATTTGTACACAACTTCAGCATACTTGTATGTCCCACTGCAAGGATCAGCTGAGAACATGGAGTGTGATGGGGTAAAGGTGCATGAAACCTTCCCCTCACATGTGTTTTGCATGATGCTCAGTGAGGTACTTAACCTACAATCAGTGGTATGGATGCTGGAGTAAGGACAGTGCACACTGCCCGGTGCCAGCCGTCCGTAGTTGGCCGATACAATGTGGATGGTTCCCTCAGGACAAGAGATGGTGCCCTGTTTGTTCTCGCAGACAACCACTGTCACATCGGTTGCTGTGAAGAGATGAGGAAAATAGTGAAGGGATGATTCAGATCTTTACTTTAATTTCGGAAGGGCAAGACATTACCTTTATTTATGGGGAAAGGGGATATGTCGAAGGAGATGACACTCACTCTACTCTGTGGATATCCACAATATGTATTATCGTTCTTCGGAGCTCGGCATGAACGACAAGATACTTGTTACAGAAACCAACCTGCTGATGTCGTAGAGAGGTCTGTCGTCGTTTCCATGTAATTGGCTGATGTTACACAAGACGCGGTCGATGACTCCATAGCCAGGCTTGTCGACAGCGCGGGTGATGTTTCCGTCATCGAGTCGGTGGTTGAAATCGCATGAGATGATTCTGCAACAGCGCAGAAGATCAACACGTGCGGGAAATTTAGCATTATGTCTATAGCACGAACTTTGCAATAGCATAATAAAAGGGTGCGACTCGTTTGACATAGGTACACACTCTAAAGGAAATCATCGGAAGATGTGACGTTCATCATTGTATTCATATATGAGCGTGCGTCTGTCTGTTGTTGCTGTTGAAGTTTTCAGGAAAAGGACTTTGATGTTTTTTAAAATGTATATCAAACTTGCGGTTCTACTTGCTAGGGGTGAATGAAAAGAAATTTCTCTTTTCAGAATAACTTCTTCTTTTGCAAGCAACTATTGTTAGTTTGTAACCAATGTGTCAAACATTTCCTAGTCAAGGTTACAGCAAATGATTTCATTCTTGGGAAAGTATTTGTTTTCTAGTCTACTGTGTATATGTGACCCTGCACAGTCGCCAGGCATGAATTTTGAGTTAAGCTTTAAAATGATGTATAACTCAAATCAAATGGACTCTCCTAACCTATCTAAATATTGGAAAGAAAGCACAAACTCAGGAAAAGTGTGAACTGAGAAAAAAGGCTCTGAAGTACAGTGTCTATATTCAAGCGCTTAATCTTTACCAAACCGTGCTGTCTGTGCGATGAATGGAACAAAAAACAGGAAGTAAACCATAATTAATGCCAACTTTCTAAAGCAGTAGCACTATCCTCTCAAAAGATATTAGAGTTGAAAGTGAAGAGTGTGGACAAGGTTTTTCAGAAATGAAAAACGGATTCTAAAGACACACCTAATCACAGTATTCTACCAAAATTGTTCGAGATAAACTGCTAAAAAAACACACTTTCCTGCCCGTTTTATGATACCAAATTTTAGCATAATGTAAAAGAAGACCCGCTCTTTCAGAAAATATGAAAAAATCAAGTTCGGCTAGGTTGACCCATTTCACTTAATATTTTCAGTCCTCACGCAAAATCAGTGTGTGCGACTTTATGTTCGTTTTGAGGTGCACGGTCACATGTTATCTAGCGAACTATTCATAATACGTTCTTTGATATTAATCATAATATTATCAATCTGCAAACTCAAAATTCCAATATCATGGAAATATGAAATGTGATAACTATACATGTACCTATCCCAAACAATATATCACAGGTCTCATAATGTATTTCTTTATGGTGTAATAAATAGCGCCCCCATGTGGTGACCTTGAGAAATGTCAAGCATAACCAATAATGAGATTTGACTTGCACATCGTTTATGGCAAATATGAAAACTATTGGTCTATAATCAGACATATGTACTGGGAATAAAGAAATTATACAGAAAAATCACGTTTTTAGCATATTTCCTATGTATTTCTTTATATTTTCTTAAATAGCGCCCTCCATGGGTGACCATGAGAAAATGTAAATATGCAGTCATGTAGAGTATGAGTTGCTCTACCCATGTGCCAAATATGACGATGATACATCAAACATTAATTAAGTTATATGGGGGGGGGGTCAAAATAGCTTGGGCTTTATAGGGTTGATCATGTGATTGTTGATCGTTGCTCTTAAAAAAAATGTAATCAACAGTATCACTCAACATCTTGTACCGTCTACTTTGATTTTTTTTTATTGAAAAGATTTTATTTTCTGCATTTCATATTTTCTTTCAGAATAACAAAAATAACAAAGGCAGGTTCAATTACTCAAATACAATTCTGAAAATTATTGACATATTACATAGTAAGTCATATTTTGTATGTAAAGACAAATGAAACGTTAAATAACATACAAAATGTTTATATGGCCAATAATGACTTAATTCACAGTACAATATATAATATATACATATGATGCAGAGGGCCGCCGTTATAAGCCGTGCTTGAACAGACGGACAGCCAGAGTTAAATTACCATTTTTTATTGTAGTACTTGAACACTAATACAGATGGGTCATGTTAAAGTGCGTGTAAATCCAGTTTTATACAATTACTTAGTAAACAGGAGTGGTGCCTGTGAGTGCGTGTGCAGGTGATGAAGCGCGAAAGTGTTGATGGTCAGCACTTCTAAGAAAATGATTGGATATGTTATAATATGGGCGAAGGGTCAAGCAGCAGAGTAAAAGAGAAGGAAAAGGGGGTGGACCAAATATTGCCTTGTTGTTGAGTATAAGAGGTACATGTTTAATGATTACTGTACCGTATGATATTGTGCCAAGAAATATTTCTTTGTATTTGCCTTAAAGGAATAGAGAGATGTGCACTGTTTTATGTGGAGAGGGAGTGAATTCCAAATATCAGGCCCGTTATGCCGAATTGATTTTTGAGCTAATAGGAGTTTAGGGTTATTCAAATGGAAATCATTACGATGGCGCGTGGGGTAAGCATGGACATCCCTGTTAAGGGAAAATGCGTTGTGGAAGAGTGGGAGTAGATTTTGCGTGTATTTGAACATAAATATTGCTGTTTGAAATTTGTGTATATCGTCAACTTTAAGAACTTTTAGTCTAAGGAATAATGGATCAGTATGTTCTAGATAATGTGAGTTGGTACATATTCTTATTGCCTTTTTCTGTAAAAGAAAAATTACATTTACTTTGGTTTTATTACAGTTTCCCCAGACAACATTACAATAATTAATGTACGGTAAGATTAATGCATTGTATAACATAATGAGTACTTTTTCCGTTACAAAATATTTTAATCTCCGAAGTATTCCAATGGCTTTGGATATTAATGTGGTTATATTGTCAATGTGGTTATTCCAATTTAAGTTGGAGTCAAGGGTTACCCCTAAGAACTTGGTTGATTTTTTTCCAATAATGGGCATACCATCAATAATAATGTTATTAGGCATTATCGGTTGCAAATGTGAAGTATTGAAGTTTATAAAACACGTTTTATCTATATTTAGTGATAATTTATTGCATTTGAACCATGTAGAAATTTTTGCAAGCTCAGAATTAAGTATATCAACTAGTGTGTTTAAACACTTGTGAGAGTAGAAGACACTGGTATCGTCCGCGAATAATACATAGGTGAGAAGGGTTGAGGAATTTATGATATCGTTGATATATATAAGAAAAAGTAGAGGTCCTAAAATGGATCCCTGTGGTACACCGCAAGTAATATATGACTTAAACGAGGTACTTGAATGAAATGCTACGTATTGCTGACGTTGGGATAAATAATCTCGGAACCAGGAAAGAACTATTCCTCTTATGCCATAATTATGTAGCTTTTTTAATAAAATTCCATGGTCTATTGTATCAAAGGCCTTGCTCAGGTCCATAAAAACTCCTATCACGTGCTGTTTGTTCGCAATAGAATCGATAATTTTGTCATAAGTTTGAATGATTGCAAAATCTGTAGAAAAGCCTTTGCGAAAGCCAAATTGGTTAGGATTTAAAATGTGGTTATCAACCAGAAACTTATACAAACGTTCATGTGCAATCTTTTCAAGGATTTTGGAAATGATGGGCAATAATGAAATTGGACGATAATTCTTTATTTGGGACGCATCATCTTTTTTGTGAATAGGGATTACTTTCGCAATCTTTAAAGAATTTGGGAAGATCCCAGTAGATAATGATAAGTTACAAATATGTACTATGGGGGTTACTAAAAAATGTATTATTTGTTTTAGTAAATGCATACTTAATCCATCGTGGCCACAAGATCTACTCGACTTAAAAGATCGAACAATATTCAGTATTTCATTTTCATTCGTGGGAGTAAAGAATAAAGAATTATTATTACTTTCTGGAAGGTAATCTGTAAAATTTCCAGCGTTTGGAAGTATTGTTGAGGCGAGATTGGGGCCTATGTTGGTAAAGAACTTATTAAAACAATTTGCAATGATTTCAGGGTCGTTAATATCTTGGTCATTTTCGGAAATAACGGTCGGAAGTTCTTTCTTTTTATTCTTAATAAGGTCATTGATAGTTCGCCACAGTTTGGTTTTACTGTCCTTATTTGATTCTAGTATGTCTGAATAATATCGCTTTCGAGATGCCCGGATTAATGTGTTTAATGTATTTCGATATGTTCTGTATTTTGCTTTGTTCTGTGGTGTTGGTTTACGTAAGGACATTTTATATAAGCGATTACGGGTGAGTATAGAACGCATTAGCCCTTTGGTAATCCATGGTTGTTTTGTTTTTGCGCGATTGTTCTTATTAACTAAGGGAATACGATTATTATAATAATAAAGAAATTTATGCAAAAACATTTCGTAAGATAAATTCGCGTCATTGACCGAAGTCACATCTTGCCAATGTTCGCGTGATAAATCAGATATTAATGAATTAATATTTTCGTGAGATTCTTTTCTTCGCGTTCTATAGCATTTTTGTTTTGGTTGAACGTTTCCAATCTGCTCGTGAATGGTAAATATTGGAAGATGATCAGATATATCTGAATAAAGTATGCCATTAGTATAGTTTTTATCAATAATGTTAGAGAAGATGTTGTCGATTAAAGTCTCAGTTGACGTGGTGTTACAGATTCTCGTAGGCTTATTAATGTGAGGATAAAGACTACTTAATGATAATGTGTTATGAAATCTAGAAGAATTATGGTTTGTCGTACTTAGTAAATCAATATTGTAATCCCCCATTAAGAACAAACTTTTATTTTCATGAATAATTGTATTTGAAAAAATTTCAATGCTGTCTAGAAATAAATCTATTTCGTTATTTGGTGGTCTATAGATGATACCTATAATAATATTTTTAGTTTTATCATTTATAATTTCGACGAATAAGCTACTTAATGACAGGTTTGCAGAAAATAGAAACTCAACAATTCGGAACAAGTTAAACACTGGTAGAAAGCAGTCATGAAACAAAGACAAGTCGGATTTTGCAGACTTGACACAGTTGCGTATGGCTGAGTTGTTTTGAACGATAGATGGCGTACTTCCGCCATGCACTTTTCTTTCCTTTTTTTTATTACAAAACAAACAAAAGACCGATCGAGCTGCAAACTATTATGCTATCAAACTATCATAAGCATCACAATCTGCCCTTAAACAATAAAAGTATATATAGATTCCTTACTAAACACTGTAAAATCGTCACCTCTTTGAAAATAAGATAAACGTTGTTGGACCTTTTTTTTCTGTTTGAAATGCATCCACGACGGAAAAAACAACAATTTAGCTTTGTCTAATATATGCGTGGCTTGAACAAGCTAGTTCATTTTTTTTTTTCTTTTTCAACGTCATATCGGTAGAAGAATATTCATTTACATGATTAATATAGTATCTATTTTGTTTCAAAAAGCCACCAAATGATTGAGGTAGTGTTGAATTATTGTTGATTTGATTTTACTACCGTGCAGTCTGTCCGTTGCAAGCCAATCTATGTGCACCCACAGATGAGTGACTGTGTTGCCATAGCGACGTACCTGTTGATGCCGAGGACAGTGCTGTGGCAGTTTTGATAGCATTGGTTAATATCTGGCTGGGAGAGGCTGACAACGTTCCAGGCAAACCTGTATAAATTACAAATGCAAGTAACAGATGTCAGATACACTTATGAAAAAAAAAATGAAAACTGTTTGATGGTGACGTCTTGTCTGCAGCAAAATGCCACACTTGATATTACTTTTAACAGCGTTTAACAACTGAAGTTTGTGTTCATAAACCAAGATGGTATATGCATTCTTCTTGATCATTTAGAGCTGCACACTGCTTGGTTGTCTTATTTTCTGCGATTTGATTCCTCGGTAGAACATTGTTTCAAAATGAACGCGTCTTTTCCTATTCCATCTATTCCCCTCCATGTCCAATGTGACTTACTAGTGCTCGTGATAAAAAATAAGTCAGCACAACAGTACAGTGGCACCAACCAGTATAATGGATGACATAAGTAGCCTATACCACAGGATAAGTTATTCTATCGATGAACAACCTGGATACGTTTCAGACATTTCGCCTTCATTTTGAATTCATATACTTGTGTTTGTCCCGTCATTATGATCAATACAATAACTATGTCTTTATCATTGATTACGATACCCACTACCTTGTGAATCTGCACGTATTTAGTATACAGTGTATATATAATAAAAATGAAGGTTGAAAGTTATCCATAATTGCAGATATGATTCGCAGTTTAGTTTGATAATTACTCGTTGCGTCCATCATTTCTATAGATGTACACTTTGCTCGTATTACACATTCGAGAACTTTAGGCACCAGTGACGATATATTATGCAGAGCGAAAGGGAGTCAGCTATATGATTTGTGCGCATTCACACATTTAGACATAAAAATAACACATTTACACACACACGCACAAACACAAGAAAACAACACTGTAAGACAGTTTGCGATATTTTCAATATGCGACTGAGCGAGTTGTCATGGAAGCAAACCTGTTGGTGAGGTCGAGGTGGTGTCGGTCGGGGTCGTGCTTGACTTCTCATGGACGTTCGAAGGCGTCGTATGTGACTGTGTCGTCGTCGATCTGGTGGTCGAAGTACTCGTGGAACCGTCTTCACTAGTTAGCGAACCAGTTAATGTCGTGTCAGGTTCGGTCGTTCCCGCCCCGGATAATGCTATGAGAGAAATTAGATGACATCTATTTACTCTGTGATCAAAAAAATCTCCCAAAATTCTCATACGGCAACCATGATGATAAAAGTTACATAAGGTACTTTTGTCGTTACGGTAGAAGTTTGATATAAACTTTAAGTTATCATCACTATATTTGTTCTTCCAATTTCAAATAGGTTATTTTTTTTTTCAATAGCATACGATTTTTATTGTGCCTGGGAAATTTATACACAAACCTGATTGAACGATTGAATTTCTGAAGAATTCGGTCTCAATTTCTCAACTGATACGATGATTTTCATGATTTTGTGATGAAAAAGCCCTTTGTAGACTTCTGATATTTCGATGTTTCGAACATTCTAGAAAGGGAGAAAAATATGAATTCAATATACTCACAAGTTTCACAGTTAGTGCCATTATATCCAGATGGGCAGTGGCATTTGTAGCTGCTAATAGCCTCTTCGCACCAGCCGTTTACACAGGGTCCCGACAAACAATCTGAAATAAGAGGTTTACAAGGTGGTCAGTCATGTTAACGAATTAAGAGTCACTTTATACAAGCATCACCGATTAATTCCTCAAGTACGTGTGTCTTCTGAACACAATGCAATTGCATTTCATGTTCTAGTTAGCCATGATTAGCGTTCAGAGATCAGAGTGAAGTCACACAAACAAAATGGTAACTGCAAAATTTGAACCTAAGACCGGAAAGTCATGGAATGTTAACGTTACACGTGTTTTTACAAAACAATCATACTCGGAACAAACATAGACCTTTGTAAATTTAACGTGAGGTGATAATGTCCTTCTGGCCACACCTTTTTCTTTTTTTTTTTATTGACTTGCAAATATGAGGTTTCAAGTTGAAGGTGAAAAATTATCTGAAGTATATTTCAACGAAACATTATATTCATAATCTGCACCTTGCTTTCAGATAGCAGTAGATCGCAGTTGCAGCAAATTTGCCGTAAATCTTATTAATTTTCCAATTAAAACATTAACAATGAGGAGATATTATAATGAGATGACTAGAGCACATGTATTTCATGCTTCACATTGAAAAATTAATAATAATATAAACTGATGCGCGAGTGGATGTAAATCGTTTCACAAAATTTGCACAAATGGGGTTACTATGGCAACGCTTGGTCCATCCAACATGGAAACATTCCATTTCCCTGTATACCTCAAGGCCATAAATACGAGTAGTGTAGCGGGAGATAAGCCAGGTAAAACTGACAGAAATTAGAATTTCAAGGTTGCAAATTGTCAAAGGAAAAAAAAAGGCACTAGGGAAATGTCAGTGATAAAAATATCAGCGGCATATCATCAAATGTATTTGCCATGGCAACAATGAATTGTTTGAAAATATACTCGAAAAATGCATACATCAAAACGTTATGTTTTTGAATATACATTGATGTCAAAACAGAGAAAGTACCTAAAGAGTACCCATCACTTTTCTCAGAGAGAAACCACTTTTAGGAAGTGATCTGAATAGATACTGTATTATGTGTTGCTTGAAGGTTTGCATGGTGAAGTTAATTAGGAAGAAAGATTTGCGGTGACACCATGTGTATGTAGTCCTTAACCGGATCGTTGTTTGGCAGAAGAGCCTAGAAAGAGGAGAAACGAAGAGGGAAGCGACATATGGGGGTTGTGAGGAGGGCAAAAAGTGAAGAGTGGGAGACAGTAATGGGCTAGAAGTTGAAGTTGCACTAGTGGAGACAGTAGAGAAAGGAACACAGAGAGTGGTAAGGAAGAATAGTGTGAGAATCAAGTAAGATGTTCGGACATCGTTAGAAGAGGAAAGATGAAATAGATGGGAAGAGGAAGAGGAAGGAGTTGAATGCTGGAGAATCATGGAGATAGGGGAGAGCAGTGAAGATTCATGAAACCAAGAGGAGAACGAAGTCGGCGAACAGCTAGTGTGGATCCTAGAATTAAATGCTGCGGAGGGGAAGAAAAAAAAAATTGGAGACGAAATCGATGACAGTTAAATCCTGAAAAGGTTCCTGTGGAAGAAATGCAAAAATAAGAAATTAAAATAAAGTTAAAGTGTAGACCTGAGGAGAGAAGGCAAGAGAAATAACCTGTAAAGAAATGTGTAAATTAAAACTAGTGGTCCTGAAAAGGACCGTTGGGTTGTATGGAAGGAAGAAATAAAAAGAAAAAGAAGAAAAAAGAAGAGAACAGAAAAGAAAAGATAAGTAGTGTAGAAACAGACAAAAGTGTAAGAGAGAGAGAGAGAGAGAGAGGAAAGAGAAATGAAACAATGAGTAAAGGCGCTGGTAAAAGTAGAGCAAGAAGTCCTTTGACGAAGGACAGTCAACCTGCCCGAAACGTCAAGTTCCTCGGTTCTCCTAGTTATTCTTATAACTAGACTTCTTGCTCTACTTTTACCAGCGCCTTTACTCATTGTTTCATTTCTCTTTCCTCTCTCTCTCTCTCTCTCTCTCTCTTACACTTTTGTCTGTTTCTACACTACTTATCTTTTCTTTTCTGTTCTCTTCTTTTTTCTTCTTTTTCTTTTTATTTCTTCCTTCCATACAACCCAACGGTCCTTTTCAGGACCACTAGTTTTAATTTACACATTTCTTTACAGGTTATTTCTCTTGCCTTCTCTCCTCAGGTCTACACTTTAACTTTATTTTAATTTCTTATTTTTGCATTTCTTCCACAGGAACCTTTTCAGGATTTAACTGTCATCGATTTCGTCTCCAGTTTTTTTTTTTTCTTCTCCTCCGCAGCATTTAATTCTAGGATCCACACTAGCTGTTCGCCGACTTCGTTCTCCTCTTGGTTTCATGAATCTTCACTGCTCTCCCCTATCTCCATGATTCTCCAGCATTCAACTCCTTCCTCTTCCTCTTCCCATCTATTTCATCTTTCCTCTTCTAACGATGTCCGAACATCTTACTTGATTCTCACACTATTCTTCCTTACCACTCTCTGTGTTCCTTTCTCTACTGTCTCCACTAGTGCAACTTCAACTTCTAGCCCATTACTGTCTCCCACTCTTCACTTTTTGCCCTCCTCACAACCCCCATATGTCGCTTCCCTCTTCGTTTCTCCTCTTTCTAGGCTCTTCTGCCAAACAACGATCCAGTTAAGGACTACATACACATGGTGTCACCGCAAATCTTTCTTCCTAGATACTGTATTATGTCAAACTAGCATTCCACAACGTTCTTACTTTACGTACGGTTTTGATAGATAAGTTTCAACGTTTAATCCTTTGGCTGTTTACTCTATTTAAGTCAACCTGAACATGACCCCAGACAAATTGAACTATTTCAATTTTTATCTTCGAATATGACACATTTATTATTTGATTTGATTTATTTCCACATTCAATCAAATACAAACTGAATACAAATTCCAAAAGCACAAAGACAGAGAATGGCAAGTGCAGTGATGTGAAGTATAATAAAACATTACACAAATAGATAAACGTGATCATTGTCTTGAGCAATATACATCATACAGAGACATGCAACAAGACAATGAATTTTTCTAGTAACTAACAGAGATAATTGAATGCAGTAGACCACCATTCTGAGCGATTGAGCTTGAAATGGATGAAGTCTCATAAAAAAAGACTATACAGCAACACAAAGGAAAATTAAGTGATTATAGGGTATAGAATTATGCATACATCATTTTGTTTCTATGTATGTTTGTGTGTATATATATATATATATATGAAGAGTTTGTTTGCAAAAACCGATAAGTCCATTTTTGAAGATTTTGAAGTAAGATCTCTGTCATAAAGTACAAAATAATACCTTTTAAATGATATATTGGTCACTACATATAAAGGTAATTTTTTTGAAGTTAGGGTCTAAAGAAGCTAAAAATTTCTTATTATTCTCTTTATTTTTCTTGACTATTAATCGCAAATATCTCCATTTGGCAAATATGGACTTATCGGTTTTTGCAAACAAACTCTTCATATATATATATACATCATATTCAAACACCTTTCTTTTTTACTTTTGCTGCAGCTGATTGACGAATAACCATATAAGTACATCGACATTAATCAGAGTTTTAGTAGTATAGCCATAACAATAATAATAAAAAAAAAAACATAGGACCTATAACGAACCAATGACTCCTCATCACAGGAGAGGCCTCTTATCAACTGGACCACCAAGTTCCGCTCTGGTTCTAATCCTTAAAGGACAGGTTCACTTTCATTATACATATGGATTGAGTGAATGCAACAATATTAGTAGAACACATCAGTGAAAGTTTGAGGAAAATCGGATGACCCGTACAAAAGTTATGAATTTTTCAATTTTCTGAGCAATCGCTGCTGGATGAGAAGACTACTATAGTTCATGATCTCACATGCGTAGAACGACATGAGAAAATTATGAAGAGAATTTCACAAAATGTCATTTTCTGAAAAAAAAAACGGATTCTCTCGAATTGTCACTGACGTATGAAAGAGGCAAGGTAAGTGTTTGGTTTGGGGTTTTATTTTATCACACGAAAAAATGAAAAAAACTTATGTTGAATTTTCTTCATATATTTTTTTTTTATCGTTCCACATGTGACATCACAAACTGTAGTGGTCTTCTTATCCATCGTTGGCGGCACTGAAAACTTTTGAACAGACTGTCCGATTTTCCCTAAAATTTCACTGATCAATGTGTTCTATCAATACTGTGAAGTTGTCTTTTAAAGCATGAAGTGGGTACACCGTCTACTGGTATTCACGTTAATGGCATTCTTGCGCAGAGTTATTTCCATTGCAATTGATTGACTATTTGGCCTATACATCGACGAAAATGAGCACCAAATCAATCAGTGTTTCCGTTATAGCCAGGATTAAAACGAACAATTTCAAGCACACTCAGGCTGGATCGAATCAACGATCTCTTGATCTTCAGCTAACCTCTTCAACCGGAAAAAATATAAACGATGAAATCTCTTGCTGTCTTACATTCATTGTCTTTTGTTAGTATTCAATTTTTCATGAATTTGTATCAGTATGAAATATTGTAATAATCTGACCTGGTATGCGACAAATTGGGTATCCCTTCCCACGGCAGGTCACTACAAAAGATGAAGCTTTCAGGAGCTTCGGGATGGTCATTACCACGGATCCATTCCTCAGTGTCTTGTCGCCACACGCGGGGAGTCCTTGGGTGGAATAGTTCAGAGCAGGGTGTGGCGGAGGGCCACAGTTCGACGAAGCTACCATCACAGGTAGCATGGCTGTAAGAAGAAATGTATACAGAGTTTGATATATTGTTTCGATTTACGATTTCCTTCAAAACAGAAATAGCTTCGAGCTCATGTTGCATATAGCTGGCTTGATAGATTCTCCAAAATCGCAGGTGTAAAATACATTGGTAATGACGGAATGATCCATTCGGGAAGAATTCATTAAAATGATATTATGCGCGGTGAGGAGGTCCGAGAAAAAGTCCAAACATTCAACGCCTCCTCGGAATATCATTTCAAACCAAGACAGAACATTATGTATTACTACCCTTATGGAACAAACACAGTGTTACCACAGTGTGTTCACATAGTTGACTATGTGTTAACAATGTGTTAACCATGTGGTCACAGCGTTGTCACAGTGTGGTAGTTGAGATCACATAGTGTACCACATAATTGGCATACCGAACACAGAGTGGCACACATATACCACAGTGTGGTATAGTGTTATGACAGTGTGTTCACATAGTTGACTATGTGTAAACAATTTGTTAACCATGTGGTCACAGTGTTGTCATAGTGTGGTATTTGAGATCACATAGTGTACCACATTATTGGCATACTGAACACAGAGTGGTACACATATATCACAGTGTGGTATGTATCGAACTATGTGTAAACCCTGTGTTCATAATGCTACCACAGTCTGGTATTTCAGTTTAAGTGGTTTACCACGTAATCCCCACATAGATGACATACTGAACACATTGTGAATCATGTTTGACACAGTGTGGTATATTTTGAACTATGTGTACACTCTGTTTTGATAGTGTTGACACACTGTGGGATTTCAGATCATTCATTTACCACATAATCCACACAGACTTGGCATACCGGACACTGTGACTTGTGCTTACCACAGTGTGGTATATATTGAACTATGTGTAAACCCTGTGCTCGGTGTTGTCACTTTGTGGGTTTCAGATCATTCACCTACATCATCTCCACATACTTGGCATACTTAACACACAGTGTGGTATATATACCCCTGTGTCCATAATGATGTTACACAGTGGGATTTCAGATCATTGATTTAACACAATAATATCCGCATACTAGATGTTTGGGAAAAAACACTACATTTTTTATTTTGAATAACTAAAAAATAATGAAATTAACTTTCTTCAAATTTACACAGTAGGTAGCCGCTGAATAACGCACAATTCTGTTGGGTGCTGTTCAAAATATTGCAGGAAATAGCATACAACAAAAATTGTATGCCTATATTAGCGACCTACAGTGTAAATTTGTGGAAAGTTATATTTTCATGGGTTTTCAGTTATTCACAATCAAAAGCGTAAACTATCTTTTTAAACATCTAGTACTATGACACACAATGATTTATGTTTACCACATTTTTGTGTATATTGAACTTTGCTATAGTATTGTCAGTATGGGATTTCAGATCTTGTACTACCACATGGCATGTTAATCCTTATAAAACCAGGCTATTTCTGGTTTTGTAGGGGGGGGGGGGGAGAGCATTTTGCCAGTGTGGTCAAAGGATTCAAGTATTGTAGTTTATTAATACATGTACATGTATGTATCAAATTAAAAGGAAATACCTCATCACTACATGTACTCCCCAGAGATTTTTATCAAGTTTGTAAAGCAACTTATCTGGTCTTATTATCCAGTGAAGTAATAAACCAATAACTTATAGCTGGACAATATACAACACAATTTAAGTACACAGTAGTTGCAAATGTTCAATATTTATTTATCTTTCTAATTTCAGTTGATACCTTTCAAATTTCAAATACTGGCATGGAACAACAGATTCATTTAATGTGAGAATATGACCTATACATATCATTTATCCAACCTTCAGATGAATAAATCAAGCATTTAATATTGTGTTAATACTGTTTACGGATGCATAACATCAAACACAAGAAATGATATAATACTAGGAGTATCTGTAGTTGTGGAAAGGGAACAAAAAGTGACATGTTATAACTTCCCTGTTTCTCTCATAAATCACATGCTTTCCTATGATTTCACCAGGAGGTATTGCATACAATCTATTGGTCACACGTTTCACTACTCTGATGTGTCCAGCATCAGCATGGCTCTCCCTGTCTCTATTCTTTACAAATGGGCCATCATGCTCTACATACTTAATGAGAGCAAAGGCATCACTATCATCTTCCAAAACCACAAAACCATGTACAAATGCCACTTCATTGCCTGTTACTTGCACACAATAATTTCTTCTGGTAGTGTGCCGAGAATATTCAGTAATATGGATACAAACTGTGTTTACAACTGCTTTCTTGTACACTTTAATTACAGAAAAAATTTCACAGGATATTCTTGTGGGTTTTTTTTTCTTGACATGCTGTACTACATGACTATCACAGGACAATACCACACAGCAGTACCACACAGTAGTACCAACTGGAATAAAAAAACAAAAACAAAGCAAAAACAAAACAAAACGCATATTCCAGAATCTCATTAATGGTGAGTTATGACAATTGATTTAAGCAGTACTTAACCTGTCCTATACTCCTGTAGTATTACATATAAAGTGGGAGTGCTGAGGTACAGCATGTAATACTTCATGTGGTCTTTCTGTGGTATTCCTGTGGTATTCCTGTGGTACAGATTTTTGCATAGCTCATGAATATTCATAAAAACCAACCTAAATTTTAGAAAATTCATATAATACTTCTAAATTCGAAGTATTCATGATGATTATGATTTGAACTATTGTCTAATAATATTATGTTGATACCCAATGTCTTAAATTTTGTAATGAGAAGGTAATTTCATATTCAATAACAGAGTTATCTAGTCAGTAACCGTGCCTTCATGCATTACAAATATTGATACACCTGATGACTATGTAGTGACATATTATATTGATACACCTGG
The DNA here is from genome assembly GCA_033980235.1 of Diadema setosum. Classification (NCBI taxonomy): domain Eukaryota; kingdom Metazoa; phylum Echinodermata; class Echinoidea; order Diadematoida; family Diadematidae; genus Diadema; species Diadema setosum. The sequence continues at coordinate 32,888,271 of CM067075.1, read as the reverse complement.
GCCCTGTTTCATAAAGCTGTTCGTAAAGTTACGAATGACTTACGAGCGACTGGTGATCAGTTCTTGTGCTGAATTATGGAAATTCGTATAAGTTTAGCACATCAGAACTGATCACCAGTTGCTCGTAAGTTGTTCGTAACTTTACGAACAGCTTTATGAAACAGGGCCCTGATGACTATGTGGTGACTACCACAATGTACTGTGGTGGACTATGTGGTGACTGCCACAGTGTGGTAGACTATATGGTGAATACCTTAGTGTGGTGGATTATGTGGTGACTACCACAGTGTAATGGACTATGTGGTTTTAACCCTGTGATCACAGTGTGTGAGACTGTGGTTTAATTCACAGTGTATTTAATATGTTTTTTGGACCATGTGGTAACGCTATGTTGCACAGTGTGGTGACGCTGTGTTTACCACACGTCCCAAAATCACATATTAAACACATACACGTGTTCGACACTGTGTGCCACACTGTGTTGCACACTGTGTTACATAGTGTGGTAAAACTGTGTTCTTTCCATAAGGGTATTGGTTGGCCAAAGTACCTTGAGAATAAGTCACACCTTCTAATTGATCACCAATAAAAGGATGTCATAGTATTGGTTCAGATGAGGATTCAGCATTTAACTTTTTCGCAAGATACTAAGACACCACTTTTACGAAATGTTAAAGAGCATCCAATTATTCTTTTAAAAAAAGGAATTTAAAGTTTATTTGATTAAAATCAGTTTTAAAATGGATGCGATATCCAAAAACAAAATGAAACAAAGTGATCCTAAAAAGGTGGGTCCCACCTTTCATTAAGATTTCTATGTTTTCAATATCTCAGCCATTTCAAAAACATTTTTAATAAAAAATAAGTAAGCTTTGAATTACTTTTAGAATTACGTGCTCTTTCATAGCTTATAAGAAAATTCTCAGTATCTCATAAAAATCATTAAACAATGGAAACCTGAAACCTTATCACAACCGAAACTATACCAACCCTTTAACACACCCGCAAATGAATAGCTGTGTCCAAAGAGTATTATGCGCAAACCATGCGCAAACTGAAATGAGTGCTATAGTCTCGGCGGTATTCAAATTGCGTTCCTTGCCATTGCATAACTCATTGTTTCCTTTCTTGCCATTTGTTCACGAGAAAATGTTCGTCCATGAGAGATTGCTTACAAAAAATGTTCTCGCCATAGGAGCACATTAAAAATGATCCGATATTAAGCCATCATGTTTATCTAAAAAGAGACTAATATTTGACGAAATCTTGTGATTTATTTTTTTCGTTATATTATCTTTTCATAATGACTAGTCAAATGACGCCAAACAGCAAACACTCATGCGGCAGTATTAATTATGATGAATATTTGTTTTGACATTTCTCACTTATTCAGCCATTTGAAAATCACATTCCCTATAGTAATTCTTTGACCACGGTTAGATAATATCCAGCAAACTGACATGTTCAGGCATTTCAAATCAATCGTATTTTATCGACATTAATACCACAGACATAGGAAATAGCACACGCTTGTGAGAGGATAATTTATATTTTATATACTCACCTGGAGAACTGAGTGTAACTATGGCGACAGATATTATTACGAGTGCGTTGTCACGTCCAAATTGATTCTGCAAAAACGAAATTATTAATATACAGTCAACTAACAGAAGCAGTCCATACACATACGCGCGTGTAATAATAATAATATTCGAAATGTTTGTTTATTTGTTTGTTTGTTTGTTTGTTTGTTTGTTTGTTTGTTTGTTTGTTTGTTTGTTTGTTTCCATCTGAGAAGATGGCTGGATAGCCCACATTTAACTAAATTAAGCTGGTCTTCCAAGGGGTCCAGTTCGATGTGAGCTGGGACCACTCCACCGGGTTAAACACCTTGCTCTCTGCGATGAATGAATGAAGCTGGTCCTTTAGCTGGATCTTTTACGTGCATGAGTTGTTACTCTCTCATACACGGGACCTGCATTTTATGTCCTATCCGAAGGACAGAGTGTTTTGCCTCTTGCTAGAGAGGACGGTTTGCTTACACACAGCAATTCTCTGTCCAGACTCGGGTTCGAACCCGGGCGGCGTGATCGTGAGGTAGACGCGCTACCGACCGAGCCAACTCACCGCCCTAAATAATGTATGTATGTATGTATGTATATATATATACATATATAGTATATACTACCCATTTCATAGGTCCCAGGTTGTTTATCGTCTACTGAAATAGTTAGAGGAATCGGAAATTCCCTTAATACTGGCTTAAAAATTATAATTCACGTTCATGGATAAATCATTCGGTATAAATGAGAAATATTCGTGACGTCTACAGATACAGACGCACACACACACACACACACACATACACACATAAAGGCACAAATGTTATCTAGAAACCTTATTTCATTTAAACTTCATACGTGCATTTAATTTCAAGATTTTCATTCTTCATCTTTTTCTTCATCATCAAGAATTATCATCACGCTCTCTTCTCCCCTTCCCCCTCTCCCCTCCCAAGTCACTCTCAAGTTGGGAAAACAAGAGAAGCGTCTGACCATTAATATATATATATATATATATATATATATATATATATATATATACTTCTATATTTAACAATAAGCATTTTGATTGATAACTAATACTCAAAACCACAGTATTCACTAAGATTATGGTGAATATGATGTTGGATATTACGCAATAAATATTACGATAAATGAAACATGATAACCACATAAAGTAGAACCATGTTTCTGCTAAACACTACAATCAGAAAGGCCACCATACAGGCAAACGAGCACGAGACGACCGACCAGCTGCTGCTCCACAACCGACGCGGCGCCTCGCCCAGCACACAGACAGCCGCGAACGACCCGCTACCACCAGTACTTCCCCCACCAACCACGTGCCCACCCCGCTTTCCTTCCCCCAGTCCGGAGCGGACCCGAAGCGAGACAAACAGAGATAGGGTACACTAGCTAAAGCGTACCCCACCTGAGCCCTGAGCACCTGATTTCAAAAAGTCACTCCGAACACCTGAGCACATGCGCTCGATTTCGGGCAAGCTGAGCCGCATGCTAAAAGTGTCAAGAAATGTTCTTGCATAGCAACCTTTATTGTTTGAAGTCTCCTCAGTCAAAGCTTCGTACAATTATAGTCACTCATAAATGCATTGTGCTCATCCCATGCAGACTATAATCCGTATCCTGTTAACCAGTTCGAAGTTATCTCATGTGCACAGTGATACGAATGACCTTTCTTTTTTCTCAGTCGATTAGGGGCATTTCACTCGTTTTCAGAGTGAAATAATGCTAAGCTTTACGTAACAATTTACGGGATTCATCGATCCTGTTCAAACAAATAATGATACGAACCTGCTTTACCTGATCGGAATGGTCCGTCAATTAACACTAATGGGCAAGTATCGATTTCATAATACATTTTGCATTTATTTCATATTTACAATTCTTAACATGTTCATTCAAGTTAACGTCATGTTATTTCTTTTTTTGACAAGATGATAAAATCTAAACGCGTATTTCTATGTGACTTTTTTGTTTCATCCACGCACTGTTAAGCAGTAAAAGTATCATATTTTTTTACCATATATAACTCGAGTTTGTTGTTCTGTAACGCCCCTTTTCTTTCATACATGTCATTTCAGACCTACATGTACCAATACTATACAGATTAACTTCATCTTCTTACAGTCATGACAGCGCAAGTTAGATACAGACGTATTTCTCAAGCAGACAGAAAAAGAATCATAGAAACATTTGATGATCATGACCTTGACTTCCTAGAACTGGCCGACACACTCGGAATAAAGCATTCAACGGTCAGATAAGTTGTGGCCACATATGATGCACTACATGTATATCTTCGGACTGGAAGAATCACTAAGCACACTGAAGAAAAAAATAATGTTGCCAAAATCTCTAAAATAAGTACGAAAATATGAAATGTGACGACGCTTGCAAAACAATAACTATGTTGACAAAAACAACTATGAAAGAACCAAAGCATAAACATGCGTGCTAAATTGACTGCAAAAGATGTTAAATTGGATGCCCAAAAATGAATTTGAATGAACGAGTGCGGCATGTCCGTGATCACGTGACTATATCTTTCTAAATTGAATGAACGAATAACGAAATGGTGCTTGTTTTACGAATTTCAATTGAAAAAGTGTAAATTAGAATGAGGCTAAAGGTAATTTGAATGCTCCAAAATGAATTTGAATGAAGAGATCATAAAATTGAACTACCGAACATGTCATCTAGGCTAAATTTTGCTAAATTGAATGCAGCAATTAGGAATTGGACTGACAAAAGTGCGAAATTGGCCGGGAAAACCTATACTACTAGTGTTTGCTGTCAGGTGGGTGTGCTGGCAAGCACAGTGGCGTATCTAGGGAAAACGGCGCCCGGGGCAAGCGCGAAAACTGCGCCCCTAATTTCTGAAAAAGTGTTCAACCCCAACCCCATCCCGGTAGGGACTTTAAACAAAGTGCACATAATATGCTTTTCAAGCACTTAAAAGGGGTCTTTTGAGAGTGATTTAGATGTAATGAATTGTGATAGATTTTGGCGAGCGAGCGCAGCGAGCGAGCCGAAAATTTTTGTATTTCAGCTTCCAAAACATGGAATTCTTGACATTTTTTGCTTATCAAATCTTACAATTCTAATCGAGATATAGTGACGGCCTTATAGATAACGATTTCTACCAACAAACTGAGGACTTTGAAAAATACTCTAGATTAGTACCGAAAATTTTTGTATTTCAGCTTCCAAAACATGGAATTCTTGACATTTTTTGCTTATCAAATCTTACAATTCTAATTGAGATATAGTGACGGCCTTATAGATAACGATTTCTACCAACAAACTGAGGACTTTGAAAAATACTCTAGATTAGTATCCGCGAGTGAGCCGAATTTGTATATTTCCGCGTCATCATCACGTTTTGTTCTTATCTCTTTTTTTCTGATAAATTTTGGCGAGCGAGTGCAGCGAGCGAGCCGAAAATTTTTGTATTTCAGCTTACAAAACATGGAATTCTTGTCATTTTTTTGCTTATTAAATCATACAATCAAGATATAGTGACAACCTTATAGATAACGATTTATACCAACAAACTGATGACTTGAAAAAATAACTCAGTTTTATAATACGAGCGACTGAGCCGAAATATGTATATTTCCCCGTCATGATTACGTTTTCTTCTTATCTTTTTTGACTTGTTCTTTTTTTTGCGCCACCGTATGTTCGAAACCATTGGCGTCCGTTGGCGTCCTCTTTTGATCCAATCGGCGATCGCTTCAGAACGAATGAAATTGCAGCCGCGTTCCGAGTAATATTTTTCCTGCTAAATATAAAATGGCATGTGTGAACACAATAGACATTGTCATTTTGTCCACGTCATTGTCACGTTTGTTTGTTTGTTTGTTTGTTTGTTTGTTTTTTTGATAAATTTTGGCGAGCGAACGCAGTGAGCGGGCCGAAAATGTTTGTATTTCAGCTTACAAAACATGGAACTCTTGTCATTTTTTGCTTATTAAATCTTACAATTCTAATCAAGATATGCGTATAGTGACGGCCGTATAGATAACGATTTATACCAACAAACTGAGGACTTGAAAAAATACTCTAAATTGTACGAGCGAGTGAGCCGAAATGTGTATATATATTTCCGCGTCATCATTACGTTTTGTTCTTATCTTGTTTGATTTGGGGTTTTTTTGCGTCCCTCCTCCCCCTGCCCCCCATGTTCAAAACCGTTGGCGCCTTCTTTTGATCCAATTGGAGATCACTTCAGAACGAAAGAAATTGCAGCCGCTGCTCCGTGAAACATTTTTCCTGCTAAATATAAAATGACATGTACGAACACAATAGACATTGTCATTTTGTCCGCGTCATCATCACGTTTTGTTCTTACCTTCTTTTTTGATATAAATTTTGGCGGTCGAGCCGAAAATTTTTGTATTTCAGCTTACAGAACATGGAATTCTTGTGTGAACACAATACACATTGTAATTTTGTCCGCGTCATTATGTTTTGTTTTTATCTTGTTTGATTTGGTTTTCTGCCCCCCTCCCCACCATTCTCCCCCCCCCCCCTCCCCCTTTCCGGGCGAGTTTTTTTTTTTCCTTCTTCTTCTTTTCTTTTTTCTTTTTTTTTCTTCTTCTTCTTCGTTTTTTCCTTTTTTTCTTCTCCTTCTTCGTTTTTTTTTTTCGTTTTTTGCGCCCCCTAGGAGTGGCGCCCGGGGCACGTGCCCCCCCTTGCCCCCCCCCCCTAGATACGCCACTGGGCTTGCAGCATTTATAAAAGTTACAAAAATAGTAATCACATCACAGATGCTTATTACAGTGAATTTTAAAACCACCATTCCTGTAACTGTTGGTACGAATTATCTTTTTTATGTTCATGCGCAAACTGATACTGCGAACTGGCTTGTTGCAGAAACAAATGTGATTTTTTGCATAGAAAAGAACAAATGTACGTGATATATGCGGCTGTTTTCATCGTTATCTTCACAGCATTGTCCATTTAAACCGATATCTTATCTGAAATAAAAACAATCATACAAAAAGGAAACAAACATATATCTAACTAAAGTTAACATACTTTATAAGATGCCAAATCAGGCACAATTTTATAAGAAACAAACAATAAATAAAGCACTAACTGAGTGCTTTGAATGAATCAATTCAAACACTTATCCGTAGGCATTGCAGGCCTGTGGCAACCCGAGCAAAGGCTAGTTAAGTATGTCTAACAAATAAACACATAATATGACAAATCTTATCAATCAAGCCCCACCCCCCCCCCCCCCAACCTCCATGAATGCCCCAACCACCACCATGTGTAAAATGCATTGTGCCAGACGGATAAAATCATGCACCAAACTCAGATACAACCTAACAAAAAAAAATACTTGCATTTTGAATACGGAAACATCGCGCATGCAATCAGATGTTGTTATCATATCCTGACATAATTATGACAAAATTCATTTCATAATATGTGAATGGCATTTGAAACTAAAGTTACTGCCTATAATACCTATCGCAAATTCTTGAAACAATCATCTCGATACCAGATCAAATTGCATTAATATAAATCACACATTCAATACGTCATATTTTGCATGATACTGTGGCAGACAGAGTGATGAAGAAGCACTGGATATCCTACAAAAGCCTGTCTTATTCAACAGTCACGTCACGCACCACTTACTTGTACCCAACTCACTTCGTAATGTCAAAGTCAAATGATATTATAGAATGCACTTGAAAGCTGAATAAAGAAAAGTACAGTTGGGTTTTATCAACAATGACAATGAATACATCAAAGCAGAATAAGTAGGCCTTCTTTGTATCAATAGAAAAACACACAAAACTATACGCAACATAATCATAGTTTCCTCTTATTTCACGCCAGAATCCGTAGATTTACTCCTAAACTTGTAAACCACATGTCCTTTTTTCTATTTGTAATGATTTCCATTTGAGAGGCGATATCTGAAATAGGACAGCAACGATCAGATTGTGCAACTCCCATAATTTGAGAAGGAACCTTAGTTACAACAAGATTCTATTCTTATACTCCTTTCATACTGGGGTTTAGCTTAGAGAAAGAAGGTTATATGTATTGGAAATATTTCGTAGTGAGATCATCATAGTTCAACACCGATTTCAAAACTGTATCAAATTATAGTGAATGTTCACTAGACTGTTTCTCAATACAATTGTGAGTTACGGTGGCTTTACTTCACCATTGTCATTTTATTCGAGGATAATGGAACACTTAAAAAACAAAGGCGTACACAATGAAGAGTGTCTGTCCCATTAGATTACGGACTTGTAGAATTCCGCGTTACAGGTAGTCACTGCACTGGTACTGGTGTTACAAAAAACATTTCCCACTTTTGATCCTCCATAGTTCAAAAACTATACATCAGAAAACACTGTCATTGATATGAATAATAGCTGAATAGTGTACAATTTTGTTGGAGGTGATTTGAATATGAGAGCATGAATCAGTTTCATAAAATCCGAGATTAATTTTAAAGCTATGAAAGTTCCAGATTTTGGTCAAATTTGGACCCTCTGTGCAAAATTTAACTGTTCACAAGAACCAGTGATGTGGATGTGAGTGTGTGGTTACAATGACCCAGAACAATAGACATGAATACCACGAATAACACCTTTTCAGAGCTCTGCCGACTAGGCTTCTGGTCTCTTTCTCCAAAGTATATGAGTGCTTTATCAATAATTCATGATAGATTGCCCAGGGACTGCTAGTCTGAATTCTGGGTAAAGGATAAAATGCATGCATATGAAAAAAAAAAAAGTGAGCACATGTTTTTATGTGCTGCATACACTACATTTCAGGATGAATAAAGACTAGCTGTGATAATGGAATTTCATACGGAGCATTCCGATCGAGGCCATTGTTCAGGACCATTGTCGGGGTATCAACCACTCACTCCCATACACACCAATTGATCCCTGTGGAAAATTAAAATTTTGTACAGATGGTTGAAAATAGAGCAAAATTTGAAACCTTACTTAAAAACAAATCTTAAATTTAATGAAACTAAGTAATGCTATCATTTTAAACTTACCACCAACAAAACTGCACACTATTCAGCTATTGCCTATATCAATTTCAGTGTATACCCGATCTATATAATTTTCGAACTATTAAGGATAAAAAATGTGAAATATTTTTTCTAACACCTAGTACATTTCACCTCACTAGAATTTGAAACAAACTCAGCCAATTCGTGAATGTGAAAGCAAGTTGATCTGAGAATGTATTGTACGTGGAACAACCCTGATGTATTTTCTACATTAGCATTATACACTAAACACAACTGCCATCCTTGTTAAAACTCCAGATACAATAAGATGATCAATACTGCCGCCAATAAACCATCACATGTTATCAGTCTCTTTCATTGAATACATCAAATTCATTGAGCAAGTGTTGAGGCAATAACTTTTAAATTAGCCAGAAAGAACCACACAGGTAACGTGACAGGCAATTACACAAAGAAAACCTTATGAAAAAAAAACCCTAATATTATTAAAGGTCCTGTTACCTTTGGGAAAAGTGATTTTAAAAAACATGTTCAAGATATCACAATTGATGCATATGTGTAGGTGAGTTTTATCACAAAACATCCTACATATACATATTTTTTTTTTACAATAGAGCCTTATAACGAGATATTACTATTTTTCTCAATAAACCCGAACTGTAGACTGTTGGTAGATGGTTTAGTCTGGAAACTTTTTTATTATAACTATTCGTTACATTTTGTATATCTAACAATACTTAACATTGATTATACTGATTCGCATTTTACTAGATTGGTTGTTTCTATCCCCAACTCAAATTTTACGAACTATTTCGAAGAACTATTGCTGGGGTTTTGTTTTACTAGTATCTGCAAACCGTAAATTATGCCTTTAATGTCATACAGTCATAATAAGACAACTTACCATGATACGGCACTGCGATCTGCAAGTCCTTCACAAGCTTTTTGAATCTTGGAAATGGGCAGTGAGTCAGTGACTGAATATTTTCGACTTCACGCTGACATCTGTCCTGTTGAAGTTACAGATTGAGCACTTTTCCTATCGTGACTTCCTTTTTATGTCACTGTGTTCCACACACACACACACACACACACACACACACACACACACACACATAACAAAAACTCTTGATCATGCGGATTTTTCGTGATTCGGCAGTCAACTAAAAAAAAGTGACAGCGAGACAATTTATCATAGTTTGCTGATGAGGGTTTCGCAATTCATCGACAATAAATTGCTAATTTTCCTAAAACGCTCATCACCATTGACAATGACAAACACGGGGGAAATATCTATCAGCGAAAAGGATCATTATTAATTGATTTCGCTGGAAACAGCTTGGGATCAGAGGTGCATTGTGATGAAAAAAAAAAAGGAAAATCATCAATTTTGCATTTATCTGGATTACATAAAAAATTAATTCCTCCATATTATGCTTCACATCCCCTCTCCTTTTCTATTACAAGCAACGCATTCATATTGTGCCTTTTCATAGTCACGTTATTATGTGTGTGATGATACACCCCATGCACAACACGAGGTTATAGCGAAGTCCTTTTTGCAGCGCAGTGGAATTTCAGGTCCCAAGGTTGTCATCTATATTATGTTTGCTTGCATGAAATTATTCTGTTTGGTTGTGACGAAGTTTCGATATGTCGGGGCAGGCTACCGGTCCCGTGGACGGAAGTCACCTGTACTGGAATATTAAAAAAAAAAAAAAAAAAAAAAAAAAATCTTCTTTTAACAGTTTAAAGGGATCGTATAGTTTTGGTTGAGACCTAATTTCAGGTTTCTAACAATTTGTGGTGAGATAATGAGAAACCTCTTATGAAATATGAAAGAGCATGTAATTCTATGAGGAATTCAACGTTTATTTGATGGAAATCGGTTTTGAAATAGCTGAGACATCCAAAACAGAGTGGTTCTAATAAAGTGTGGGACCCACACTTTATTACGATCGCTTTGTTTTTCTTTGTTTTTGGATTTTTCAGTCATTCCAAGCCCGATTTTCACCAAATAAACTTTAAATTCCTCTTAAATTGGCATGCTCTGTAATATTTCATGTGTTTTCTTTGTACCTCGCAAAAAGTTAAAAGCCCATTTCTCAACTCCACCAATATTGTACCATCCCTTTAAGAATTGTGTGTGTGTGAGAGTGTGTGTGCAATATTCATTATCATGAACATGTTGATAGTTGTTAAGCTCATGCTGTTAGCCACACTTTGCCCATCTCTCTCTCTCTCTCTCTCTCTCTCTATATATATATATATATATTTATATATATATTATATATATATAATATATATATATATATATATATATATATATATATATATATATTATATATATATATATAATATATTACATACATATATATATATATATATTACATATATATATATATATATATATCGTGAATCCTGATATTTAATGTAATCTTTATAATGTGATCCTAATGTGATTTTTAAGTGTTCGTGTGTTTGCTTAATATGTTTTGTACCCGTGCAATCTTGTTATGAATCCACTCTTTCAAAGCTATTTTTTATGTCATTTAGTACGCAAATTCACATTGTTAGTCTTCGCACTTTTTGATGAGAAAAAATAAAACCGACTTGAATCCGGAAGTAGCCTTACAGCCCAATCGCCACAAGTAAAAACTGCTACAAGTAATGATTTATATCAAGAGTTATCAAAGAGAGGAGTGCACTGCCATCGGCTTTAACACATAAAAAGGATACTTTCAAAACAGCTGCAGCCCGCCACTACATTCAAGAGTATATAACGACTACTAGAGCACCTTTTGACTTCTCTCTCCGACAGCGCCACCAAGTGGATATCTAAGTCATTTCAAAACCAATTTTCATAAAATGGACACTGGATTCCTCTCTGAATTCTGTGCTCGTTGATATGTCATATAAGTGGTTTCTAATTATCTCTCAAAAAAGTTAAAATCTGAATCCCTTGCATTCTGAACCAAAACTATACCATCCCTTTAAGCATAGTAATGTGGAAATACAGAACATGTGTAGTACTTGAAATCACGTCATCGAAAACCAAACAAAATGTTCATAATGTTCACAGACTTTATTTCACTACTGACACCATATATATATATAACACAGTGCTTATATAGCGCATATCACTACCGTGGTGTCTCTATGCGCTTTAAGGAGAGGGATGAAGTAGAAAGAAGAAATGCAGTGTACAATATGTGTACCATAAATGCAAAACCAAACTCATTCATAATACTTGTTGAACAAAAATGTCTTGAGATCAGTTTTAAACTTTACCAATGTGGGAGCTTCTTTTATATAACACGGAACAGCGTTCCACAGTGTGGGAGCAGCATGGGCAAAAGATCGCTCACTATAAAAAACTTTGTTGTGATAACAGGACATTGGAGAAAATTTTTCTGAGTTGATCTTAGATTACGAGATGGAGCGTACCTGACCAAGAACTTACTGAGATATTCTGGTGCCATTGAATGCTGGCACTGATAAGTCAGTAACAGTATCTTGAAAACTATACGTGACTGAACAGGAAGCCAATGGAGCTGTTTCAAAACGGGGGTTATGTGAGAATTCTTCTTTGTGCGGGTGATCAATCTTGCAGCTGCATTATGAATTGCCTGGAGTTTATGTAACTGTGAGTCAGAGATATTATACAACAAACTGTTACAATAGTCTAAATGACATATAACAAAAGCCTGAACAAGCTTCTTAGTTGTCTTAACGTCCAAAAACTGACGAACTTTTCCAAGCTTATATAAAGGGAAGGATGCTGATTTACATTTCTCTGAAACATATTATACTAATGAACACTTGTCACTCCATGTTTTCATCCTTCATCTACGAATAGAGTAACATGGAGTCTCGGTCAGAAATATCATTAAATCAATGTTTTGCAGTATTGGTTATTCATTTCCTGATGGGGATGTAAGACTCATATAATTCACTTAATATAGTAGCTTATATTCATACACATGACTTATGTAAACCAGTGAGAGAAACATACAATGAAATTATATTACTGTTACGTATGCAGACATCTACATGCATACTCCAGGTAAAACACTGGAAAAAATACCTCCAAAATACCTTTGACATTTTCTTGCACACATGAAACTTTCCACAAACTGCTTCTATGAAATACACTGTATGGCTTTCTCTGTATGCATGAATAAAGCTGTCTATTTATACAGTACTATCATTATACATTACACAAAATAATGCTATAAACACATGTGATGAGTCAATCTTTTCCAAGCCATAATCTTCCTAACATTCACCTAGAATTATGAAAGATGGCATTTTTTTTTAAACACTTTTCGCATAGAATCTTTGACTCATCGTACTGACCTTGTATCAGTATGACAATAGGAAACAGAAAAACATATTTCTGTGACACACCTCAGTACAAATCTTATACACGAAATACACTTTGAATCAACTTCTGACAGCTCAAAAATAAATAATATTTCTGACACAATTTTGCTTCTATTTTATTTTTTTCATAAAGAGAAAAATACTACCTTGAATTTCCAAATGGATGACCTTATGCCACAAAGTGTACTAAACAGCATACGCATCCTCTGGTTTTTACAAGCAAATGAACTTTGGAAGTTAAAAACTCTTTCTGCATCTTTTCCTTATAAATACAGAATTTGGTTGTGAAGATGTGAACTACTGTATAACTGAATACAACATTCCTTTTGTGGGTTTTTACCTGATTTGACAAAAAGTGAAATCACAAACCATAAACATTTACATCTGTGTAATCCAAAGCTTGTCTTCACAACATGACTATACAATTGTACATCATGCTCATCTTTATGACTGCATGCATAGTCTCGCAAAAAAGATAATGTTGACATATATGAATATCAAATTATACACCTGGTATGCAAAAAAAAAAAAATAAAAAAAAACAAACATGTGTATCATACACCAACACATTCCAGTCTTTTGGAAGTTTGATCAATGTATGAACATTGACTTCCAGCTATTGAGCGTCCAGCGTTGAATTATTTTAACGGACATTGTCACAATGTTTGTCACAGTTATCAACGTTCATTTTTTCGCTCTTACAGAAGTCTGCGTCCATATCATTTATGCTCTGGAAAGCGCATCAGCGATTATGTTGTCCTTTCCTTTGATGTGAGTCACTTTCAGTCCATATGGCTGCAGAAACAGGCTCCATCGAAAGAGTCTCTGGTTCAACGGGTTGTGGTCTGTAAATACAGTTACTTCAGGCGAGTTGCTCAGGTACACCTCGAAATGTTGAACTGCTAACACCAGACCCAAGCACTCCTTTTCTATGGTGGAGTATCTCCGCTGATGTCTGTTTAACTTCTTGGAGAAGTAGCTGACAGGTTTCAGGAGACCAGATTTGTCCTTTTGTAGGAGTACAGCTCCAACCCCTACATCGCTGGCATCCACGGCGAGCTGAAAAGGTGTCTCGAAGTTTGGCGCCTCCAGCACTGGATCCGACATCAGCACCGCTTTCAGTCTGTTGAATGCTGTCTCACAGGCTCCTGACCAGTCAAATTTGACCCCCTTCTTGAGAAGGTCCGTCAGCGGGGCTACCACATCACTGAAGTTTGGCGCAAATTTACGGTAAAAACCGCACATCCCAAGAAAACGGCGGAGCTCTTTCTTGGAGGAGGGGGAGGGGAAATCTACGATTGCCTGGACTTTGGCACTACGTGGAGACACACTACCTTGACCTATCTCAGACTCTGACAATTGATCAAGCAATATCTCTGGATTAGACATCACCTTGGAATTGTCTACCCTGGGAATCATTCCTGACTTGAAGTCTAATTCAGATAGACTCTCTGCATCACTGGGTACATCATCCTGTACATGGACCGCAGCAACAACAGAGGAGTCAATCATGCTCTTACCATCTGCATCTGTTTCTCCCTGTGCTTCAATCGAAGCAGACTGACTGAAATTTGGCTCAGGATGAACAGCTTCATCCATACTCTCACTCGTTTTGGCGAGAACTGTACCACTCAATGTAACTTCAGCTTCATCATCTCCATTCTTGTTCTCTTTTTCTCTCACTGCTTGTGCCCTTGACACTACACACAATGGAACAATACTTGGGACTTCCTCCTCCAAGGTTTCTGTAGCTGAATCGCTAACAAGTTGAAAACACACAACAGGTGATGGCACTACCTTACCACCAGCCAAATCATTTCCCAACAAAAGAGAAATACCTCTCATCGGCAAATTGTCAACAACACCAACTGTCACCAACCCAGACACAAGTTGACTCTTCAACTCAACACTGTACAGCGGGATGGGTTTATATCCCATATTGACATCCTGGATAAAAACCTGTTTGCCACTGAAATCACTTTCATCCAATGACGACTGATCTGCGACGAGAAGAGCTTGTGTGGCCCCTGTATCTCTCAAAATGGTGACAGGAATCTCATCACCCCTACTAAATCTGACCACACCACAGGAAACAAAATCCTTGTATCTCTGATCAATCTCATCATCATCTTTCATGCACTGAGTCTGAGTTGCTACACTCTGACTCATTCCATGCACTCCACCTGACACACGTACAAAACCAGTTGGCTCTGATTTCTCTTGTTTTCCAACATTTTTCAGCTTTAGCTTAGGGCACTGAGTTTTTACATGTCCCTCAGACTTACAGTAGTAGCAAATGAGCTTTCTTTCATTCCTAACACCACTACTCTGCTGAGCACTACCGCTTGCTGAATGAGCGTCACCAGACTTCTCTCCCTGGGAAAATTTCCGTCTAACAGGGGGTGACCTCTTTCCCTTATGTGTTAGCTCATAACTGTCAGCCACCATCGCAGCAGACTTTACGGTGGATTCCTTCGAGTCGTTTACATGCGTCCGCACGTCAACTGCCATGCCACGTTTGCACTCTTCAAGGAGCATAATTTCTCTCAGTGCCTCGTACGTAAGATCTACCTTCAAAGATCTAATCCAACGATCGAAAGCGACCTCTTTTCTTCTCGCCAATTCAACATGAGTTTCACCTTCGGATCGTCTAATGTTACGAAACTGTTGTCGATATGCCTCTGGCAACTGCTCGTAGGACTGCAAAATTGCATCTTTCATTTTCTCGTAATCGAATGCATGTTCACAACTCAGAGAGGAGAAAACCGCCTGGGCCTTACCTGTCAGCACTTGCTGAACTAACAATGCCCATTCATCCTTCGGCCACTCTAATCTCATTGCTATCCTCTCAAATGTGAAGAAGAATGAATCTAAATCCTTCTCATCAAATTTAGGCATCAACTTTGTTCTACTTGCCAAATCAGAACCAATAGACCTCTGACCTCTGTTCTGCATAGGCTATAGAGTCTCTAGCCTGCAAATGTATTGCT
Organism: Diadema setosum; assembly: GCA_033980235.1. Lineage (NCBI taxonomy): Eukaryota > Metazoa > Echinodermata > Echinoidea > Diadematoida > Diadematidae > Diadema > Diadema setosum. The sequence goes on along the minus strand of CM067075.1, from coordinate 32,872,288 downwards.
TCAAACCGCATCATTTCCAACTCCATTCTCTTTCTTTCCATTTCACGTTCATGCTCTGCTGCTCTGAGCCTATCTCTCCGTTCTTCCAACTCCAGCTTTTCCTTTTCACTCAATTCATCTCTCTGACTCTGTGATTTAGGCCTACCTTCCCCTTCACTGTCTGACAATTCGACAGGAGGCACAGTGCTTAACTTTGCATGCTTAACTACAGCATCCAGAATCTCTGCTTTACGTGTGTGTGCAGCCGGTCAAATCTACACCTAGCCTACCAGCTACAATCTTTAAATTATCCTTGACCAGCTCTTTCAACCTGGTCACGGTCAAACCCTGATCAACGAATGCTTCCACATCAAAATCGGCCATGATAACTAGCAGCTGCGTATGCTATGGCTACGTAATACGACCGTACCAAAATTGGCAAAATACACACCACCAAACGCTGTCACAGCAAACGAATGGCAAATTCAGGCGACCACGAATGGGTCCGGGAGACCAAACAAATAATAGTAAACAAAACGTCATCTGCAACAAAGAGGCATACAATCAACTCCAGGTCAAATTATCCTAGAAATGGAAGCAAATTACACCAAACGCCCCACCAAACGATTGTCATGCATCATCCAACTTGTGCAGTGACCACAAACGTGACTACAATCTACTCACCGCATCAAAATGCGTAGCTGGGACTAAGCCAACGTCTCCCCAACGACGATACCGTCGACGAACCTCAACATCCAAACACAACATGACTTGAATGTCCAGTTCCTTTGGACAAGCCCCCAATTATTACGGAATGAGGGAAATTCGTGACACGGAATCATATCACCATCACACGAAAACTTAAAGTTATAACAACTTTATTCCTCCCTCTAAATTCCTCGGACGGCATGGTCCCAGCGTCACTCGAAAATGAGCCATCTTGACTTTTTACAATGGGCCAAAACAGGCCACACCTCCTTTGTATAAATGCATATTCATGACACTCAGTTCACACTTTTCCAGAGTGTGTGTTTTCTTTCCAGTACATGTATTTAGGTAGGTTATGGGAGTCCATTTTAATTGAGTTACACATCATTTTAAAGCTTGGAGTCTGCTCTTACAGAATCTGCCATTAAAGGCCGTGTCACACCATTCCGGGCAAGCTACGCGGGCTTGTGGTGGGGAGGTAGTTTCCAGCTCGTAGAAGATTTTCAGCGGGCGAACAAGAATGTTTGCAATTTTCATTCATACCTTGTCATACCGTAAAGGCCGTGTCACACTAGCCTTGCGTGCGACTTGCAAAGAACAATTTTGACTACCCGGAGGTCCCCGTAGATGATCCGCACATGACAGTACCTAGCATGTATCTCAAAAGTAGTCGCCCGGAGGTGCGCACGCATATTTTTTTTTTTACCCGCAACCGTGTTTAGGCCCTGTCACACGAGCTACTCGGGCTTGTTACGTGTAGGGATTTTCTAGCATACCGGACATTCCTGAGGGCGGAAAAGGATTTGTGCGAGTCAGCGCATGTGTCTTACTTGCTGGACGCGTTATACTTGCGAGTATACTGTGTGACCTTTGTACCAGTCGCGTGGGGGCTGACAACTCAGTGAAGGAATTCCTCTAATGGAATGGCTGAAATCTCACAGAATTTCATTATCTTGGCTGCATACGGGACTGCGAAGTACCTGTGTGGGAACTGCCTGGGAAGTACTGCCGCTAAGGGTCTCCTACTGGCGTTCTGCGTGGACCTCTACGGGCATTCCCGCGACTCACCCGGAAAAAGTTTTGGTCATGCTCAAAACTTGGCTTCGGTTAAATCGGACTTGCTTGAGCACCTCCGGGCAATTACGCGCAAGATACTGTCAGGTGCGGACCAACTGCGGACAGCTCCGGGGAGTAAATTTGTTTCCCCGCAAGTCAAGCCGCAGAAGTTCCCCCGTACGGTATGACAAGGCATGAATGAAAATTGCAAACATTTTTGTTCGCCCGCTGAAAATCTTCTACGTGCTGGAAACTACCTCCTCGCCACAAGCCCGCGTAGCTTGTAGAATATTGTAGAATGAAAAGACTACACAATAAATGTGAAACCTCATACTAATTCATACATTTTCGTGAAAACTGAAGTGGCGGAAATTTAGTAAAACAATGCGAAAGTTGGAAAAATGGAGAGAGCTTGCAGAATGTGGGCCCCTCTCGTAGGGAACATAAAGCAACAAATGGACACATATGCATAGGTATAGCCATTACCCATGTGAATTTCTCAATCTCCCACGCCCCTCCCCCCCCCCAAAAAAAAACAAACAAACAAACAAACAAACAAACAAACAAAATAGTTGGTTCGAGAGTGAAACGGAAGGAGGGAGTGGGAAAGAAGGAAGGAAGTGAGAATGAGGAAGAACGAAAAAAGGAGGAAGGGATTGGGAAAGAGAGGGAGAGAGGGGGAAAAGGAGAGATACTAGACCAACATACATGAATAAAACAGACAGACACCCTTGCTGAGTCGGAGTTTTTATTCTGAAATACCCCAAACTTTGGTCCTTGTATTTTATTTTTGTTTGGTTCTGTAAGCCGTCAGAATTGTCATCATAACAACCATTAACCTGAAAAAGGTATCGGTGGTATTTGATGATATTTGGTGTTGATACTCGTTAGAAGCTCGTCTGTTATTTTCAAACGTTTAAATCTGTTTGCAATGTGATGTTATGATCGTCAATTTCTTTAAACCTTTGTGTATTTCTGTATAATTTCTTTTCCTCAATTCTCATTTTGATTTCTTGTGTAAATTGTATATAATTTTTATGTTACACTTTGCATACTTTGTGACTTTTTTCACTTTTCTTTTTTGCGTTCGTTTGTAATTATTATGTTTTTTTATATTTCTCTTCATTGTATGATTTCTATATTTTTTTTATCATTTCACGGCCTTGCTGAAAAACAGCTTTTAGCTGATAGCAAGCTTTTTACCGTGGTAAAATAAATAAACTCAAACTCAAACTCTCAGTCTTATTAAATAGAAGGGGCAATGAGAAAGCGGATAGCTAAGAACAAGTGTTGTTGTTTTTTTATGCCGCCTATCTTCCTCAATTTCAAAAATTGGCTTCCACAGTGTGAGACTGATTTATGCCTTCGAGAAAAAAAAAAACAATTTAGACTACATTGACACTGATAACATTAACATTGTATACGTCCTTTTGTTGTGTCTATTGATATTTTATTGGTTTACTTTAGCGAGACTCTGTGAGACCATTGTGTGTCAGTTTGTCATTATTGATGCATTGTGTGGTTAGTGTTGGGGCGTTGTCCTTTTCAGTGCATGCGGTGTTATCAAGGAGTATGTTTAATTGTCGTTGTGTTGTTTCGATGCACCGACGATAATCATAGACCGCATAATCTATTTTCGTATTTCTTTAAAGAAATAACCAAGAATACATGAACACAGAACAAGTCTGAAGCATAAAGACATAAATAAATGCATACAAGCTTGGGTCATGTATACCGCTTTCGATGTCTTCGCTTGTTTTATATAAAACTCCCTCCCCCCCCCCCCCCTCTGCCTCCATTACCACCTCACTACCCCATTTTTCAAAAGAAAAATCTACTCTCATTAATGAAATTGAGCATTGGGATTGTTAATTTAATTTTCGCGTGAGTTCGCAGTGCATTTGAATGCATATACATGTACATGAATTTGAATGACAAAAATATGAAATTAACAGTTAAAACATATACTTGTGGATATGCACGATGGCTTTATTATTATTTTCAAGACACCGCAAAGTAATAAATACACATTATCACACAAACAAACCTGCCGATGTCGTGGAGAGGTCTATGGTCGTCTTGATGTCTTCGGCTAATGTTGTAGTAGGCATGGTCGATGACTTCACATCAGGTAAGCTTGTAGACAGCGGCGCAGGTGGTGTTTCTGTCGTCGAGCTGGTGGTTGACGTGCTCGTCGAGTGGGGTAATGCTTTGACAGAGAAGAGGATCGAAATATGCCATAGGTCTAATATTTTGTCATTTACACAATTTTACAATTTGATAAAAATATTTGGAACTTGTTTGACGTGGGTACACACTCTGAAAGCATATCTAGCAGGATGTGACGTGTATCGCATATTTGCTTGTGCCTATAGTATTTTTCGTTCTTAAAGGTTAAAGAGAAATCCTTTGATGTTTATGATATAGTCAAGATCCAGCTCGCAATTTTACTTCAAAAGAGTAACAGTAACGAAAACAACTCCAACTTGCATCCCTTTTTATATCAATGTCTTGCTTTGCAAGCAATCATCCTTTTTAGCTCTACATTCTTGTTCTCGAGATCACAGCAAAATGAGCTCATTTTGGGAAAAAGTCTTTGCTTTCTAGTCACTACTCTTTTAAAAAAGTAAAACATTTGTACGTGGGTTACTTTTAATACTAAACAGCTTTATTTTGTTTTCTTTGATAATGAGATAAACGTTGTGGGAATATGTAGTTTATGTTTCCTTGTGAAGAAAAAAAAGCAACAAACAAGCGTAGACAGAATAGGATGAATATCGCTGGATGAATATTAAGTTCAATAATTGATGATATCTCTATTCGTTGGAGAAAGCCATCAATTATTTGAGGTGGTAAAGATATCAAAATAATTTTACTATCATGCTATCTGTCCGCTGTTGCTTGTCAATTTCATGTGCATCCATTCGTGTGAAGTAGATTAGAAGAGGGTTGCTATGGCAACATTGCCAACATACCTGTTGACAGAGCTGCAGCATATTTTGTAATAGCATCGGATACAACTGGCTGGTTAGACGATGCTGACGTCACCCCGGGCAGGCCTGTAGATGACAGGTTGTACCGATAATAGACGTCAGATACGTACAGATAGAAAACTGTGTGATGCTATTATGTTTATGGCAAACTGTCCCATTTTGCTTTTTTCTTTTTCGACAATTGAATCTCTGTCCCTAAACCAAACTGCTGCCAAAGTGGCGTATGCATTCAGCCCCATTTCATGTGGAGCTGCGTACCGTTCTGTTTTATCTCATCGGTTTTGCTCTTTTGTCAAACGCTGAGGAAATAGAGTACCACATCATATCCACATTTTTTCTATAAAATAGACATCAAAAGCTTAATGTGGTGACGTTATAATGTACCATTATAATAAAAAAGGTCACACCAGACATAGCACTTTATACCGCACTATTAAACTGAGAAGATATTGGAGGCAATTTGATAGAAAGTAATACTCTTGCCAGATTCGTCAATGTGGATGTGGTCTACTGGAAATATTACATTAGATAAAGCCTTAACTTATAACTCCTTTTGGGTGAGTGAATCAGCGTTATCAAGATAGCCTTTACTATAGTTTCGCAACACATCAAGATTAAGACTCTTGGCGATACATTTCTATCTTTTTAGATTTATACGCTTTGTATTATCATACCTGATTTTGATACAGGTATGATATGGAAAGATATTCGTGAAATATAATGCTAAAGTCATAGGTTACAAATTTCTGCACCAACAACGGTGTCACAGGCCTAGGTGCAAAAAGGGGTCGTAATGTTTTATTCGGGCATTAAGAAATGCAAAATGACATGAAAATAACAAATGCAGAAATGTTCAGATGGAAAATGATCTATTACAGCATAATGAATTCAGTTTAGTTTTCAGCAAGTTTTATTTCTCCCCTTGTACCTAACAGAAAAGAAGTGTAACAATGTCAAACATATTATTCACAATTTATAAATTGATACATGGAATCTTTTCAAACCTCAAAAAAAAGGGGGAAAAAAAGGATCAAATCATTAAGACAATGCACCATAGAGTGAGTAGAATATAGGTGTGGAGAATAGACTGAGCATGCGGGAAAGTTTGCGTGTTCTACTAATACTCACTGGTTTCACAATTCTTTCCATCAAAGCCGTTAGCGCAGTGACAGTGATAGTCGCTGATAGTCTCTTCGCACCAGCCGTTTTGACAAAGGTTCGATAAACAATCTGAGACCAATAATACAAAAATACTGAATATGTGAGTGACATTTTGATGTGTATTCACGGTTTCTAGTCTCATTGCTGAGGCTGACGCAATTGCAGAAGTTGATGTCGAGGGCCCCATTTAAGTTACTATGTCTTCATGGAAATTTGTGCGCTCGTTGCTGTTCAAACAATCTTTATCTATAATGTATAATTTCTTTTATCTATCTGTTCTTATTTCTATTCTTGTTTTACTTTGTAATAATTATATTCAGATAAATTTGGTTCAGACAATAATGCTACCTGGTTGTAGATGTGATTAATGTTCATAATAGCATTGATTATGGAATCATCGTCAATATAAAGGAATAGATCGTGAGTAGAATTCTCCAGTTTACGACAAGACGCGTCGTTAACAGAAAACCGAAAGGGAAAGAAACCTGATCAGTCAGCCATTAATTACAAATAAAACTGGAAACATTTCATTTCCTTGTGAATTAACAACGTACAGTATAGCCCACCTGGCCTTTATATGACGAAATCAAAATTGCAGAAGTTGATGTCGAGGGACCCATTTAAGTTACTATGTCTTCATGGAAATTTGTGCGCTCGTTGCTGTTCAAACAATCTTTATCTATAATGTATAATTTCTTTTATCTATCTGTTCTTATTTCTATTCTTGTTTTACTTTGTAATAATTATATTCAGATAAATTTGGTTCAGACAATAATGCTACCTGGTTGTAGATGTGATTAATGTTCATAATAGCATTGATTATGGAATCATCGTCAATATAAAGGAATAGATCGTGAGTAGAATTCTCCAGTTTACGACAAGACGCGTCGTTAACAGAAAACCGAAAGGGAAAGAAACCTGATCAGTCAGCCATTAATTACAAATAAAACTGGAAACATTTCATTTCCTTGTGAATTAACAACGTACAGTATAGCCCACCTGGCCTTTATATGACGAAATCAAAATATCATTTATTTCTTCCGGATAGGTAAAGAAAGTGAACATGGATTACACTTCCACATACTGTGAGACCCCAACAACTATTAAAACTAATAAACAATTATCTCACTATCTTTCTCCTTCTACGACATATCCCGACATGTGTGTATGATTACTACATGTGTATTTGTAGACCTGTGCACATATACTCCATATCATATTTATATAGGTATACATATATAAACATAATCTGTATGCGCTGTACATCTATGCATTTATATACGATTGTTTATTTTCATGGCCCAACCATGCCAACGCACGCGCAGGTGCACACACACACACACACACACACACGAGAAAATCTTGCTCATATTCCTTTTCTCTGTTTATATGAGTATTTCATATCTAATCAATGCCGACTGGAATGTAATATTCTAATGGCCTGACCTGGTATGCGACAGATCGGGTATCCCTTCCCATGGCAGGTAGCTGCTACGGACGAAGCTTTGACAAGTTTCGGGATGGTCGTTACCACGGATCCATTCCTCAGTCTCTTGTCGCCACACACGGGGAGTCCCCGGGTGGAGTTGGTCAGGGCGGAGTGTGGCGAACGGCCGCAGCTCGATGAAGTTACCAGCGCTGGTAACATGACTTTTTAAAAAGTAAGACAAACGGAACAAATTTATCCTCATTTTTGAAGTATCTGGCCTGATACATTCTTCACAACATTATTATCTCTTGTAGGTGTGAAACATGCAGGCTAAACAGTTGAGTTAAAACAGAATAATCCACTCTGAAGACTGTTTGGAATGAAATTTGTAGATGAAGTTGAGGAATTGAAAGCCTCCCCGGAATATAATCTTAAAACCCTAATATATTATATCTTTTTTTTTCAATTATTAAATTCAATTCATTTATTTTTCATTCTTCTTTTTCCAACAAAACATAAACGCATAATAAATCTGGATTTACATCATAAACATATTAAACATTCGACTTTGCAAAAGATAAATTATACAGATAAACAAAAGAATGCATGCTGGCAAAAAAAAAAAGTACAAAGTTATGTTTCAGTTGAGGAAAAAAAAAGAATTGAGAGGTCCACTAAAAAGCAAGCTTGTATGTTGTGAACCACATCGTCTGCATCATGATCGTTATATTATATTAGCAAGTCAAAGTATTTTGAGAGTAGGGCAAACCTTCATCTTGAATGTTCGGGGGTAGCTACTCTCATAACATCACCAACAAACCCACAAGATGGTACGTGTAAGCTGTGTCCAACCACACGCAGGTCAATATGAGCGTAAAACATGCGCAAGTCCCAATGCTCAAAATGTGTGAAAACTATAAAGTGCAAAATTGTGTTCCCTCTGTTTTATTACTCGCTGTTCCCCTCCTTGTCATTCGGTTACGAGAAAATCCCTGAGCGTGAGAGAATCTGTCAAAGAATATACCCCCATGAGGTCACACAATAAGACTAACCGATATGATTCGAATTTCGTAGTCCTACACATTTGTACATTACATAATGTTTGGACGATATGATGTAGTAAACAGACTATACTACCTGAATTCGCTTGACGTGTAAGGAACATTTTGCATACAGAACTATGTTTGTACAATGCACGCAATCATGTAAGGAGAAAGGAAAAAAAATCTGTACTCACCAAGAGAAGTGAGTATAATTATGGCGATAGACATGAAAAATACTGACTTGTCACGTCCACTAGAATTCTGTTGCAATAATAAATTTTAAAAAGAAAATCAAATTCAATGTGTAAGAATCAAAATTAAAACTATACATGACATGCATTTGTTTCATTATTTTTATGTTGAAAAAAAAAAAACACACAATTTTTGAGGCAATCGTTAGACTCCGATCACACAAGCGAAAAATGGTCGTAGACCTCGGGGCAACTACGTTATACAAAAGCAAAACATAACGAAACAAACAGGGGCGACCGCCGACAGCAAATCAGCGACTAAGATCCGAAAAAAAAAATTAACTCTGATCGGAGAATTACAGTTCTTGATCGGTCATCGACCAGTTCCCAATCGTATGTCGAGCGCTATGCGAGCATTGTCCGATCAACAACAACAAATTTTACAAGGAATCGGCGACTAGATTATCAAGTGGTCGTTAGCTGTTCGGCGATTTAATGACATCCCCTAGCGATTTTCAAGCCGATGTTCTTACGGCGCTCAGCAAACCATGAAAAGATTACTACAATCTTGTATAAAGGGCTACTCAAGACTAAAAAATGTTGGAAAACCTGAAAGCCGCTCTCAGACAGAATTATACTATCCATTTTGTCATGAATATTACTACCCTTCACATTACCCGCTTCTTCACAACTATAAATCCATTGGAACGAAACCCGGAAATGTGCTCACAAACATGTCAGTTTCATAGAAGTAAAGTGATTACAGAAAGGATGCTATTTGTGGTCATATTCAAAAATAACGTAGACATATACAAGAAACAATGGACTCTTCAACAATATAACAGTCTCGGAAAAGATGAAATGTATTACTTCATAAACGCTACGTGGTGCGATCATAAATTAGCATCAAGATGTGTCGCACTGACATCTAGTAAAAATCGTTAAATATCTACTTTATACTTCACATACAGTACGTTCCATAAGCTTAGGGTTCACATATTACAAGGAAAAATAATCACTTTCTTTGATGAGGCATTTGATCCCAGAATTCATAACTAGATAAGAGGCAGATATGAATGAGAACTCCACAATTCCTATATATGACTTGAAAGAGGTGGGTCCTTTAGAAACAGTAGACAGTAGCTTCAGTTTATCAAATGCAAATGTCTTTCTTTTCCTCGTCAAATAAGTTTCTTACAGCGGTGAACATTAACTTAAGAATTCATGGATATTAATGTTCTATCTAGACATCAGCATAACCAATTCAGCAAAAAATTGAAGCATCACTGATGTACTTTCTGCAAAAAGTGGCAACTGTTTCCAGATGGGCGTAAAAACAGAACTTGAATACAGTCACCTCTTTGCTATAATGCGTGCCATTCATCTATAACAACTTTATTAGCCGTACAACATGGACTGAAAATAGAAAAATGTCTTTACCGGGAAACAAATACACAAACACACACACACACACACACGCACGCACACACACACACACACACAATAACATGTATGAAAAGTGTCATTAATTGTTATCACTGTTATCTGATAATGAAATTTAACAATGCCTCATCATCAAAATGTTGTCCTGAAAAACATGCGATAAGGTTACTGAAATGCTCTATGCAAAATTACCACCCTGCAGATATCTACAAAACATATATTTTCCAGAAAGAGGAACACGTTCACTGTAGCATCATAAAGCAAGAGACAACAATCATGGTGAAATTATAAGGAGCGTCGCAACATGACTACATCAGTGATGAGAAATTAATTCCAGCTTTGATCGTTATCAACAACAAGTTCACTCAAAACGGGAACTTTTAAGAAAGAAAAAAAATAGAATAATGAGCAGTATCATTTCCTTAATAGCATCCGATCTCCGAAGTTTGACTTTAAACTTGAATCATCAATAAGTGGGGTTTTTTTTGTTTGAAAACATATAAAATGAATATCACATTTCTCTATAGGGAGGATTAGAAATTGCGACAAACAAACTAACATAATCAAGTCGTGTTAGTTCTCAGCATCACCACGGCACATCAGTGGTTGAAATCAAGAAAGTCTCCTATTCCATTTAAAACACTAACGACGAAAATCGATGAAAATCTTTGTTTCCTTTAGTATCTAATCAAGGAATTTTTAGTATTGAGCCTAATCATCTAAAAGACACAGTTCTGAAATAAAGTTCAGAGATAGTCTAAGAATATGTAAAAAGAACAAATTCATTCTTTTAAAGCTGTCATATTTATGACATTATCGTATTTACATGAGTAGAACTATCAATACATTTGCTTCTCGTTATAGCACACAAACACGTTACAAGAATCGAAGAGGTAGTCTATACATACTCTTTCATAAGGCATATAGAGCAAGATTTGCTTTAACATCTATCTCGGTAACAGTTGGACTCTCAGTGGGAGAATCAACTTCAACCATTGTCAATTAAATAAATGATTTACCCAGATGGTGCATGCCAAATACATTTTCCGCATCAATATACACCAATCACACCTGCTGACATTGTTAAAAATCAACATGAGATGAGTACTACATACATGTATATTGCTTCAAATGTGACATTAAATGTTAACAGGGTCCGAGTTTTAAATCTCATATCATTTTAGACGCAATTTTGGAAAAGTCAGCATAAACTACACACTGACAAACACAAAGAATACTCACGACAAAAGATTGTAAGGAGCTGCCATTACATAGTCGAAATGAGACAACTTACCATTGCAGCACTGCAACTTGCGAGTCCCATTACAAACTTCTTGAATCTTGTAGGGACAGAGGCTGTGTATTTTTCCCGTTCACTCTGACAGATGTCCTGATGAATCCAACAATTTCCCGATAACACAGTCGTTTATGTGGTTCCTTTCCACAAACGAGTTTGTTTTAATATCTATTTTCGTGATTGACTGAACGAATAAAGATACAATACAGGCGATATAATTGGCATAATTTGCTGTTGAGACCTTTACAATCCATAGACAATAATGATATTGGTGATAAGCCAAAAACAATTAGCAGGTATACCACTCACATTAGTAATAAGAAAAAAAAAATAACATGGGAAAATATTTGCAAGTGAGGGGAACCATTATCAAAATTACTTCATCCCAGCTACACTGTGATAAAAAAGAAAAAAAGTCATGCGACCCCGATAACCTCCATCTAGAATACACCGCCCTCCCCCCGACTCACACACAAACTAAATTCTGTCACAAGCAATGCATTCACCTCATTTCCTTCCATCTTGTCACACTATAATCCTGCGGGTGAAGATACGCCCGATGCTCCAATGAAAACTTCATCTATATACAATTTACCTTAACCCTAGGATACCCAAGGCACATTGTGCCCCCACCATAATATTTTATTTTCCTCTCCTACGTCCTTAACTCAATTTCAACACAATTTGGTGACTTTTCCTAATTTAGCTATGCGTGATGTTGCTGATTACCATGGCAACCTTTATCTGACAACCCTGTCATTAACATTTTGCATGTTTCTCTTTTACAATTTCAGTGAACATTATAGTAGATGGAAAATTGGCTGTAATCTGCTGGAGGACCAAAATGTGAAGTAAATAATAGTTTTGAATGGCTGTGAAATGGTCTTCTTATTATTCAACTTATTTCACATGCGAGATTGGTATCAAACAATAACATTGATCGAAATAATTACAGAAACACTTCCCCCCCCCCCAAAGATTGCCCTTTTATTTGGTATTTGATTTTTCAACTTTCTACATGTTTTGCCCGTAGTATTATTTTGTTTATCATGTTGTGAATCTGCAAACTAAAAAAAAAATGCAATTCCATATTATGAAGTATGAAATGTGATATGTATATCTTGCACATGTACCTATCCATACATACATCATAATTTCTACATATTGTAACGAATACCGCCCCAATCGGCAACCTTGAGAAAGCTCAAACGTGAGGGGCATTATCTACCAGTTATATCATTATCAAAATTCTTGCACGAGCATGGTCACATTGTGATACAAAGAAAAAAATCGTCAGTCGCTGGTAAAGTGCACCCCGCCCACACGCCAAATTAATTCTATCACAAGCAATGTATTTACCTCTGTTCTTTCCATTGTTACGACCAAAATCACTCTGAGAATGATCGCACAAAAGAAACAATCAACTGATGTTCAGGCGGTTTATTAATAGTGATATTGTGAGTACAGACTCGTAATCGGTGTCCACATCAGTACAATAATGATCAATAGAAACAATTACAAATCGGTAATGGAATCACTTACATATTTTGTTATCAAGTAATCCTTTGAAAATGTTCAGATACGATGTTTGATGCACCGATGAATGATCCTTGACGCACCAATGAATGATTCCTCCGACGTAATTCCAGAGGCACAGGTTGCATTAATCCACAATATAAATCCGGGGTAAAGTCCACGATATATGTCCACGGCGAAACGTGCAGAATCCAAATGTTATGACGACCACGTCCAGTTGATGCGTTGAATGATGATTCACTTTATAATGTCCAGCAAGGAATCCAGCCCGTCACAGCTTTCCCGTAATAATGTCCGTTGACACTAAAATATGGAGTCTATCTCCAATGTAGGCAAATTAATTCTCTGCAGGCAAAATGTCTCCCAGGCCTTATCCCCACAAACACAGTTTGTATAGCAGGTCAGCAGGTAACACAGGACTGACTACAGCAAGTCGCTTCAGAGCCAGAAGTGACGTAACTCTCAGAGCAGAGGTGTTGGGTACTCTGCCTACCTCAGAATTTCTCAGGCTTATATACTATCCATTCACCCCTTTCTAGTACATTCTGTAATTTTCTCCAACCTGGGGCCACATACCTGAACATACTAGCAAGTCCAAATTTCAGGAATCCTGGATGACTCACTGCCTAACTATGTGCATAACATCATTGCCAAAATTAATTACCAATCACATTGGGCTACAAGGGCAGTGCCTCACTCAGCCAGCACTTCCTAGAATTTTCTGGAATGGGTTAAATCATTCTAGATTGAGTGAGCTATAATGTATTTCCTGTTACATGCATACATGTACTGTAGGTACATTGTATACCATGTAGAAAATTCTCCACTGATCTGGTCAGCCTGTATGTAAGACTATATCTAATATCATATAGAATGTTCTCCATTAATCTGGTCAACCTGTGTACATACACATTAAAACAACCATGCATACAGCCTTGATACATGTACATAACTACTTGTGTGTACATTTGTGACACCATTTTGACTCGTTGTTCTGCGTGTGAAGATACGCCCAAACGAATCCATGAAAACTCAAGTGCACTTTCCAAGCTGTGTGTAGATCTACAGTGCTTGTTTTAAAGGTACTGTTCACCACTGGGAGCAGTGATGTTCAAGATATCACTTATTTTAATGCATATGTATCACAAAACATCCTACCATGTAAAAGTTTCGCAATAACGTCTAAAACATATGGAGATATCACTATTTTTTCTCAATAAACCATAATTGCGCATGTAGACGGTTTGGTCTAGAATATTTTCCCCATAACTATTGTTCAAATTTTATATATTTAGCAAGAGCTAAAATTAATTATACAATTAATATTCAATTCTTTACATTGTTGTTTCTATCCCTACCTCACATTTCAAAACTATTTTGAGAAGCACTAAAGCTGGGTTTTTGTTTCATCTACAGATGGTGAATATTATGCCTTTAAGCACTATAACTTTGGTCTTGTAATATCTAAGTCAAGTGCACTCCTTAGACAGGGCATAAAGCAATCATTGTTGGACCAATCAGAACTAGACATTTACAATACAAAAAAAAACACAAAAACCAACAGGCCTATCTAAAGAGATGAAAGATCGTTTGTTTGTCTGTTTGTTTGTTTTTATTATTCCATACTCTACGTTTCAACAAATAAACCATAAACATAACAAAAAAATGCATGGGTAAATAACATGTCAAATACAGTATTAAGACAACTAAATATGTGAAATATGAGGAATTTATATAAAGGCATTGCTTTTAGGGTGTAGATATGAGATAAGTTCTTACTTGATATTTACAATCTAAAGGAATGACAATTTGTGAATCGATGAAAATAATAATTCCGTTGTCAAAACACATTAAACAAAACACATCGTTATGGTTTAATTAAATTCTCATTACACTTCGTGCACTAAAATAGCGTGGTATAGTGATTGAACACAAAGAACTCAGATGCCTATTTTTACCGCGACAATTTATACAGGGAGACTGTGAGGATGAGGAAAAAACGGTTCCTTGGATGATATGATGCTTCATATACCATTATAGCAATGATTAGACTTTCTGACACAATCCATATACGGCATGATTACCTTGGATCAGTATAACCTTTTCAAGACTATATGCATGTTGCCATCTATTGGTATAACAAATTGGTGCTGTCGTTATGTTTCCAGTGTTCCACGTCTTACAAGCTTTTTAGTGGAAATCTGTTTGCCATCGTTATGATTATTTACTTTTTAGTTTACTTTTTTTTGTTGCTATGACAAAGTGCATTGTTTCTTTTTTTATGACATCATTTTTTGCATATACTTTATATTGCATTTTAAAAAAAAAAACTACCCTTATCAGAAAAGTGAAAGACAAATCGACAGCTTGTACCACTTCGAATCATGTTCTCTTTTTCTTTTTTGATGATTGAAATAAATAAACTATTGAACTGAATCGAATTGAACCATAATGAATCACCACTTTCTGATTGATGAAATACTGTCTCTAAAGCACATTGATGTATAAAATAGTGTTCAAAAAGTCTATAAATGTATTTTTAGCATATTGAATTTGGCTGAAAAAAACTGAAAAGTCCACGAAGAAACTTGCTTGGCTCTCTCGATTTGCTCGAATGATGATGTCTTCTTGAGTATTTTGAGCTCAAGAGTGTAAAAATTCATAGTTTCGATCATAGCGTACACGGCTTTTATTCCATTCCTTTCAGCGGTGGTATCAAAGCACTTTAACGCTGCCTGGAATTAAAAAGTCTACATTATGGTAGAAAGACAGCCACCACTGAATATTATGTGTCATATAAAACTTTAATTTCAATGACTCTCCAAAATTTTTATGAAAAGGATAAGGAAGTTTTAATGTTAATTGCGAGTTTATGCATGTAGAACACTGATAACTCATGGAATTATTCATCAAATTGTCTGACACTGAAATGAAGGTACAGTTGAAGTGTTTAGATGCTCAGTTTTCTTTCGAATGTTCCTATGTGTTAAAATATTAAAAGAATAATCATATCACGTCATTTTGTGAGATATAGAAGATACCGAAGAAAAGACAAGAGAATAATTTATGACATGAATCTATGAATAATGAAAGGATTGTCTTCATGATCAGGCCCCAGCCTGCAATTTAACGCACTGTAGTCCTAAAGCAATTGATTAAATTAAACTAAATTCAATTCAATTCAATTCAATTCAATTCAAGAGGCATTAAAAAGAGCATGGTAAACTTTGAATTTTGTGTCAGTTTGCAGGGTCGCACGGCATATTTTCAAAAAGTGACGGTGTTTCCAAAAAAAAATCGTTCATTTATCAAATAAAAAATGGGATAACTTTAAGTTTAGGGTACATG
Source organism: Diadema setosum (assembly GCA_033980235.1). Taxonomy (NCBI): domain Eukaryota; kingdom Metazoa; phylum Echinodermata; class Echinoidea; order Diadematoida; family Diadematidae; genus Diadema; species Diadema setosum. The sequence goes on along the minus strand of CM067075.1, from coordinate 32,856,104 downwards.
ATTGTGTTTGGGTGATAATGTGGAGATACACGGTAAATGTGGTAGCGTTTGTGTATTGAATTTGAAATAAATACTAAACATGATACACACACACACACATACACACACATTATATATATATATATATATATATATATATATATATATATATATATATATATATATACATAATATCATGTCCATATATTATATTAGGGGTATTTGGTCTCCGTCTTGAAACTTTAATATAAATGATGCATTTCAACAGTTTTGCGATGGACTATCTGGATTTATTGGACAGGTTAATAGGTACAATCAGGGATGTCACCTCCCTGGTACAATAAGTCTAAACAGAAGTCTCGTTACTCAAGCCTTTCAGGGTTACTGCAATAGAATGGTATTCATCAGTCATTAATCGACGAATTAAATGATATGGAAAAGTATAGAACTTCACGAATTACAAATTTCCTCATTCAATACTCATTCCACCATTAAAAACTTCTTTCATAATATTTCAATCGCGTCTTTTCAATTCTTTTTCATATTAAGTGGAGAGGGGAACAACCCAAATAACTCGCTATCAATAATAATGTGAAAAAACAAACTTAACAGACAACAAGACAAATAACAAATTGTTTGTGCCACTAGCTGTATAAAAAAGAATAATAATAATGGCGTTCTCAATTTTACCAATTCTGACTGAAAATTTAAAAAGCATCTCCAGTGATATAAAATATTGTAAAACCACATTTTCACGTGTTATTACATAAGAATTTTAAATGAAACACATATACATGGACATGTTACTGAACTACATAATGGCTGAGCAGAAACAAAAAAAAAGAGATGTAGTTGTTTTACAATTAGTAGATGTCTTTGCGTATAACAACTTTTGCAAGCTTCACTGAAAATATAAACGAGCAGTTTAAGATGATGAAATGCTTTGATTCATTAAAGGGGATGGCTAGTAACCGATCTGTTGGAATCAGTGGGAATGCTGAGAGATGATTGTTCCAATCCTTGTGGGATTCATTTAAAAGTACATTATATATCTACTGTTGTGTGAAAATTATTTGCTTCAGAACGGTCTCATATTCAAGTAATGTGCAGATTAATGCCCCGTCACTGACCAGGGACGTTTACCTGGAAACATTAAACTGCACATTACATGAATATGAGACCATTCTGAAGCAAATAATTTTCACGCAAGAATAGATATGTAATGTACTTTTAAATGAATCCCACAAGGATTGGAACAATCTTCCTTCAGCATTCCCACTGATTCCCACTGATCAGTTACTAGCCATCCCCTTTAAATCCTCTGCAAAGCGTCCATTTATTAGATATAAAATGCCTCTGTATTCACCTTGTTGTACGTGGGTGACTTCAATCTCCTCTTCACCCCATCCCCCCCCCCCCCCTTACGGATATTTGTAGGAAGAAATGTCCACTAATTTCATTTTGTCTGGTGACCATTTCAATATCATAGCGTGGTGGCGTCATTTGTCTGGTGGCAGTCACGCACATGAGATCACCATCACCCGCTGCATGTCGAGAAGCATACAAAGTAGGTTGAACCCAAACGTGACTATTTGTGTGTATCTATAAATGAATAACTGTATACATATATATCAAGCACGTCCAATATGGACGCACGTGAACAAGACGTGTGTCCAAGTTATACATCATTTTTTTTTTTTTTTTACTGGAGTAGGCTTAGAAATTTGTGAATTGGAAAAATAAGGTAGGCATATTCTGCGAAAATAGGCCATAAAACTCCAAACTGTTGGAAGCAATGACCATCACAGAGTGTATAAACATGTAAAAGAAGCAGGTTTTGATATAATATCAACCCTAGAGATAACTTAAAAGGGATGGTATAGTATAAGTGGAGATGAGGAATGAACTTCTTATGATCCTCTTTAATATTAAATTATACAGAGCATACCATTTTTAAGAGGAATTCAAAGTTTATTCGATGAAAATCGGTTTTGAAATGGCTGAGACATCCAAAAAAACAGATCAGAACAAAGCGATCATATAAACAAAAGGTGGGTCCCACCTTAGGAATGCTCTGTTTTGAACATCTCAAACATTTCAAAACCAATTTTCATCAAATAAACGTTGAATACCTCTTGGAATTACATGCTCTTTCAAATTTTCCTCATCATCTCACCAGAAAGTGTTAGAAACCTGAAGGTCTCGAAACTATACTATCCCTTTAATCCCTAAAATGTAGTTCCGACCCAAACGTGACACTTCAATAACCCTAAATTAAAAACGGCCGTTACGGAAACTAACTACAAAATAATGTAATATTCGCAAAATAAGTATTGAATAATTCTCTTATGAACATTCTAAAATATATTTCAACCTAACATGACTATCATAACACAAAGCTTTTGAGATGTTCTGACACTCGTCTCTCTATTGTTAGTTTATGTATTAGCTAGATTATAATATTTAATTTGGCATGGTAGTGTTTTTTTTTTTAATCGAAAATCGTCTTCTCAGTCATAACAACATAGAGTATTACTATAAGAGTTTCGCCACTAATACGTGTTGTCCTACAGTATGATTATGTACAGTGGTGTTTTCTTTTTCTATTCTTGCTCCCCTGTGTCTATGTGTTTCTCTATCTGTTCTCTCATGCATCATACATAGCATTTAATTTCGTAGGACACGTACCAGGAATATCCAAAAATAAATGTCACTTGATATGAATTTCAAAGTCAGCTGGAGAAAAAAAAAATATATTGTTGTCATCTGAACCAGCAATGACAGGCTGAGCAATAATACATATGAAATGACACTTCGCAGCTGCTTTGCCTTAAGAAAGAAAAATTCATCGGTTGAAAGCAACAGAATTACACGTGTTATTACTCTTTACGACGTAGGCCTATATCGGAGTGTATGGCTTGATCAAATATCACCTGTGCAGTGAAAGATTGAACTGAATCATTCTCGTACGATACGAATGAATAATACAGTGGATCAATGTCAGCTCAACAAAATCCATGCAGTTTCCAGTAGCCTTCAGATCCGTAGCCAGTAAATATGCCAATGTAGTCGACCGATACAGGGTTCGGGTCAGTCATTTCCAGGATAGGTGTTTCTTCTCCGTAGTGGCCAAACTTGATGACACCGCCAGCGAAACTGAACCAGAAGCGGTCGTAGTGAGGTATTCCGGAGAGCGACAAGTCATCAGCGGCGAATATGAAATTGTCGCACGAGGAAGGTGGAGACACACATCGCCGCATCGCTCCGGCAGCATTGACTCGATTGGGAGTTCCTTTTTGTCCTCCCAGTGCTGGGTATCAATAGGTAAAGAGTCAGGAAGAGTTATGCTGAACGTGTTTGAAACATGCATAATATGATCAAATTGGTCTTGTGTATTTTTTTATTCGTTATTGTCATTTATCCGGCATCTTCACTCCCAGCCAAGCAGTTATGACTTGTTTTTTTTTTTTTATTGATTTAGAAAAGGAAGTGATGAACTGAAGTGCGGTGCTAAACTCGTTTCAATAAATAGGACCCATAGCTTAGAGTGTTTCGCCCGTATAAGTTTAATTTTCGCGCTTACAAGTTCGATTGAATCACAAATATCCAAATTATCCAATCTCCCAGCCTTGAAAATGTCGGTCAACGCATTGTGTCAGCGCGCGTATATTGGTGAATCATTAAAAAAAAAAAAAAACCCACACACACACACACATGAATACAGCTGAGGAATGGGAGTTCAGGTATTCAAAAAGAACTGATAAAAAAAAAGAATAACGTGCGTGCGTGCATGCATGATTTACTACAAGTGTCTTTTCTTGCGCTTGTTGGATATGAGAGGATCGAGCGTTGGGAGAAAGTATACAAGTCGAAAGAAGACCACCATATTACGATACTACTCTCAGAAGTTTTAATAAAATTAGGTACTCACCAATTTCATACATCCCTCCTCCTGCATTACTGCTGAACAGACCGACGTGGGCATCCCGACACGCACTAACCTCCATGTTGAATGACGTCACATTGCGTGATATGTTCCATCCACCAAACGTATAGGTCCTTGAATCGCCTACATCAGGCGTATGGATAACTGGACAGGCTGTAGAATTTGGTACGTTATTAATGGCAATGGTGGGTACAGTGTAATTACAGGGAAACCAAAGTAACTGCGAACTGAAAGTACCTCCCATATCATTGGTATTGATCATCGTCATTTTAATCAACGTCGTCACAGAAGAAAAGAGGCGAGGTAGGCCCATGTTACTTTATTTCTGTTGCATAAATATGCATTATAAAGTTGAATATTCACAGGGTCTGTGGACTCGAATGCATTTACAAGCAGCATATTATACAGATCATGAGGATCTCTATTATGATATCACGTTTCTGTATAATATATTTCATGGACTGCACCATTGTTTATATTGTTTGGTCACTTGTTTATTGTTTAGACATGAATAGAAATAAATAAATGAATAAATAAATGAATAGATAAATGAACAAATAAAAAATAAATAAATAGATAAATAAATAAATGAATGAAAGAAAGAACCGGACACTAAGGAAATGACGGAAAATATTTCGCCAAAGCGTTGGGAGATTTAGCCATTCGAAGACAAGATATTATTTCAAGACATCATAGCAACAATTGCAGTCATTCAGGAAGAAACAATTTCGACACAAAATGACTAACTTTGCCAGAAAAATGGATAAGATTTCACGATTTGATTTGAAAAATTTGAAGAATATCTCCTTTTTGCACTTTGGGGTACTAGCTGCTAGGTCAAAGGGCAAATGAGTGGTCCCTTATGATGTATAGTGTGCACGCAGATAGACAGACAGACATAAACATAAAAAAATGAACTTAGGCAAATTTGTACTCATGACCTTCTCACGAAATATGATTTTACATAACCTGGACAAGGGACATTTCGTTATAACTGATTCAAGAAAAAAAAGTAAAACAAAAATAGATCACGGAAATGAATCAATGTTATTCGTGTTTCACTTATCTGAGTATCTCAAGGCCAGTCCATAATAAAAACACACATACAACCCCCCCCCCCCACAAACACACACACACACACACACACACACACACACACACACACACACAAGAAAACAACACTCCTTGGAAAGACAGCTTTCTTGCATTTTCGATATGCGACTGAAGGAGTTGTCATGGAAACAAACCTGTTGGTTCGGTCGAGTTGATGTCGTTCAGGGTCGTGCTTGTTGTAGTCGTTGACTTTTCACAGACGCTCGAAGGCGTCGTTTGTGACTGTGTCGTCATCGATCTGGTGGTCGAGATACTCGTGGAACCGTCTTCACTAGTTAGCGAACCAGTTGATGTTGTGTCAGGTTCGGTCGTTCCCGCCCCGGACGATGCTTTGGTAGAAATTATAAATGACGTCTATTTTACTCAAAATTCTCATCCGGTAATCATAATAAAAGTTGCGTAAGGTGACTTTGTCGTCACGACAAGAGTTTTTGATACAAACCTAAACCTATCATCAGATCATCACTATACTTTTTTTCTTCTAATTTCAAAGTGATTATTTTTCCCCTTTTTTTTCCTTCCTATAGCATGAAATCTTTATTGTGCCTGATGAAGTGATACACAAAGTAGGTGCTGGTATACTACCTCGTAGGATATCATTCGCTATGAAAGACGATATTAAAAAAAAAAGAAATGCTGTATTTTTTTCTCTTTTTTCCAGAAAAAGACTATGAATAATTCAATACTATCTATTTATAACACGACTATCTGGATTCTTATTATTTCAATTCTCCATTTTCAAATGACACTCATACCTACATTATAATGGGGAAAATATATATTCCAAGATAGTGGAATGTAAGAGCATCTATGGAGCATGTAGATCATTATTTGAAACATAACACTTGTTTTCAAAGGAAATGCTTGGTTTCTAACTGTTAATAAGGGGAAACGAAATCCATCTTCTGACATTGCTTACTATGTATAATTCGGCAATGATTATGCATTTCTGAGGAATTCGGTCTGAAATACTTACCTGATACAAACAAAAATTTTCATGACTTTGTCACGGTAAAGCCCTTTGGAGACTCCTGATATTACGATCATTCTATCTAGAATGACGAAATGGCGAGCGAAAGGGAGTCGGGGTTTGCGCACATTCATGTGAGATGTAGTAGAGGTATGATATAATCGTGAGGCCATTGGAAAAAAATGGTGAAGAAGAAAGGGATTGAGATTGCACACTGAAAAATCTTATGGCATGAAGAGCACTAAAGATACTTGTTCAAACGCACGCACACACACACACACATACTTATAAAGAACACACACACACACACACACAAACAAACACATAAGAAAACAACACTATACAGAGTGACAGCTTTCTCGCATTTTAATCATATGCAACTGAAAGAGTTGCCATAGAAGCAATAGTAGCAAACCTGTTGGTGAGGTCGAGGTCATGTCGGTTGGTGTCGTGCTTGATGTATTTGTTGACTTTTCATAGACGCTCGAAGGCGTCGTGTGCAACTGCGTCGTCATCGATCTGGTGGTCGAAGTACTCGTGGAACCGTCTTCACTAGATAGCGAACCAGTTGACGTCGTGTCAGATTGGTTCGTTCCCACCCAGGATGGTGCTATGATGGAAATTATAGATGAATTATATTTACTCTGTCATCGAAAAGCGCCCAATCATATAATCATATAATGAGAATTAGTTGGTTAGCAGGGTATAAGAAGTTTAACATATTATTATGATGTTTACATTTTGTATGCTAATCAGCGGAGAAGGCATCAATCTTGTGTTATCTATTGTTTGATATAATTCGGCAATGAGGAATTGCATATATAATCTGAGGAATTCGGTCTCAATTACTCAACTGAATTGTTGTGAATTTGGCATAGTAAAGCCCTTTTGAGACTTCTTTATCATATTTCGATAATTCTAGAAATGTGGAAGAAGATAAATATAAACAAATTTACCAGTTTCACAGTTTGCGCCATTATATTCCGACGGGCAGTGGCATTTGTAGCCGGTAATAGTCTCTTCGCACCAGCCGTTGATACAGGGTCCCGACAGGCAATCTGAAATCAAAGGTTTACAAGGTTGTCAGTCATTAATGTTAAATATATTACAGGGAATCACTTCATAGGGAATCACTTCTTTACTATAGTAATTCCGCTTAAAACACCTCAGCAATGACCACAGCAACCCATCAAAGTACGTGTATCTACTGAACACAATATTTTCTTGCGCCTATCACTATGCATTTCCATATCAGGTTCCAGTTAGCGTTCACAAATTACAGTGAAATCACATAAAGAGAATGGTAAAGGCTTAATCAAATTGAATTTAAGATAGGAAAGTCATGGAATTTTAAAATCACACGTGTTTCTACAAAACAGTCGTATTAGGAACAAACATAGGCCTTGAACATTTTAAGTAAGATTATTGTCAGGCTGGCCCAACACTATTTTGTTTTTCATCGACCTACTACACACCCACACACACATTCAAACGACGCATCATTTCTATCAGGTATCTGCCGAATAAATCTGCCAAACTGGGGCTTCAGCTGACTGCAAAACATGATAAATAAATTGAAGTATTTTGATTCCATTTATAATCAGCACCTAGCTTTCAGATAGTAGCAGATTGGTGTCGCAGCATCGATCTGTCATGTTGCCATGATAGTGAGAGATAACTTGAAACTTGGTATAATTAGACTACTCAGCAAATGCTATTAATTTCCCCTCTGCACCATCAATCATGAGGAAAAATGATAATGAGATGACTGATGGGCATGCACATACTAGTACTTCGCTTCAAAAGATCAATAAATTATGTGGACAGATATTCGAGAGGAAGTAAAGCCGGAAAGCGTTTCACAACTTTTGCACGAATGGGGTTACCATGACGACGCTTGGTCCAACCAAAATGGAAACATGTCTTTCACCTGTATACCTCAATACCATAAATTACGTGTATGGTAAGGCATGTAAGGCGTAGGGTAAAACCAGCTATAATTGTGATAAATTAATACTTCAGGGGTATATATTTGGCGTAAGAATGTCACTGAAAAATGAAACAAAAAAATATCAGAGGCATATGATCGGACATAGTTACCGTGGCAACGTCTGTTTGAACATGATTTATACTGGAAAAACGAAACATCACGTATGACTCCTATGTTATTGAATAAACATTGAGCTAAAAACGGAAAGAATGCTCAAAAGGGTAACAGTTCACTTTTCTGAAAGAAATTATTTTTGCCGAATTGATCTGAATAGATACTACAGTATTATGTCAAATCGATGCTCCATAACTTTTTTTATTTTACATTCGATTTTGATGATAGTTTCAACGTTTTATCCTTTGGGTTTTTACTCTAATGAAGTCAACTTGAACAAGAATTATAGTGTCACCTTTAGACCCCACAGAAATCAAAATATATCTATCTCCGTATATGACATATTATTTGATATCACATTTTCACATACATTATTTATGTGCATTTCACCTGGTATACGACAAATTGGGTATCCTTTCCCATGGCAGGTCGGTACTATGGATGAAGGTTTGAGTAGTTTTGGGATGGTCATTACCACAGATCCATTCCTCAGTGTCTTGTTGCCACACGCGGGGAGTCCCCGGGTGGAGTAGTTTAGGGTGGGGTGTGGCGGAGGGCCACAGTTAGACGAAGCTACTATCATCACAGGCAGCATGACTGTAAGAAATTCAAAGTTTGATATTTATTAATTACGTTTTCCTTCACAATAGAAATAACTTCACACTCATGTCAGATATACCTATGGCTTGATAAATTCTCCACAATCGCAGGTGTAAACACATGTTATGACGGGATAATCCAATTTCGATGGGTTTACTTGAAAAGACTTTGCGCGAAGTGAAGCAACCCCGAGGTGAGAAGTCGAAGCATTCAAAGCCTCCCGGAATATCATTTCATATCCTGAGATAGAACATTCTCGCTGTATACAGTATGTTATTACGATCGCTTTACATGGGTTGATTAAAGTACTTTGAGAGTAAGGCACACCTTCCACTTGAATTTTAGGTGGTAGCTTTCTATTCACACAGCATCATCAACAATCCCGGGGAACAACCAGCTTCAGTATATGCGGAAACCATCCGCTAACTAATGTGTGCTAATCTCAGTGGTATCCAAGTTGCGTTCCTGGTCATTTCATTACTCGCTGTTCCCTTTCTTGTCATTTTTCACGAAAAAAATGTTTGTCCATGAGAGAGTATTCACAAGAAAGTTCTGCCCGTGGGAACACATTGGTCCAACATCATGCCATTATGTTTATCTAATCTCTGAGTATTTAACGCATCTGATTCGAACTTGATACTTTCAGATATGTAACTGTGCATCACTAAACCAATAAAAAAAGTCGCACGACCCGTTTTTCCATGAGGACTGAAAACAGGTGAAAAAGGGAAAACCTAGTAAAACTGTAATCATTTTTTTTTTTTTCTAAAAGAGCATATTTCCTTCCTTATATATTTCTTCAGTTTGGGTCATAAATCGAAAAGCAAATTGTCTATTTTTTTTTTTTCTAGAACACTTTTTTTTTAGTCAGACGAAGCTTTTTCAGGTCGATTTACTGATTCCGAGCACTAGTTATCCTTCTTCTTTTTTCTAATTTTTAACTCTTAAGAACTTTGAAAGGATGATGCAATGGCTTTGAAGTTAGTATCAGCGATGATAGAATGTACTTGATAATGTGTAAACTTTTACTAAATTTAGTAATCCCTTCACAGTGGTTGTCAAAGACTCTTAAGTTCTATTCTTTGTTGCATTCATTGCTGAGAGCTGCACAAGTGGGTGAAGTTACGTACATGACTAGACTCTATTCAAAGCCCGTTTTTCTCAGTACACACTTTTCCAGAGTGTTTACCTTTTTCCATTATTCAGCACTCAGATGGGCACTGACAGTTCATGTGTACTGAACTATATGTCATTTAAAGCTAAGAGTCTGTCTCTTCCTATCCCCCCCCCCCCCCATAACCAGAAATTCATGACTGGCGCCTTTTTCGGTGGTTTTGTGATGGAGAAGTCACGAATGTTACACATAATATACTTTCATGACATAAGGAGATGACGTGAAACGATATAGGCCTACAGCCATGTGGAATGTCAATTATATTGAATTATGTTTTTATATTGACATTTCTCAGTTAATATTTATCCATTCAGCAATCGCACTCATTACAGTAATTCTTCGACCACCACTAGATGAAATCCAGGATACATGACACTCTCAGGTATTTTCATTCAATTGCATTCTATCTACAGTATCATGGAAGGTTTCCATTATAGGCGCTGTAGGAAATTACACAAGCTCGTAACGACTCACCACAAGAACTGATTAAAAATATGGCGCCAGACATTAGGACGAGTGCCTTGTCACGTCCAAAAGGATTCTGCAATAACGAAAGTTTAACATCCAGTCAATCAACAGAAATAGTGCACACACAAACACTTACGAGCGCTAGTACACGTACATGCACAAACATAGCTTGGATTATTGTGTGTGTGTGTGTGTGTGTGTGTGTGTGTGCGTGACTGTATGTGTGAGTGTGTGTGTGCGTGTTTAAGGTCCAAGGTTTAGTGTTCAAGATATTATGTTGTTTATTCGAACAAATACAGAAATTTGCTTTCCACTGGAATAAAAAAGAGAAATTTTGCATAAATTAGTTCGTATACAAAACAGCAAAATATTGATAAAACTACACACACACGCTCACATTCACTCAAATACTAGTTAGAAACCTAGCCTTCGCCCCTCCCCCATCTCCCCTTACCGTCAGGGATGGTATAGTATTGGCATGATTCAGCCTTTAACATTTTTTGCGAGATATTTAGAACCCACTAAATGAAATGTTAAAGAGCATATGACTCTAAGAGGATTTGAAAGTTTATTTGATAAAACACGGTTTTGAAATGGCTGAGATATTAAAAAACAAAGTAAAATAAAGCGATCCTAATTAAAGGTGGGCCCCATGCACCTTTTGTTAGGATCGCTTTGTTTCGGATATCTCAGCCATTTCAAGACTAATTTTCAACAAATAAACTTCGAACTCCTCTTCCAATTATATGCTCTTCCATAACAATATTTCGTAATAGAGGTTTCTCATTATCTCAAAAATCATAGAAGCCCCATCTCAACCAAAACTGGACCATCCCTTTATAGGATAAGAAGGGAATGATGAAAGGGAGAATATGTGAAAGTGAGAAAGGAGTGATGAAAAGAAGGAAAGACCGAAAGTACGGACTGGCAGAGGGGGAGGCAGAATAAAGAAAAGTTTCCTAGATATTTATTTCTCATGTAATAATTAATAATGAATATTGACTAATGATTATAATAATCTAAATCACATATTCACCATCCCACGCGCGTGATATAGGAAACGTAATAACCACACAAGTAAATAGATGTTCCTGCTAAACACGACACGCGGATCGGCGACAATACAAGCCCCAACCCGAGGCTTCCGACCAGTTCCGTGCGGCAACGGCAAAGAGCGCAGGTCTGCCACCACCAATACATCGATTCCCCACCCACTCCGCTATCCGTCCATCAGTCAGAAGCGCCCAAGCGCCAACCAAGTGGGGCAGCGAGAGAGATACGTCAGCTAACGCGTGCCCCACCGGGCAGCGTTTTTTTTAAAGACGGCACAGATTGGGGCATGGCGCGTGTTAAACCTATGGAAAAAACGTTGGGTTAGGGTTTATGGTTATGGTTATGGTTAGGGTTAGGGTTAGGGTTAGGGTTTGATGGTTAGGGTTAGGATTAGGATTAGGGTTAGGTTTAGGGATAGGGTCCCCAATCTGTGCCGTCTAAAAAAAACACGCCACCGGGCAAGAACCGGGCAAATGGAGCGGTGAACGTAGTCCACTGCCTGGACTGTTTTGTGTGATCATTTACCGCGCGCACATAGCCTCAGGGACAACGCGGCAAATTGATACACGAGCGTACGGTGGGCATACGCGTGCTGTAGCGGTGTGTGCGCGCGGTAAATGATCACACAAAACAGTCCAGGCAGTGGACTACGGTGAACGAGGCGCTGAGTACTCAAAGAACCATGCCAAACACCTTAGCACATACGTGCCCGATCAGGCTATGTCAAGAAATGTCAAGAATTTGTGTTCCATAGCAACTCTTGCTGATTATTAGCTTCCCCCCCCCCCCAAGGCTTCATACATAACCCCTCATATATTTCACCATGTATCGCGCTTAAGAACATTTTATAATGCCCACAGAGATTTATTTTATCATAGAACTAGTAACTAATAGTGATATATAGAGGGGTTGTGCTTATCATATCTTCACAAAATATATCACTTAAAACCAATGTCAAAACAAAGACAATCATACAAAAACCCAAACACATTATGTACTTAACCAAAGTGAACATACACCAGATGTGTCAAATCTGGCATAATCCTATAACAAACAAAATGATGACTACAACAATATACTTTGATAAAATATTAATTCAAACACTTCAAACAGTGAAAGTCACTAACAATATGAGTAATGTTGTGAGGCATAATAAATTGCTTAGAATAAATCAGGCCAAAAACTCAGGCATTTCATGCTTCAAGCAATTCGAGTAAATCAGCAGCTGTGAAGCATGATGCTAAACAAAAATTAAAAGATTGAAAAAGATAATAAAGCTCATTAATCAAACCCCTCACTGAACCTTGATTAATAACACCAATGTGTAAAATGCCAGACGGATTTGATTTACAAAAGACAGTCTATTTACAGTAGCGTTGTCATTGTATTTTTAGATGTCACAAATTCTTTTGCATACGTGAATGTCACTAAAAATTTACTGTGTAATTTCTACTCCAAATTTTAGATACACTTAATTGGATACTAAATCAAAATTTCACCCCCCCCCCGAAACCTATCATACATTAAATAATGACAAATTGTGCATGATACTATAGCAGTCGATCCTATGGTGATAGTCTGAGCTACGCTGCGAATCATGCTAAGTATATCTTGAATTATAATTACTTGTGGTGCACCGCAACATTGGTTGTGTAAACTATTCAAGAATTACCCTCCATTTACAATATATCATGCAAAATAAAAAGTACTGGAGTAGAAAAGTTATCCTTGTAACATGGCAAAAACAAACACATTGCGCAAAAAAGAGGATGCACATAGAGACGAACGTGAACATGTTACGTTTATCTTATACTAACACAACGTTTCATAAAAGTATTCAATTGTTGTTGTATCTGAACATATCATGTATCGGATATGTCAGATCTTGCATTATTCTGTGAATCTTCATTTAAACTTTTTTTCATAAGTAGAAGTTAATGTTTCCTTAATTTGTACAAACTCCTTCTGATTTTCATTTGCTAATTCCCCTCAAACAGACCAAATTGAAGGTGATTAGACTGAAATAAAAAAACCTGTACGAGTATAATTCTGCCTACCGAAATTCCTTGAAGTGAATTCTCTGATTTGCCTTCTCTACCCCTGTTTGTAATTTTGAAGTTCAACTCAATTTGTTATCAAAATATACAAATTATCAACATGAAATTATTACAGAAACTAGTCTTTCCTTTCCCTTTTATATTTAATTCTCTTTACAGCCCAGCGGGTGTGTTTTTTTCTTTATCTTAAACCACTGCAACTACTATATAGTTTTTACAGGGAGTATATTTCTCAGTTCCCCCCCCCCCCTTTCAGGACTACACTTTCATAATTTTTCCTTATCTCCCACAAGCTCTTTCCTACGATAGTCCTGTCTAGGCTCCACTCAACCCCTATTTCGCTTTCTTAGTTTTTTTTTTTTTTCATTACTCTTTTTCGTTCCTTTCTCTTACACTATAGTGTTCTTTCCTCATCGGCTGGCCTCTTTCTTCGTCAGTTGCATTTCGGCTGGCAAACGGTGTTATCATTTCATTTCAACTTGATTTCACCATCTCTTTAAAGGTATAATTATTTACTATTTGCAGAAGAAACAAAATCCCAGCATTAGTGCTTTAAAATAGTTCTAAAATGTGAGTTAGGGATAGAAACAACCACTGCAAAAAAAAATAAGTCGGTACAATCGATGTTAACTACGGTTAAGTATACAAAATGCGAACTATTATAATTATATTAGAATTTAAAAAAATATATAAATGTTTCCAAACTAAACTGTCTATGATATAGTTACAGTTTAATGAGAAAAATAAAGATATTTCCTAAGATTTTAGGCTTTATCGCGAAAGCTTTATACGAAAGGATGTTTTGCTGTACAACAGACCTACACATAAAGATATGCATGAAATGTATTTTTTTATTTTGATTCATTTTATTTGCTTCTGCTTAATTCCGTTGCATCAGATATGATTATGTACACGTCATTTATGACAAACAGTATATCGACACATTATTCTTAGTACAATTACACAAAACAAATACAAACAGCTTAGGGAACTTAAACAGAAGAGTCTCCAATATAAGCCGAGGCTTGACGGTATGGAGATGCTATGCTTAGCTACTCTGAATAGAGTATTATTATGATTTTGAAAAAAAAAATCTAAATCATTGTTCCCAAAGGTAAACAGGACCTTCAAAGGGAAGAAATGGAATGCAAATCATTTGATATCAAACTTCAGAAAACATGCAGGGCTGGTTTATGACTAGAAACTACGATTTCTTAAAGATACGTGCCATAAAATTTTATGACAGAAAAAAAACTACTTTTTTTTTTTAAGGACATTCATACACTAAAGAGAAGTTGCAACACTGTATTGATGTGTATCCGGTCCAAATATCTCGTTGGACATAAGAAAAGGTAAATCAAGTTGGTTAACTCATCAGCTATTATACTTGTTGGCATCTTAAACTTTGCTTCTGTTTAGCATGATTTTCATGTCATTGAGAATAACACAGTCTATCAAATATTGCGTGCATATCAATCTGTGTGACCTGCGTGCCAGGCGCGTGGGGGCTAACAACTCAGTCACTGTCAGTGAATGAATTCCTGTGAAGGAATGGCAGAAGTCCAATAGAATCTTGGCAGCATACGGGAACTGCGAAGTACCTAAGTGGGAGTTGCCTGCAAGGTGCTGCTGCTATGGGTCTCCTACTGGCGCTCTGCGTGCACCTCTCCGGGCAATCCCCGCGACTCACCCGAAAAAAAGATTCGGTCAATCTCAAAACTTGGCTGTGGCTAAATCGGACTTGCGTGCGCACTTCCGGATAACTGCGGGCGAGATACGCGGTGGGTACTGTCAATTGCGTACCAACTGCGGAGAGCTCAGGGCAATTTTGTTTCCCCATAAGTCAACCCAAAAAACTTCCCCAGATACTGTATGACAAGGCCTTGAGCATGCTGAAAACTTTTTTCCGAGTGACTCGCGGGAATTTGCTCGCAGAGGTATACACGCAGCACACCAGTAGGAGACCCTAATACCTGCAGCACCTCGCAGGCAACCAACGCAGGTAACTCACGGTACCTGTAAGTCGCTCGTAAAATAAAACGGATCGGTTTCAAAGCTCTCACGCAAGTCACGCAAGTAGAAGGTAAGAAGCACGAGTTTAGCAGGTATAAAGACATAAGTGCGAATCTCACAAGCATTCTTGACCGCCCGCAGAAAATTCTCCTGCGTGGTGGAAAATCCCTACTTGCAAGCCCGCGAGTATCCTTGCTCAAACGAACCATCAATACACAAACAAACAATCAAAAACAGGGACCTATTATGCACCAAAAAAACAAAAACAAAAAACAAAACAAAACAGAGAATACCTGGAGTAAAAGGATTGTATTAAAATTTGTACATGAATATTATTGACCTGAGAAAAAAAAATCGTATAAATCTCGAACTTGGAAAATTCTCGCCTTTTCAATTTGGTCGCAACCACTGCAGCCAATAAGGGACTCGAAATACGGACGTCATAATTGTTATAGTCGGTGATCTTATTCGCTGCCCACATCATCAATGAAAAGACCAATTTCGAATGAAATAAGTACAATGGAATGAGGAAACTACCAAAATAGTCAAGATGATATTAGCAAAAGATTCCCCAAATGAATATTTGATACAGACATACTAAAGTCAGAAATTCACTTTTGTTACATTCTGTTCAAATACATGAGTTCAAGTAATTTAAGTATTAGTTTATTCCAAGTGCAGAGCCCTACAGCTGAGAACTAAGCCCGAAATTATGTGAAATATATAAGTTGTGATTGTAGGGCAATAAAGCAATCTATCTATAAGGGAAATTAAAGAAGAATTTCACACAAACACATTCCAGAGTATCAGAAGCAAGCAAACAAACAAACAAACCCACAGCTAGTTAATTGCCTTAAGATCTATAAAGTAACCAGTGGTAACGTGTATGTTTTGTTTTGTTTTTTCATTAAAAAAAAATAGTACATGAAGTAACTTCTATTGAAAAATACTAACGCCACGTACATCTCACAATTACGATCATTAGTTACTTCATACAATCCCTTTACTTTTTGAAATATAATACGTCATGTTGTGAATACTAGAAACCTGAATAAGACATATTAAAAAAAAAGTTGAGCTTTATCAACGGTGACGATGAATACATCGAATCAGAAAACGGACATAGCATGAATGCAGCAAAAGTAAAACCACGGACTCGTAAAATGTACTTCTAAACCGCATTTTCTACTTGTAATGGATTTTCAATTTAGAAACGATATCTCACTTTAAATCGGACAGCATTGACAAGATTTGGCGACTCCCATCCTCTCCTATCATTCTAAAAAAAAAAATCATTAAAAAAAGTTATAAAAACACTCAGGCGTACCTAACCATTGCCTTCTCAAGCCTATAAATTTGCCCGACGTTATAACTTGATATTCAAACAAAAGACTGGAAAAAATGATAATGTTTGTATTATGAAATACATAGTTTATAATAGAGTAGAATTCCATGTGTATTGGAAGTAATTCGTATTAGAATCAAAGGTTTAAAACCAATTTCAAAATGTACATAATACTTGATGTTCACTGTTTAAGATTGATTCTCAGTACATGTGAGTGACAAGTTTCGTAAATCTACTCTGAATTCAAACATGTCATTAATCCGATGAAATCACGAGGCTATTGATAAAAATGACGTGAAAGATGTGAAATGTGTCATTTCGGACTTGTATAATTCTGCTCTTCCTATAGTCACTGGTACATCCCCGCCAACTAGAATCTCAAACAAACTCAGCCAAGTTTTGAGCGTGATTCCAGTAATGGTTGATCTGAAGTATGCTTCACGTGAAACAAGCCAGATGTATTTTCTACTTTGATATTATACACTTAATATAAATGACCGCCGCCCTTGTTAAAACTGTAGACACAAAATGAGCAATGCTGCCGCCAATAGACTATCACATATTTATGATCAGTCGCTTATATACATCAAATTCATTGAGGCAATAACTTGTAAAATAGCCTTAAAACCACACAATGAAACGCACAAAGAAAACAAATACTTCTGAAAAAAGATTGACACGAAACTACTATGTCATACAATTGCATCTACGAAGACAACTTATCATAATGCCCCACTGCAACAAATCAGTCCCTCCCAATGGCCAAACTGCCAAACTTTATGAATCACTTAAAGGCAGTGTTATGGCTGAGCATTGTCGTGTTCACCTTGACAGTGCCTTGCAGTTGAAAGCATAGATTGAGCATTTTGAGTCAGGCGATTTATAGTTTGCTGATGAGGATTGCACAATCCATCAACAATAGATTGCTAATTAGCCGAAAACACTCATTGCCATTGACAATGACAAACACAAGAGCTATATCTATCTTTTCAGCGAAAAGTATTATTTATTAATTAATTTCGCCGGAAACAACTGAGGACAGCAGCTTCACAAAAGAAAAGACATCCATTCCTGATTTTTAAAACAAAAATGCATTCCTCCCCTAATCCTCCCAGAAAAGAAATATGCATTCTATATAGAAACACACACACACACACACAAGTACATATGGATATATATATATATATATATATATATATATATATATATATATATATATATAATATTAAATATATATATATATATATATATATATATATATATATATATGAAGAGTTTGTTTGCAAAAACCGATAAGTCCATTTTTGAAGATTTTGAAGTACGGTCAGTGTCATAAAGTACAAAATAATACCTTTTAAATGATATATTGGTCACTACATATAAAGGTACATTTTTGAAGTTATGGTCAAAAGAAGTAAAAATTTTCTTATTATTCTCCTTATTTTTCTTGACCTTTAATCGCAAATATCTCCATTTGGCAAATATGGACTTATCGGTTTTTGCAAACAAACTCTTCATATATATATATAACATGCAGTGTATTCATATGCCGTTCTTTCCATCTTGTCACGTTAATGTGTGTGTGAAGAAACCACATACAGTCGGCTAGAACAGAGGCGGGGGGATCAAAAAGGAAGAAATGATGATTCAATATGTTATGTTACAAGCCAGGTGCATTGCTGTGTCAGAGGATAAATCAGCTATTTTAAGACCCTCCCCCGCGCGCACACATGCACACAAACACACGCAGTTATAATTATTCTATACCTTAAGGTGATAAAACATCCACCAAACCCGAATTACATTCCTACTGGTTGTTGAAATGATTTAGTCGTCAAAGCAAAACACATACCACAATTCAACTGTTTGTGCGTGATGATGGGGTACATGTCATGAGACCGACATCCACGAGTCATACAGCCCACGAGTCAGGCAGCTCACGAGTCATACAGCCCATTATAGTTCGACACTAAGTCCCATAAAACCTACATATTAAGCCCCATGTTTTATCTTTCGAAATCGTCGGCTGTTTTTACCTAGTGTCGAACTCATGTGTTTCATTTGCCTAGTGTCGAACCATGAACCATGGTAGGTCAATGGTCTGTACAACTCGTGAGCTGTATGACTCATGGACCTGTTTGCAATGTCGAACTCATGGGCTGTATGACTCGTGGGTGTCGGTCAAGTGGGATGACCCTGATGATAGCATAGGCGGAATCCACTGTGCATAATGACCACATAATGGCTGACAACATCACGCATCAATTTGCCTACTCGGAATCAAATTTACATTTAATTCTTTTCCTGCATTAACAACAACAAGTAGTAACGCAAAATGTAATAGAAAGGAACCTGGATGCTGTACTGCCACAATAAGGGGTGAGAACAAATACGTTCCTTGGATTATACATGTATCATTATCCCACTAGCACTTAAAACGTGGTGACACCAATTTTGATGGCAAAATTACCTAATCGGTAAAGACGTTTATAGTTTTGCATCTTTAAAAGCCGTAAATTTACTTCATTGTATAAATGTTGTTAATATTGATTGATTCATTAGTTTTATACAGTGTATATCTCGGTAGGCCTGCTCTGGTGTGCTTTGGCATTGGCCCTTGAACTCTTCCTCCTTCACCCCTCTCTTTATTTTTCCTTCTTGGCCCCCTTTTCCCGCTGTCCACTTTCTTTCAATTCGTATAAACTTGATGAAAGAGAGCTGCTTTATTTCTATCTGTGTGTGCGATTGTGTGGGTATAATTTGTTTTATATTTTACCTGTTTCCCAGGAAATTATGTCCTATCGTTCCGTTTGCCCATTCTTATTAATCACTACTCATGAGGGGACTGGATTTTAAAAGCTAGGCTTTTCAGCACTTCCCTCCATTTCCGACATGTTTCCCTTAATACGATTCACATACGGTTTGCCTATGCATTTCCTTAATTTTTGTTTTGCTATATTGCCAAATAATGAACTTTACTTGTTTCGATTGGATATGCAAAGTCACACTGTACTTTATTCTTTTGTAGCAAATGAAACAAAATGAAATGAATGATGAAATAGATGGAAAGATGCCTAATACAAATCCTGATTATTTATTTAGTTACATAGATGCTATACTTCAATTCGCATTTGATTTCAAGTAGATCAAAATAATTATTTGCACTATATTGCATGTGTGTGTGCACGTAAAGTGTATATGCATGTTTGTATTCGTACATTATTATATGTCATTATCATACCTTTGTTTCATATTCAGTTCGTATTTTTGTTTACCTCTTTGTGTTAAACCGATATGCCATTTCAAAGTTGTTTTGAACTAATTTTGCATCATTTTCGATATGGAAAATACATGAAATGATACCTTGAAAGAGTAACCTTGTCAAAACTCATCTGAATATACTAAAGTGTGTGTGCTACCTCTAATACTCACATCTCACACATAAAAAAAAATAGGATGAACTGTATTCCAATGAAAGCAACAAAAGCATGTGATCACACGTGACAAGTGGGGTCTCGTGATCTGCAAATAAAGTTATTGTTCTATGAAACCCTTCTAGATTATATGTATATATATATATAACCTAATTTACCTATCAATAGTTATCATTAAACACACATTTCAGAAATGTAGCAGTGTCATTCCATTACACACAATTTGCTCATGGCAATTTGTTATAAAATATGAAAACATTCTCATTCCACATGTTCATGTAATAGAACCTGATACAAACACAGCTAAATTGTGATTGTGATTCCAGTTGTTTTGATAAATGTGTTGCGCATGAAACAAAACCCATGTTTTATGGTTGTTGTTTTTTAGATTAACATAATACACTAACACAAACGCAGTCTTAAAAACTGTAGATAAAATAAGACGAGCAGTATACTTCTGCAAATAAATTCATTCATAACTCAAATTCATTGTGGCAACTTTAAGCATGGCTAAAAAGAGCCAAATAGAAAAACACAGAAAGGAAACAAACTAAACCTCTAACAAATGCTCCGAACTACTATTTCAAACTGTCGACAGCTTACCATGACACAGCGCCCCAATTAGCGAGTCCTTCACAAACTTCCTGAATCTCGGGCAATCTCGGAAAAGGGCAGTGGCTGTGTACTTTCGTGTTCACTCTAATAAGCGTCCTTTTGAAGTCACCAATATTTTTGTTTTCAATAACGAATTTCTTTTGTGTCGTTTTGTTCCACAAAACAGAGAAACTCGGTGATCATGCCAATTTTCCTTGATTCAGCAGGCAAATAAAATGTGAGAGCGAGTCAATCTATCACAGTCTGCTGATGAGTATTTTTAATCCATCGACAATAGGTTGTTAATTAGCCTAAAACCCCTATCATTATTGACAATGTCAAAGACGAAGGATACTTCTATCAGCGAAAAGTATCATTATTTATTAATTTCGCCGGAAAGAGCTCAATATCATAGCTTCACTGTGATGGGGAAAATGAGAAGCCTTCCATTTCTGATTTCATCAAATATGCATTCCTCCCTCTCCACCCCCCCCCCCCAAATGCATATATATATATATATATATATATATATATATATATATATATACAGATACAGACATAGACACAGACATACACACACACACACACGCGCGCGCACATATTCAAATATAAATCAACCATTGTAGTGGGGTTCACACCTAGGTCCCTTTACCTTAAGGTTTTCTAAACCTCGAGGTTTTGTAAACTATGAGGCACTAAACTCCAAGTTAGCATAGATGTAGACGCATGTAGTTTAGAAAACCACGACAAAACCTTAAGGCGAAGACACCACGACAACACCACAAGATTTCTTAGGGTGTTGTCGTGGTTTAGGCGCGTAGTTTAAGCGCGCTGTGGCAGCGCGCTTAAACTATAGCCATGTCTACACCTATCCAAAAACTTGTAGTTATACTAACTACGAGCGCAAAAATGCGCTCCCCTAACCACGACAAAACTTCGATACCGTTCACACCTACATGCAGTTAGCAAAACCTCGAGGTAAAGATAACTACGATAGAAAATAAAGGGCGCCTAGTTTGCACATAGGGTTGCGCACTATTGTGGAAAAAACTGAGCGTCGTGGTTAACAAAACTCCGTTCACGCGCTGCCACAGCGCGCTTAAACTACGCGCTTAAACCACGACAACACCCTAAGAAATCTTGTGGTGTTGTCGTGGTGTCTTCGCCTTAAGGTTTTGTCGTGATTTTCTAAACTACATGCGTCTACATCTACGCTAACTTTGAGTTTAGTGCCTCGTAGTTTACAAAACCTCGAGGTTTAGAAAACCTTAAGGTAAAGGGACCTAGGTGTGAACCTCACTTATGACAGATGTGAACGGAGTTTTGTTAACCACGACGCTCAGTTTTTTCCACAATAGTGTGCAACCCTATGTGCAAACTAGGCGCCCTTTATTTTCTATCGTAGTTATCTTTACCTCGAGGTTTTGCTAACTGCATGTAGGTGTGAACGGCATCGAAGTTTTGTCGTGGTTAGGGGAACGCATTTTTGCGCTCGTAGTTAGTATAACTACAAGTTTTTGGATAGGTGTAGACATGGCTTGTATTTATGTTTGTCATGTTGTTTTGTTTCTCCTGTTTTGTCCCTTCCCATTGTAAATCATATTCGTGACAAGTGTTTGTAAATAAGTAATTCATAATATACAAGCTTGCTTTTTAGTGGATCTCTCAATTCTTTTTTTTTTCAACTGAAACATTACTTGGTATTTTTTGCCAGTCTGCATTCTTATGTTAATCGGTATCTTATGCAAAGGCGAATGTTTCTGTTTATAATGTAATTCCTGATTTATTTCGTGTTATGTTTTGTTGGAAAAAGAAGAATAAAAGAATGAATTGAATTGAATTGATTGAATTGAATTGACTTTATATCATGCCTTTCTTTTCATCTTATGGAGTTATTGTGTTTGTAGAACATTTACTATCAGAGCGCTGTCAGAGCATATCAGCTGTTGTTAGTCATAATTTAAAGAGATTGTATAGTTTTGAATGAGATGAGGTTTTATGTTTCCAACTTTTTGGTGAGATTATGAGAAACCTCTTATGAATATGAAAAAAAAAACAATTTCAAGAGCAGCTCAAAGTTTATTGGATGAAAATTCGTTGTGAAATGGCTGAGGTATCCCAAAACAAAGAGGTCCCTAACGTGTGCCAACCGTTTATTAGGACCACTTTGTTTAAAAGGGTATTCCAGACGATTTTCATAATTTTATGGAACACGTAAATTAAGTGCTCCATTAATGTATTTGTGGAATTTACTGTGGTCCTTGAGAAGAGAAATCAATACTCTAAAAAACCCAAAACAAATTACAATGAACAAAGATGATGACATAGGAGCATCACATATTTCAGAATTGTATGGGCGATCGTTAAAGGCCCGTTAACGATCGCCCTGTCACTGTACAGGCATGCTAACCTGTGAAACATTAAACTGCACATTTAATTACTTGAATATGAGACCATTCTGAAGTAAGTAATTTTCACACAACAATAGATCTAAGATGTACTCTCAAATGAATCCCACAAGGATTAGAACAACCATCCCCCAGCATTCCCACTGATTCCCACTTATCACTTTTACTAGCCATCCCCTTTAATCCATGTCAACAAAACATACAGCTTTCACATTGGGCGCGGGCCAGGAAAATAACAGTGTGTGTGTGTGTGTGTGTGTGTGTGTGTGTGCGTGTGTGTGTGTGTGTGTGTGTGTGTTTGTGTTTGTGTGTGCCCAATGTGAAAGCTGTATCTTTTGTTAACATGGATCAAGGGGCTTAAACAATACACCGTATGGAAAGCGTATCGCACCCAAATTCTTCCCTCATACGTCGCACAAATCCAGAGAAAATGACTGCATTGGCAGAATTGGGCGTAGAATAAAAAATTCTGCACCAAATTTAATGATTTTTCTATATTTGTCTTCTGCCTATGATGCTCTTTCTAATGATGTTAAAAAATATATGCATATCATTCTTAAAACGCAAGGTACTGAAAATTGACCGTTCCGCTTTATATAAATATAATATATACATATATATATACATATATAGGCCTACATACAAATATATTTATACATACACACAAAAAAGCATAGTTCCTACCAAGGAGGTTCAAGAGAATGGAGTCACAACTGTCTTATTTCCTTTGCTAGATGTTCGATGCCGCCGCTCAAAAATATTTGAAGCATGTGCCAAACAGGATCTGCGACGCAGATAGGAAGACAATTGACTCGTGTCTCATTGCATAATCACCAGCCACTTTCTAAGGAAGATATGTCTTTGTGATGGTAATTACATTTCGCTATCCCTTCTTATACAAGGTAGGTGGTACAGACACGAGGATGTGCGAATAGAAATTGTGCAAAAAAAAAATGGTGAAATAAAGATGAAAATTACTCGACTGGGCATACCCCGGCACTAATCAGATATATCTATCAATAAAGAATTATATTTGAAGATTATTCCAGGTCAGTTTTATTTGTCGGAATTAAGCGGAAAAGTGATAAAACAGGCTTTCCAGGATGGTACAGTTTTAAACATTTTCACATGATACAGCTCTAGCTGATTTACACTTTTGCACAAATTTCTGTACGGGATTTTTTGTTTTACATGCTTTATCATTATTAAAGTGAAATTTCATTTCATGTAATAAATAAATAAGCAAAATATGCAAATATCATTTTAACGTTCAAAATGAATCTTCAGATTGCTCAGCAAGACGGCGGCTTCGAACATCGATCATCAAAGGCACAAATGCACCTGTGAAATTCGTTTGTACATCAATAGAAATCTGACAACTGTTTGAATAATTACAGCCAGTTGGAACTCCAACTCTTAAACCTCCTTGTTCCTACATCTGTACTCACACACACGCACACACACACACACACACACATATATATATATATATATATATATATATATATATATATATATAAAATGTACATGCCTACATTGCAATTCCCATTGATTTGCGGTCATATTACATGAATGAGTCAAATTGTATTAAACGAAATGTATGTAAACAGTTTTGCAGAAGACCATCCGGACTCATTGGACACGTTGATTTGTCATGTACAATAATCATTAAAGTTCAAATATAGTTCTCATTATTGGAGCATCGCAGAGTCACTGCAATAGAAAGGTATACATGGTCGTTAATCGAGAAGTTAATTGATGTGGAGATAGAATAGCAGGAATTTCGCATTTCTTCAGTTCTGGCTACAGTACAAGTGAATACATAGACACAATTGATAAATCATACAAAATGATGCGATCAATAGTTGCTTAGAACAGGATAGTAGTAGCTACGTTTATTTCTCCATAACGTCTTCTCATTATCTTTTTTTTTTTTTCACTTTAACTCGACCGGGGAACAACCCAAATTATTCGATGCTAAATCTGTTACTACACGACAACCTTAAAGGCATAATTTACCATTTGCAGATGAAAGCATTAGTGCTTTAAAATAGTTCTAAAATGTGAGTTAGGGATAGAAACAACCACTGTCAAAATTTAAATCCGTATAATCGATGTTAAGTGTTGTTAAATACACAAAATGTGAACAATAGTTATAATAAAAATGTTTCCAGACTAAACCGTATACAGTTACGGTTTACTGAGAAAAACCCTGATATCTCTTTATATTTTAGGTTTTATTGCAAATATTTCATATGGTAGGATGTTTTATGATACAACAGACCTACACATATGCATCAAATGTGATATCTTGAACATTTTTGAAATCACTGCTCCCAAAGGTAAACTGGACCTTTAACGAACAGCCTAAGAACAACAGTCTGCACGAGCATCTACTGTTAGATATTTGATAGTGGCTTTCTCAATTTTAACAAGTTTAATTGAAAACTAATATAGTTCTCTGTCTTTCTAAAACCTTGTTCATGTATCATGCAATCATAGATGACACACATTAATGCAATGGAAAAGTCAGTGTGCTATATACATAATGATTGAGCATATCATATACACTAAATGGATAGCGATAGATGTAGGTGTTGAGCATTGGTAGATTTTTTTGGTGAAACGAGGGCATAAAAAGGCGTTAACATTGTATACTATTTAAATTCATATTCATGTCCACTTCTGTGTTGCTCCTTAATTTGTTTCCTTGTTCGTTGTTTGTTTGGGGTTTTTTTTCAACGAAACAAGACAGTGTGCATTACTATTTTAAACACCTCGACTTGTCTTAAAGTTTCCGGAGAGGTCAATAATTCTTCAGTTTTTGCAATATTAACTCAACAAAACTCCATTAATTAATGATACCGTATGTCAAGACAAGGTATAAACAGAAGTTATACACTAAAATGTTACTGTTTGACGAACTCAGTTTAATAGTAAAACGACTATACTACTGCCTCACAATTCATCAACTCATCTTCACACAAACTTTCATTTGAATATTCCTTTTTAAAATGAAGATATTTAACAAATATAAAAAAATAAACATCTCTTTAAAAATCATTATTCTTGCAACTTAGCAAAAATGGTTGTTATGATAAACAATTCTTTATTTATTAAATCTTTACTCTTTACTAGTAGCTTTGTGCGGAAACCGATAGGAGAGAGTTTTAAGGTGGTGATTAACATCTTATATAACTTTGATACATGAGTACTATAATCATTGCCACTGTTCAGTGAAAACATCCGAAATTTTGAACATTCCCTAACTTTCTTATCTTACATCAGGTTTGAATGAACTCTTAGCCATTCTGTTTGATTGATACTCTATTTATCAAAATCAGATGAACAAGGAGTGGCATTGCATTTAAAACCAAAAACCAAAAGAAATACTATCTGCTAGTGAAGATGATCCCCAGTATTTCCAATTATTTTCTTTCAAAACTACGTTCTTTATAGTAGTTTACGTTCAATTTGACTTATATATACAGTAACAGTGTACTTTCAATTCTATTCTACTACATAATGCGCGCTGACACTTTGTTACATTTTGTTATACTTGAATGAAAATTTGAAACATGAATAAACCTGAACCGAAGAATTTTGTCCACAAAATAACCATCGACCAAAATAAACGCCACTGAACGGAATAGTGACAGATATCACGATAATGCGTTGTGTCAAAATACTTTGTTAATGAGAAACGAGAATTGAAATCAATGACAGAAATAGATAAAAGCAGAGTATTGTCCGTTGTTGTTGTTTTTTCGACTTAAGCGATAATCGATCAAATTCTTTCACCAAAAGATTATATGTGATTAAAAAGGAAAATAATTGAATTCAAATTTTCGGTGGAGGGAGAACTTTTAAGAAAAGATAAAAGTACCCATTATACCTTGTATATTTGGAAAATGATGGTTAATTTTCTGGGTCTACCAATACTTTCGCACCTTGCAGGGTTCAAACCCACCGATCTCCTCAAGATACTAGAACCTTATTCAACACACCAAAGTATTTTTATTCAATACATTTGTTATCCTAATGGATGTACATAGGCACTAATGAAAATATCAGCATGACACATGTTAATGCCAACTGATTATCTTCTTGCTTTTTCAACCACATATAATTTGATTGAATTATTGTATAGTAATCAACCGTTGCTCTGATACATTAATCATATTTAGAAATGAATAATACAATCAATCAAAAAAATAAACTTATAACAAACTCAAATGCATTCCCTACACTTGCATTGTATCGTACCACAGTGAATATGATAGCCTACTATGTATTCTAGCATTGTCTGACAAAACTTAAGTCAAAAGAGATAGGGGGACAAAACTATGCAGCATGCTTTGTAACGTTATCATTGTGTGCATACTCCTGTATACACTGGGCCAATATCTTAAGTTTTACATACATACATACATACATATACACATACGCGCGCACGCACACACACATTTTTTTTTCATATTTCCTATATCATTTGCATTTTACTCTTTGCTCTACATTATACTTGAGAGTTTGTACGTACAATATGAATATACGAAACTTTGATTTTCTCCTGTCAAGGAGAACATTTTGAATAATTCTCCAGTCATTGGGCCTACACGTAAGTCGACATCTACTTGAATGTCCTGGCATATACAAATGTCCAAATATATTTAATAAATAGACACGTGTGAGCAAGTAACAACCTAGATAACATAGGAAAACCCTTTCTAATAGTCTTTTGTACACTGCAATGATGACCGACTCATTGGAGTTGATAGTTTTGATAAAAATTCATTTTCTTTTGTTGTAGAAACAGAAATAAACACTCACCTTTATTAAACAAGAATGTTGGATTTCAAAGTATTAGATTTTATCATAGCTTTGAGTTATTATCAATTTAGTGTAGTGTCATATCTATCGTAATGAATGATAATAATTGTAAACATTTGCAATTTAGCCTTTGTCTGCCAGACATGATTTCAATAAAAACTTAGATCGAATTGAATTGAATTCGTATGTGCTTCTTGCTCTGGTGAGGGTATGTAATCATGCCCTTAGAATGATTTTAGTCGGAATGAAATTAAACTGCAGTGGAAGATGAACAGGAGGGCTTATCACCAATTAGAGAGAAAGACAATATATCTATGAATGCTGAAATACGGAGCTTATATTGGTATGAATTGCGCTTTCCTTCACCTAGCAGTCTGTTCAGTTCAACACATAAATTGATAACTGTCGCTCTTTACCTGAATTCGATAAAAGTAATGTCAAACAGCTGTCAACTGGACATGTCAGCGTTCTACTTCAGATAATAGGGAGCTTTAGATTTTAGACGCGCGGACGTTCAAAGAGAAAAAAAAAACATGATCTGAGCGTGCGCAGTAACTTGATCCGCGCTACTGCGCACGCTCAGATCATGTTTTTTTCTCTTTGAACGTCCGCGCGTCTAAAATCTAAAGCTCCCTAATGTCTGGATATCAGGAGCGAGAGAGTGATATTATAATGTACAGAGAGTAAGTTGTGAAAATAAGAATTGTATGACAGAGGTCTTGTTCTTAACTGATAGGCCCCTACTTGATTGTGTACTCCAGTATTATGATTAAAACTATGTGAATAAGAAGGAACTAGCTTTATTTTACACTTGATATTGACAAAGATGCAGATCGAGCACATGATCGTATTTGCGGATAGTGACAGTAAAAACAACACCTCTGTATAATCATATTCTTTGTTCAAGACCTTTATTATTGATTCTTATATATTCATTCGTTTTCGACGGTGACTGGGAAAGAGCACGACCTAAAGAAAGACGAAGAAAATTTCCATTAGTATAATTATGACTTAAATATTCCATACGTCCTTTTCAATACAAGTATATTGATCACTGTGATCAAAAGAGGTTACAATGGTATACAACCTCAAGGTATTTGTAAGTTCCATAACACGGATCCTCCGTGAACATTGCTTGCGGTGACAAAGAACAGACTGCTTTACCTTCACACTGCTCTTGGACTTTAGCGATGGATGATGCAAGCCTGCAATTCAAGTCATTATTATGAGGGTGTCCATACGGGCAGATGAGGCTGTCGTGTGCCAGGCGTCCGTAATTTGCCCAGAGAACATGGATCGTCCCGTTTGGACAACTGATGACCTTCGATTTCCCGTAGCAGACAACCAATGTCTGAACTGCAGCTATTTAATGAAATAATATTAATAGGTAAATAATTATTTTCAACATGATCAAGTAAAAAGCAAACAAATATGATATCAATGAATATTAAAAAGAAGAAGGGATGATAACCTTGGTAAAGAAAAATAAGATGCTCAGCATGCACACCTTTGCCTCTCCAATCCCTAATCAACCCTCACACACAAACACAAACAAACACACACACACACACACACACACACACACACACACACACACACACATGAGTCGTCCCATGGGCAGAGGGGCATTCCCCCCCCCCCTTGAAAATATGGTACACATCTTTTTGCCCCCGACAATTCCCGAGATGAAAAGATTGTCTTCCTTTTTTGAAAACTGTCCAAATATTCCATCCAAAGTGTGCAGTAGACCCCACACCCTCTCCCGTTCGGTCCTTTTCCCATAGACTCGGTACACCTATAGATTGACAGATATCCCAGTGTTTCATTACAAGTATGCACCAGATCTGTCACTTCACCTCAAAAAATGCAAAAGTACATTTGGTTGGGAGGGAACATCAGTTAACCCTTTGCCCGCCTGGTTTCCCTTCATAGATTTAGTGCACTAAGAGTCTTTGGGGATTGACAGCTTCCCAAATTCCATCAAAATATGTTTACGTGATATTTTCATTGAATTCCAAAAATGTAAAACTCACTTTAATGCAGGGGCATCAATCCCGGAGGACAAGGGAGAGCAAACTTATCGTTTTATCCCCAAATAATTCCTGAAATCAGGTTTCTTACTTTTTCGATAAAAAAAAAAGAAATACAAAAATCATCAAAAGTGTTCACCAGATCGCTGAATTCCAGGTCTGAAAATGCAAGATCTCCCTGTTGTGAGAGGAAGATATGCCTCCTCCCACAACCTCTCCCTCCCCCCCCCCCCTCCCCCCCCCCTCCCCCCCCCCCCCTCGGTCGCCCCGCTCCCTCGCACAGAAATTCCAACACTTGAGTTTTGCCCCCCCCCCCCCCCCCCAACGTGAAAATGGATTGACGATTCTGTACATGATGTGTCTCACATTGGTAAATGATTTTCATTGTAGACAGACGCTTCAAAGAGATAGAACGTAAGAAGATCTATGAGATCTTTCAACGATATATTTTTGTACTTTTTTATCGACGTTAACCACTTTTTACCACTTCACTGCAGAACTTTACCGGGGATTCTACTGCTTGCAGATCCGTTCATACAGGAGAGTTACATGTGGTATTTCCTATCACCGTTATAGAATTATTATCACTCACATTTGGAAGCATGTAGGCCTACTGTTATTCATTTATCATGACGAGGTAGACGGCAACAGTGTAAGATTTGAATTAAACAAGATGTATGATTTCAATTCAAATCAAATTCTCTCTTTCCCCTTTCACAGAAAATGTACCACAGACGGGTTTTTTCTATGACAGTGTGATCACCCACGAAATGCCCATTTAATGTAGATGGTGCTTGGCAATAGAGATTGTTATCTTGTCGGCAGAACTATTGATATTTAGTAAATATCTTAATAGATTTGATATGAAAATAAAGAGTATTTCACAGTGAAAAAATTGCCAATGGGAAAAATTCATGAATTACACTTTCAAAACCGACAATCACAGTGAATATCTCATACACTTTACAACAACATTGAGAGGTTAGCATTCGGCAGTTATTTGGGAGAAGTTTCCACGTGCAGAACCCTCATGACTCTTCAAATGCATGTAGTTGCATTGACTGCTATCATTCTCTTATTGAAGTGAGGTAAGATGTTATACCTCAAAATGAAATGTAAAGAATGAGAAAATACTATAATAATGTGAAAGAGACAGGAAATTTCTATTTTCACTGAAAGACAATCTGTATTATACCTAGGATAGTAGACTAGAATTCCTTTGGGCTCTGCATTGTGTTTTGATTGACATTGGTGCTCAGCCAATGAAACTTCGATATTGAAGACTGGCAACTGTCTTGCCACGCCCGGTACATAGCCTCTATTCGGAGGTTTCTTACTAGACGTATTTTGAGATTTGACTTCCACACCGTCGCGCCTTCTATTGACTGGCGATCAAAGACTGATTCAGGCTAAAATACGTCGCCCGCCAGACTTCTCGCTATGCAAGATCATTTTTCGTTTGAACATGAATTCAATTGATTGTTACCTCGGGCATGCTTTCCCGTGTGCATTATGTTTCTGTGAAAATGAGTAAAGTGCCTAACCAACTGAGTAAAAAGAGATATCATTTCTACCAACGTGCACATGAGCTCATTACGAACTGGCTTATTAATGTGTGTGCACCCACCAGTGTAAAGCAGAATTAGATTGGGTTGCTATAGCGACATACCTGTTGACAGAGCTGCAGCATTTGTAATAGCATCAGATACTGTCTGGTTAGGCGAAACTGAAGACATCCCGGGCAAGCCTGTAGATCAGATACGGAAAATAGACGTTCGGTACACGATGGAAGAAAAGTGTGTGATGCTACATGTTTCTAACAAACTGTCCCATTTATTTTTTTTTTCTTTTCTCCGACAATTTAATCTCTGTCTCTAGACCAAGGTGGCGTACGTGTTCTGCGCTATGTAGAGCTGCGCACTGTTTTTGTGTGTGTGTGTGTGTGTCTCATCGTTTTTGTTTTTGTTTTCATCTTTCATTTGCAAACCCTGAGGAAATAGTGTAATCTCAAAGCATTTCCACAAACTGTGAAATAGACATCAAGAGCTTCATGGTTTAACTTGTGATCTAACTTGATAATAGATCGATTACGACAGAAATGCTACTAAACCGATGATATTATGACAGAGAAGATATAGTAGACAGTTTGAGAGAAAACACTTTTCGAATTTATCACAGCAGAAGTTCTCTACTGTCAATATTCAATCACGAAGCCTTTATTCACAACTCCATTTGATAGCTTGAATTAGACATCAAGATAGCCTTAATTATTGTGTTTCGTTACACATCAAAATTAGGACTCGCGGCGACTGGCCTATGGATTACATTTGTATCTCTTTTATATTTCATACGCGTTACGTTGTTGTAGCTGATGTTGATAAGGTGTGATGCAGAAAGACATTCAGGAAACTTTAAAAATAGCCAAAGCATGGTATGTGATATCACATGTCTGCTCCATATAAATCCCTAGATGGTATCTGTCGTTTCTTGAACTCAAATGACGAAATAAAATGAGATTTCACGTGTACATTGTACCCGGTCCAATGTCTTAGTCATGCCCTCAGGTTTCTGCATCCACGATGGCCTCATTAGAGCTAAAGGGATATTCTTAAGACAGTCTTTTTAAATTTTTTCATGCAGCTATTATGCTTTAAAGACACATTTAATATGATAATATTAGAATAACGGAGAAAAATTAACAAATATAAAGAGGTATGCTAGAACTATTTATAGAATGTGATTAATGATGTGACACGGAGTCTTTTTAAAATTTAGTGTCAGAAGGCAAAAATAAATGATGAAATCATTAAGTCTATCAATAAGTAGAAGATAGCAGCGGTACATGATGACCAAGCATGCAGGAAAACTGGTGTGTTCTATTATCAAACTCACTGGTTTCACAGTTTCTTCCTGCAAAGCCGTCAGCACAGTAACAGTGGTAGTCGCTGATAGTCTCTTCGCACCAGCCGTTTTGACAAGGGTTCGACAAGCAATCTAAGACCAATAGTTCAGCAATACTAATTCAGTTCAGTTCAGTTCATTTTGTTATTTTTTCTCCATCCCAACATAATCAACAACAAATGATGGTGATGATGATGATAATGATGATGATGGTGATGATGTTAATAATGAAACAGCATTTATATAGCGTCATTAAATGACGCTATATAAATGCTGTTTATAGATAAATTTTATCTGTAGAAACAGTCAAAGGCTCTTACAATGTGTCACACATTTTATTCACAAAATGAATACGCGCAATGTACATAATTAAAAGAATTCGTGGTCACAAAACCCAGTTCAAATTACTTAAACAAATAAGTAAATTAAAACACACACACACACACACACACACACACACACACATACTTTTTATTCTCGTTCAAACAATCTTTATCTATTGATGACTTTACGTAATTTTTCCAGATCACTGTATGTCTTTATTTTTATTGTGCTTGCCTTGTAAAAGTATTGAGCAAATCATTAACGTTGTAAATAAATTTACAATGTAGACTTACATAACGTTCATGTCCGTAAAGGAAGTACAAGTAGTTTTAGAACTATTGTTGGCATCAAGGAATACATTGCATACTACTGTCTGTAATTCTCTGTCAGATTACGACAAACGCGTCGTTATCATGAATCAAAAAGAAATCGAAACCCGATAACTGACGACCTTATACATAAAAGCAAGGAAGACATACATTTGTGTTTATTGAATCTGTCTTTTTGATAATTGTCCTAAATCATTTTTACATAGTGTTATTATTCATTTCATTTTGACCTCGAGCTCGGAATGCATTAGCACGACCCAAACCAGCTTTCATAACCAATTCAAAATCTTTTTCTTTCTTTCTTTTTCACACAGTATTGCAAGGCGCCTCAGAAAGCAAAACTGAACAGGCCTTCCCTAAAGTAAAAGATAATTTAACAAAATTAATAATCATAACAATAATAATAATCAATTTTCACACAATTTAAAAGTAAGCCTAAACGTGGATAATATTTTTCCCTGAAATGTCCAAACACAGTAAACACTAAAATATCTCCCTTTCTTTCTCCTTGTATAATTCATGAAGATATGTATACATCTACATGGATTTTTATGTATGATAATATCATGATATTGTTCATATATGTGATTATTGTTTCGCATAGGCACGAATACATGATATGAGTCCATTCAACATATTTACCTCTGTTTTATTATGTATATATATATATATATATATATTTATAATTTTTTTTAATTTCCTGGCAAAACAGTGACAACACGAGCTCGCGCAATAACGCACAGTGATATGCAATATTCTAATGATCTAACCTGGTCTGCGACAAATTGGATATCCTCTCTCACTACAAGCGGATGAAGCTTTGAGAAGTTTTGGGATGGTCACCACCACGGATCCATTCTTCAGTCTCTTGTTGCCACACGCGGGGAGTCCCCGGGTGGAGTAGTTCAGGGTGGGTTGTGGCGGACGGCCACAGCTCGACGAAGCCACCATCACAGGTAGCATGACTATTAACAAAAGTGTTAAAAGTAATGCAGGTCTATATCAATAAGTTGTTTCGGTTTACATCTTCATTCAAAGAAAAGTAACTTCACCATCATGTTCAAAGTACCTGGCTTGATAGATTCTTGATAAGATCATAATGGAACCTTTGAATGAGCCATGCCTGTCATGCAGTGGCACTCCTGGCGCAGAAAAGTAAGACCTCCTCTTCATTCGGAAAAGAGCCACCATTGGGAGAAAGCACATAGTTACTGGGACAAAGAGGTTTTGAGTTCTTTCTTGAACAGAGGAAATGAGGTCTCTATTCTTAACTTCAAAGGCATTGAGTTCCAGAGAGAAGAACCGAACTGGGTGAAAGGTCTGTTGCCCCATAATGAATAATGCGTGTGGGAATTAACTCGAAGGGTATGAGCAGTAGATGAACGAAGAAATATAGTTGGTTTGTACTTGTGGAATAGTTCCTGAAGGTAGCTGGGTGCTGTGCCATGCAAAGAACTAAAAGCCAGGATCAAAATCTTGTAGAGAATTCTCTTGTCAAACGGAAGCAAGTGTAATGGAGGGCATGAGAGATGTGTAAAATTTTCTTTGTGAGAGTTACTAATCTAGCAATAGAGTTCTAGGGCAGCTAGAGGCAATGTATTTGGTAATCTGGTAGGTCTATCAGGATCCCATTGGCAAAGTCAAGACGAGAAGATTATAAGAGAGTGAACCAAGCATTCAGTGGTCTTAGGAGGGACATATGTGCTAATGTGCGATAAATTTCGGAACTGAAATCTCACTGATAAACATTTCCAATTGAATTGCATTTCCTTCTCAAGAGAGGGAACCATGCGGAATTTGCATAAATTGTGCACAGCATTCCAAAACAACCTTCATATTCACATTCATGAAATTCTTCCTTCGAGATGTTTTCATTGCAACTGATTGACGAATTGTCCTACATCGACGTATATAAGCACTAAATTGATCAGTGTAGAACCAACACTTGCTGTCGAGCGAAAGCTCGGTGGTCTATATAGTGGAGATGACGCCTGTCCGGTGATCAGGAGGTCGTAGGTTCGGATCCTGCTCGATTATGAACGCCCATGATCATGGCTACTACTAAAACACTGATCAATCCAGTGTTTATATACGTCGATGTAGGGCAATTTGTCAATCAGTTGCAACGTTCAATATTTGTATAATGCACAAGCAAAAAAGAAAATGTAAGAGAATAACATCAGGTACTCACCGATGAAACACAGTAACAAAATGGTGAGAGACATGAGGGCGAGTGATTTACCATGTCCATGAGAATTCTGTTGCATTAACAAATTATACAGAGATTAAATTCGATATTGCAGACAGAGTTAAATGACCATTTGTGCTTCAAACAAGCTTTGAAATAGTATCTGTTTATACCCTTAACACAGTATGATACAATGATAACTTCATATGTGTCGAAAATTTCTGTGGCTCTGATCACACAAGCGATGACTGGTTGCAGATCTCGTGGCCAAATTTACCATTAATGCAAAATAAAACCTAACAGAACAAAAATCTTGGGCCAAATTTCTTTGATTAGTCTGGAAATGGTAACAGAATGGTTGTAGTGTGGAATAAGCAGAGACGCAGAGAGTATTTCAGTCGGAACTATTCAACGGAGATCACTGAAGTGTTTGTTGTAATTTGTTTGCCGTCAAATTGAATGATGACGAGGAAACATACATAGATTACGTCATCAGTATGACTAGTCCAATAACCATTAACAGTGAATGACATGTGTAGGAAACTTTTTTTTTCTTTAATCACAGTTTGAGGTATACATGAAGATAGATTTTATCAATGTTCATGTTGGTTGCCAACAAGCGTTAGCGTATTTACAGTCAATGAAGAATCTGACTTTGGGAAGGAGTCAAAATCGTGACTCTCATTGCTCTTTTTTTTTGGGGGGGGGGGGAGGGGAGGGAGGTGAAAATGTCGATATAAATGTCCAGAAATTGATCGATGCTAGATTGAAAACGTCACTTGACATTGTGACTTTTTCTTTGGCAGATTTATCTTTATCATCTTTATCTTTTTTTTTTCATAATATTAACAAAAAAAAAACATCATTATGTTAATTGCAAATTGATGAGTTTCAATCCTTGATTTCCAAGTTTCATTGACATAAAACGAACATGAATGAGAACAGGGCAATATGATTTTAACGATGTAAGCTCCTTCGGACTAAACGAATTAGGAACTAATGAAATCGAATAAAAGGGTAACGAAACAGGAGGGGAAACTATTCCCAATACTATGGGATAGAACTACGGTAATTGAAATAGTTTCAGTTTATCATCTTATTGTGCAAATATTTTCTTTGTCAAATCAAACAGACACCTGTGAAAATTGTATTCAATCCACAAATCCATTTATGATAGATGTTCTATTTATGCATCCGCAAACTCAATTATTGTTGTCGTTGTTTTAAAAGGAGGTTAAGAAAACAAGAAAGAGAGAAAAAATGGGACCCTATCAAACAAATCATTTTCTCCAGACAATACTGGCATGAAATCAGACCATAATGGATCATAAGTAAATCAAACATTATGAAACTCAATTCAGAAACAACTTGAACCTCCACTAATGTGATGATACCAGCAAAACTTGCAATTGTTTCCAATGGACCTGAAAACGGAACAAAAATTTTTGTCACTTTTTTGCTAAGATGCATCGTAGCCATTCCCACCGTTTCCACTAGCGGTACAACAAGGACTCGAAATGGAGAAAGTGTTTTTACCGAAAACAAAGACGCAAATGTACGGCATGTTTTTTTGTTAGTAACATGAATATCACCGAAACATGCTAGTTACGTTGAGTCGAGGGAAAGGTACATTCCAATGTCTTTTGTTAAACATTTCAGTACTAACAGATGAGGTCACAAGAGGAATATTGGTTTGGAAGGATTTTTTGTGGGCGTTCCCAAGTAATCTGAAGAAAGATAGAAGAAAAACGTTAAAAGATGGAATGTTGCTAGAAATTCGTTCCACGGCAGATGTGATGTTGAGTGTATCATAAATCAACACAAATCAACATGCATTGGATTTTTTTTTAATTTGATTTGATTCGATTTATTGGTTTCTGTATCATCATTGTACATATACACATTCATGTACAAACATAAATATGATAATATATATAAGTATTTTCTTGTTCATTGCCTGTGTACAATGTACAGCAAAAGTACAACAAAACATACTACAATGAATAATACAGAGGGGCTACAGCATAAGCGTAGCTTGATTTGCGTGCAGCCCCCGTAGCATAACATAATATTATATTGTACATCGGAAGGAGAATAGGAGGGAGGGATGACTTGCATATAGAGATAGGTTAGTTGAAAGGAGAAAGGGAAGGGAGAGGTTTGTCTGCTTTCACTGAAGGTTTATACAAAATAAAATCACCTGTATCACTGATTAGCAAGACATGACAAAATATTTCTTCAACGAGGTACAGGTGGACAGTTGATACAGGTCATGGTCGGTTACATAATCATTATTACATAATATATTAATTGTGTCGATATTTATATTTCAGGGGTCCTTTAAGCTGTAGCCCTTCTGTATCTTTCATTGTATCGCTGATACGTTTTGCTGAATATTATACATTGTAAAGGCAATGAAGAAAAAACTATTTTGATTATGTTAATATCGTATATCTATGTAAGTGTATGACACTTACGTAGGCCTCATACGTGTTCATGTAGATGCATGTACAAGGATTATATAATACACGAACCCCACAATCAAATCAAATCAAATCAGATAAAGTCGAAGTGAGACAACTTACCATTTTGGCACTGCAATTTGGGGGGCCCATTACAAACATCTTGACTCTCTCAGGGGAAGAGGATGCATGTGTGTTCACTCTGTCATAAAGTCAGGCCCAGGCGCAGAAAAGTGCGCCTGTCGAAAATAGCTGAATTCTGCTATCATGAATATTATAATGACAATACCCATCATGCAACGCGATGCTCGCAGTGTAAAAGGCATGGAGAAAATTTTGGTGATGAAGACACCAAATCGATATTAATTTTGTAGGAAAATTTGAACCATGACACTTTTCTGATTTTTCATCTGTAGTAAGCCAAATACCTAATCTTGCATAATAACCCTTTTCTAGGGAGATAAAACCATGACAACTGGCGTAATTCTGGTCGGAATACATAATTAGGTAAATGTTTTTTGAATGACCAACGGTTTGCTTTCTTTTTAGCCTCGCGCAACAGGCGTCGAATAGTGTATAACAGGAATGTTATCTTTAACAACTGGTAGGGACACTCTTTCCCTTTCTCTCCCCCAGCACAACCACCGTCTATCTCTTAACACTTCATCTCTTTCCCCCTCTCTCTTCTCCCTGGTACTCTCCTTGGCTCCCTGGCAGGTTGGGTTCTTATCGCTGTTCTGTAAACACAGGGCAGCAGTTTAAAACAAAGAACGTTTTGTGCAGAAAGTGCCAGCCTCATCTTTGTGGGGCCTATACCTCTGTAGCAGCGCTGTACTGCGTTACCATGGTGACCACAGTGCACTGCTCTGTCCTGAAAGTGAAAAATGTGCAAAACCCTCTTGCATCTTGTATTTACATTGATTTAGGGAAAGAGAAGGAAAGGCTGTTTAAAACTAGGACGGGTGCCTGATATTGTATTTGTACAGTTTTTTATTATGATATTGGCAGTAGAAGTGGGCACTGCAAAATGTCACACTGCAGCACAGCACCACAGCTGACAGTTGACCGCTCTGCCTGACCTTTTGATAAAGTACCCCTTGGCCCAAAGCCTCATTATCACTGACCATAACAAATCACCACCTCTTAGGGAAGAACACCGCCACTGACCCCTCACTCTTTAGTGTTTCCGGGGTCGTTTTTCTTCCAAGTTCAGGGCAAATAGATCTCATTGTATGCATAAATAAGATGACAGGGAAATATACCAGTTGCTGTCTGATT
The DNA here is from genome assembly GCA_033980235.1 of Diadema setosum. Taxonomy (NCBI): domain Eukaryota; kingdom Metazoa; phylum Echinodermata; class Echinoidea; order Diadematoida; family Diadematidae; genus Diadema; species Diadema setosum. The sequence goes on along the minus strand of CM067075.1, from coordinate 32,816,504 downwards.
GACGCGTCCTAATGCCAGGCAGCTAAAAACAAAATCTGACCCCAGACTGGACGGAGACTTCGTGTGCATCTTTGACCCCTGAAGAGGAAGTGAGTTTGACCACGACCTCCACTTCGCTGTCATGATCGAGCCATATAAAAACCCTGAAAACTCGGAATTAGCAGGGACTTTGAAATTGCCATTGACTGCTGATTATGCTGCCCGAGATCAGCTCGTCTAGCTGATTTTTCTCCTCAACTTCATGACTTTTGGCTGAAAACTGTGAGAGGACTTTGTTTCGTCAGGCAGTCCTTGTTTCTCCACAATATTTGGCTGAAAATTTTGAGAGGACTTTGTTTCGCCTGGCAGCCCTTGCTTTTCAGCCTATGCCTCGACAGCCTGGAAATAAGCATCTTTCCCCGGGAGGAGAACAGCATCGCAGCCCACAATCAGTCTATTACAACCGGCAATTAGAAACTGTTGACTCTGTATACACGTGTATAAGAGGATAATGTCCGCTCAATCTCTGCCGATGACTGTCACAATGCGGCATCTACATCATTTCAGGCAAATCTGACTCTTTGCTCCTTGCCACATTCATGCCGAGCATCCAGTCGACCGTCATCCCGTTCCCGTTTCATCTCGTTTTGGACCCGTCGTGTTCGAGCTTTTCGCCCCGATCTCGTCCGTCGCGCTCATCTTCGACGACGCCCTCCTCACGAAGTGACGCACGCCATTCAAGGGATTTTTCGCGGAACATTCCTGGACTTAACATAAACTGGAGATTTCGCGCCCTGATACACCGTGTTAGATTATTGGTGGTGAATGTTTATATCAATATTTGGAATTTCCTAATTCGGATAATATCTGTGGATCCACATTATTGAGCTTGATGTTGAACAAGTCAAGAGGGGTAATGTACATTTGTTCAATTTATACTTAGTTGTAAGCATTATTCTGAACGCCAGAATGATATAAGATTTTTGTCTGTCACTACAACGCTATAAATGACAGCGTGTCGATACAGGTATGATCCTGATAGATTGTAAATAAAGTCCGTTCAATGAAGAAGGCCATTGCAAATGTAAACTGAACTGTCTCACATGTGTTTGCTTTAACCTCGTTGTCTCGTAAACAATAACAAAAAAAAAATAGGGGAATTGGTTATTGACCCTTGCGCGTGCAATTTAAGCAAAACAATAACAAGCACTCACACTATTACAACAATACCAGTTCTTCCTAAAGTGGTGACCCCGACGTGATCGAAATCGACGTGATTTGAAGTGATCCGAGACAGCGATGTTCGAGTATACACATCTAGCTTAAGTTGATAACTGTTGACGCCAAATTGTGGCAAATGTTGATATGTTTCTCAAAGTGTAATGTCTTCTGATGAGTTGTAAATCGATCAGTTTTTTAGTTATCTTATGGTTAACTTGTCGGATGAGTGGAGTGTATGCATAGACACATTGATTAGACAACTGAGTCAAGGTTTTAGTGTTCAATTTTGTGAGTCTTATATCCTAGTTCTGTAACTTCTCAGATTATCATGGCTGAGCCTAACGTTGAGACTCAGCCTAATGTTGAGACTACTCGTGGTTCACCTAGCTCAGATTCAGGTGCTAGCTCTAGCCCGGCAGTCAATGCCGCGGGATCCATTAAATTACCTCCCTTTTGGAGGGCTGACCCACAGGTTTGGTTTGCGCAGGCGGAGGCGCAGTTCACGACCAAAGGTATCACGAGGGAGGAAACCAAGTACTCCCACGTGATAGCCACACTAACGCCGGACGTTGCTATGGAGGTGCGCGACATTATCATTAACACTCCAAAAGACACCCCATATACCGTCTTAAAGCGGCAATTGACAGAGCGCATGTCAGAGTCTGAACAACGAAGAGTACAGAAATTATTGACGGAGGAGGAGCTCGGCGACCGCAAGCCCTCCCAGCTGCTTCGTCGAATGAATCAGCTGGTCGGCGAGCAGCAGCTAGAGAAAGGCATAATGCGACAGTTGTTTTTACAACGACTGCCGAATAGCGTGCGTCTAATCTTGGCGTCCACTAAAGAAACCCTGCCACTGACCGAGCTCGCCGAACTCGCAGACAGAATCCTCGACGCGCATATTCCGACCGTGAACATGGTAGACCCTCCCGTCATCGCGAGCGTAGCGGCAGCACCCTCTACCGCACAGCTTGACGAGCTCGTAAGTCTGCTCCAAGGCATCGAAACCCGACTCAAGCGGCTAGAAATAGGCGCGAAGGCAGCCGAAAATCGAAGTCGTAGTCGCAGCCGTAGCCGTGGTCGCGCCCGAAAGAAAGAGGAGGCCAACGCAGGCAATGCACCAGCTGAAACGGAGCAACAGCCAGCCGACTTGTGTTGGTACCATCACAAATATGGTGACAAAGCAGAGCGATGCAAGGCGGGATGCAAGCATTTCCCAGCGGGAAACTAGCGAGCCGGAGGGTAGCCGCGACACACCACTCTGGCAATCAAACCAACCCCAGTCGCTTATTTTACGTCACGGATCGAAACTCTAATAGACAGTTTCTCATCGACACTGGCGCCGCTGTGTCAGTTTTTCCTAGGACGAAACAAGATTGCTGTAAGCCAAGCGCATTGTTTCTGCGTGCAGCGAATGAAACTAGGATTAAAACATTTGGCCAGCGCTCGCTCACCCTTGATTTCGGTTTACGCCGTGTATGCCGTTGGGTCTTCGTCATTGCCGATGTGTCAATGCCTATTATAGGTGCCGATTTTTTGTATCATTTCAATTTCTTGGTTGACGTAAATAAGCACCGCCTCATCGACCCGCTAACCAGCATTACCATTACCGGCCAACCTGCTAGTTGTCAGGCTATCAGCCCAGTGATTGACAATATCGCAGCTGACAATCGGTATACTAGGATGCTTTGCGAAGAATTTGTCGAAATAACCAAACCGGTGTATCGGCCGCAAGATATCAAGCACGATGTTTTGCACCACATCGAGACCCGTGGTCAACCGGTGCATGCAAGACCACGTCGACTAGCTCCTGACCGGCTTAAGATCGCCCGCGCCGAATTTGAGCACATGATGGATCTCGGCATTATCCAGCCCTCCAACAGTCAATGGTCGTCACCATTACACATGGTGCCAAAGAAGACTGAGGGGGACTGGCGTCCGTGCGGAGACTATCGTGGGCTCAACAGATCCACCATACCAGATAGGTACCCAATACCTCACATTCAGGATTTTGCATCGAATTTGCATGGTAAGCAGGTCTTTTCTAAGATAGACCTAGTACGTGCTTACCATCAAATTCCGGTGGCACCTGAAGACGTGTGTAAGACGGCGATATGCACGCCCTTTGGTTTGTTTGAATTTTTGCGTATGCCCTTCGGCTTGCGTAACGCCGCGCAAACTTTTCAGCGTTTCATCGATCGCGTGCTTCGTGGGTTGCCATTTGTGTACGCTTACATTGACGACTTGCTTGTAGCCAGTGACAACGAAGAAGAGCACGAACACCATCTTCGGTTGTTGTTCACTAGGCTACAAGAATTTGGCGTTGTCGTCAATCCTAACAAGTGCGAATTTGGACGAGACACGATCGACTTCTTGGGTCATCGCATTAACTGCGAAGGCGTGTGCCCCTTGCCCGACAAAGTTGATGCGATACGCCAGTGCGCCACGCCCACCTCAGCCAAACAACTTCGCGCTTTCCTCGGCCTCGTCAACTTCTACCGTCGATTTCTGCCGAATTGCGCCGAGACTCTGCTACCTCTGACAGACCTACTCCGCAATCGTCCACCTCGCTCACGCAAACCACTGCCGTGGTCACCAGCGTGCGAAGCGGCATTCTGCGAGATTAAGGAGAAAATCTCCCAAGTCACGCTGCTGTCTTACCCTAATACCCAGTTCCCCCTTAGCGTCGCCGTTGATGCATCCGACAGGGCGGTAGGAGGCGTAGTACAGCAACTTACTGACGGACAGTGGCAGCCTATTGCTTTCTTTTCGCGTAAGCTCAACCAAGCAGAGACACGCTATAGCACATTTGGGCGGGAGCTCCTAGCTATATATCTCGCGATCAAACACTTCAGATATATGCTAGATGGTCGCGACTTCTGCGTTTTCACCGATCACAAGCCCATCATCCATGCTTTCAATGCAAAGCCAGATCGCCACAGCCCGCGCGAGATTAGACATTTGGATTACATCTCCCAATTCACAACAGACATTCGACACATTCGAGGGACGGACAACGTCGTGGCCGACCTACTTTCGCGTCCCCAGGTCAGCCTGATTCAGGCAGGCAAGACTGTCAATTATGAGGTCATAGCGCAAGCCCAGGCACGAGATGCCGAGCTACAAGCAGAATTGCGTAACCCCCAAACTAGCTTGCGGTTAGAGCGCGTGCCCCTTATCGACACCAACAGTGCTCTAGTCTGTGACATGTCCACCGGCAAACCACGCCCATTTGTCCCCCAGTCGCACAGAAAAGCGATATTTGATGCTATACATGGCCTATCACATCCAGGCATTAAAGCCAGTCAGATAGCGGTCTCATCTAGATTTGTGTGGCCCTCAGTAAATAAAGATGTTCGAACATGGGCACGCCAATGCATCGCATGTCAAAAAGCCAAAGTGCATCGGCATGTCAAATCACCCCTTGGGACATTCGCAATCCCAGATGCGCGATTCGCACATGTTCACATAGATATAGTAGGTCCTCTCCCTCCATCCCGAGGATATACATATTTGTTGACATGTATTGATCGTTACACTCGCTGGCCAGAGGCTATTCCTCTGCCTGATATAACAGCGGAAACGGTTGCTAGAGCATTCATTGAACGGTGGGTTGCTGTTTACGGAGCGCCCGAAACAGTAACTACTGACCGAGGAACTCAGTTCGAGTCCCAGCTGTTTACGAACTTAACACGCATGCTCGGCACCACGCGAATTCGCACTACAGCCTACCATCCGGCGGCAAATGGCATGATAGAGCGTTTTCATCGCCAGATGAAAGCGGCGATGAAAACTAAACCAGACCCTACACGCTGGTGTGAACACCTCCCCGTCATCTTGTTGGGCATTCGCTCAACTGTCAAAGATGACCTTTCATGTTCCCCAGCGGAGTTAGTCTTCGGGACTACGCTGCGATTACCGGCACAGTTTGTTGACCCCAAGCATGCTGATGTTGACCCTAGCGACTATGTCTCCCGATTGCGCGACCACATGAGTCAAATCCATCCCACATCTCCCCGTGCTCAGAGCACAACGACCCACCTGCCGAAGGATTTATGTACATGTTCACATGTGTTCGTGCGCGTGGATAGGGTACGTAAACCGCTAGAACAGCCTTACTCCGGCCCTTACAAAGTGCTAAAACGCACTGACAAATATTACACCCTCGACATCAACGGCAAACGAGAACAAGTTAGTATCGATCGACTTAAAGTTGCTTATATCGAACCGAGCAGTGTGCAGGACGACCTGCAGCACGGTCATGACGACGAATCACAACTTTCCCCACCTAATGCAGCAAAGGCGAACGAAGTTAACTCTCCCACCACTCCGACGCAACTCGCAACTAGGCAAACCAAATCTGGGCGTCACGTCAAATGGCCAAAACATTTATTGGATTATGAAGTTTAAGCTCCTCTTCAAAGATTCCAATATCCTTTACCATTTATCATATACTGTGAAGACATTGTAATTATGTTTCAAAATGATTTTTCTGACAGCAGAAATCCAGTCGTTTGAATTTGTGCTGTCCGAGCGTGCGTTTACACGTCGCTTCACTATATTATGGATAAGATGAACCACGAAAGTCGAGGTTATGTAAGAGTGAATGCTCCCGCATGTGAGCCTTTTTATACATTGTAAATAATGTTGTGTACAGTTTACGTTTAAGATTCTGACTGTTGAGCATTTGTGCACGCTTTTATGTAGATATCTCTCTCTTTCTCTCTCTTCTCTGTATCTTTCTATATCTTTCTTGGCACGGTTTATTCCATGAACTGGATTTAATGTCGATAGTGGAGTGAATACTCTGTCGAACACGTTGATAAAGTCTGCAGTGGCTTTATTCTTATTGGTAGAATCAAAAGTCAATTGACTCATGGTTGCTGTAATTCACTTCTAATCCTATACAGTAAATAGAGTTTTTTTTTAAGATTTTTACCACACGTCTCAGTAGAGCGTATTGTTGTGTCTGCTCCACCCATTCGACTATAGTACTTACTATAGGATAGGACAAAAGGTCTGTTGGCCAAATTAAATTTTGTTAGAATAAAACAAGGTTTTCCGGGACGTCTAACTAATAATATGAACATTGTTTTTTTTTTTTTTGTTCAATTGTGGAAATTTGCCACATTCCATACAGCTCTCCTGATTGGAATACATGCTCCATTGTCTTGAACGTATTGCTGAGGCTGAAAATATGTAAATATAATATTTTGCACTTTCAGTGTTGTGGCCTTAGTCCTGGAAAGCTTAGTTTTATTCCAGTCGCTCTGATAGAGCATTTCATGTAAATAGTGCATGTATCATAACGCTTAGCAAAAGATATTGTATTCAACTTTATATTGGCAAACCATCTATGTTTAACCTACATTTCTGTACTTGCATTGTTTGCTAGAGATCTGTACATAGTATATAGTGCGTTTCTTGTTTGTCGTAAGCAAGTGCTTTGGCAAGGACTTCCTTACTAGGGGGGGGGGGATTGAATGTAGCAGCGCTGTACTGCGTTACCATGGTGACCACAGTGCACTGCTCTGTCCTGAAAGTGAAAAATGTGCAAAACCCTCTTGCATCTTGTATTTACATTGATTTAGGGAAAGAGAAGGAAAGGCTGTTTAAAACTAGGACGGGTGCCTGATATTGTATTTGTACAGTTTTTTATTATGATATTGGCAGTAGAAGTGGGCACTGCAAAATGTCACACTGCAGCACAGCACCACAGCTGACAGTTGACCGCTCTGCCTGACCTTTTGATAAAGTACCCCTTGGCCCAAAGCCTCATTATCACTGACCATAACAAATCACCACCTCTTAGGGAAGAACACCGCCACTGACCCCTCACTCTTTAGTGTTTCCGGGGTCGTTTTTCTTCCAAGTTCAGGGCAAATAGATCTCATTGTATGCATAAATAAGATGACAGGGAAATATACCAGTTGCTGTCTGATTGACGCGTCCTAATGCCAGGCAGCTAAAAACAAAATCTGACCCCAGACTGGACGGAGACTTCGTGTGCATCTTTGACCCCTGAAGAGGAAGTGAGTTTGACCACGACCTCCACTTCGCTGTCATGATCGAGCCATATAAAAACCCTGAAAACTCGGAATTAGCAGGGACTTTGAAATTGCCATTGACTGCTGATTATGCTGCCCGAGATCAGCTCGTCTAGCTGATTTTTCTCCTCAACTTCATGACTTTTGGCTGAAAACTGTGAGAGGACTTTGTTTCGTCAGGCAGTCCTTGTTTCTCCACAATATTTGGCTGAAAATTTTGAGAGGACTTTGTTTCGCCTGGCAGCCCTTGCTTTTCAGCCTATGCCTCGACAGCCTGGAAATAAGCATCTTTCCCCGGGAGGAGAACAGCATCGCAGCCCACAATCAGTCTATTACAACCGGCAATTAGAAACTGTTGACTCTGTATACACGTGTATAAGAGGATAATGTCCGCTCAATCTCTGCCGATGACTGTCACAATGCGGCATCTACATCATTTCAGGCAAATCTGACTCTTTGCTCCTTGCCACATTCATGCCGAGCATCCAGTCGACCGTCATCCCGTTCCCGTTTCATCTCGTTTTGGACCCGTCGTGTTCGAGCTTTTCGCCCCGATCTCGTCCGTCGCGCTCATCTTCGACGACGCCCTCCTCACGAAGTGACGCACGCCATTCAAGGGATTTTTCGCGGAACATTCCTGGACTTAACATAAACTGGAGATTTCGCGCCCTGATACACCGTGTTAGATTATTGGTGGTGAATGTTTATATCAATATTTGGAATTTCCTAATTCGGATAATATCTGTGGATCCACATTATTGAGCTTGATGTTGAACAAGTCAAGAGGGGTAATGTACATTTGTTCAATTTATACTTAGTTGTAAGCATTATTCTGAACGCCAGAATGATATAAGATTTTTGTCTGTCACTACAACGCTATAAATGACAGCGTGTCGATACAGGTATGATCCTGATAGATTGTAAATAAAGTCCGTTCAATGAAGAAGGCCATTGCAAATGTAAACTGAACTGTCTCACATGTGTTTGCTTTAACCTCGTTGTCTCGTAAACAATAACAAAAAAAATAGGGGAATTGGTTATTGACCCTTGCGCGTGCAATTTAAGCAAAACAATAACAAGCACTCACACTATTACAACAATACCAGTTCTTCCTAAACCTCCCTGGTCTTGAACTGACCATGGGCAAGGCACAGAGGCAGGGGCTTTGCGATTGGTACGAAAGGCTGATACACTGCAGTTTTAGATGAAATTCCAGAGAGACAGAATTATACCAGGGAGCCCATAGTTATACAAGACATGTCAGAGTTATTTGCAGATGATTCTGCTATTACGGCAGCAGAACAACTTGACAGTAAGGTAATCACAATTACTTTTCATTCGTACAAATTATTTTCTTGATGTATCAATGAGCGAAGTATGGTCAGTGTGTGGAGAGCTACATCTGTATTTTGTGCATGGCGATGGCGTTTGTTTGTGAGAGCGTGTGGCTCTGTAATGTGCCTGATACATGCCGTATTTCGGCAGATGGTGATCAATACAATGTAGTATACATACTATCGTGTGTTTTTTTTCCTTCTTCTAAGGACGTGTAACACTTTTCACTGACTGTCTTGCATACAGAAGTGCATTGAACATCAGTGGATCAGGCTGGGAGGGTTAGGGAGGCATACGGGGAAGGGAGAGAGATGTAGAAAAGCAGTAACAAGCGCCGCACACAGACGGTATCGGTGGAACCGACTGTTCGCAGAAACTACGAGAATCGATTGTAGCGGGTACACTTGCTCGTCGCTCGGGCGGATAACTCCAAAGTAGCAGAAAACTGCTATTTTCGACAGGCGCACTTTTCTGCGCCTGGGCCTGACTGATGTCATATGTCGTGATGAATCTAACTATGCTAGCAAGTGAGCATTTTCCACATTACGGACTCCATTATGGGATTGTGCGCCACAAAAAAAAAAATAATGTTTGTAAAGTAATGCCTTTCTTGCTTAATCGGACAATTCATAATACACTACAGTATGAATGTAATTAGTTGATGAGGACTTTATAATCCGTATGCAATAACGATATTGGTAATAAACCTAAAACGTTCATGAGGCGTACCAGAAACATTAGCAAAAAAAAAACAACAACAACAACAGATGGATGCATTATCGGAAAGTAAGCATTACCATTATCATAATTACTTTCGCTGCTGAAAGTATGGAAGGTTCAGGTCTACACTGTGATAGAAAAGGAAGTAAAGTCATCCGTCCTTACACCCACAAACGCCACACATACACAAACCCCATTCTATCACACCCTCTGCAATGACTTATTCACATCATTTCTTTCCATCTTGGTTACGCTGTTCTGCGTGTGAAGTTACACCCCAAAGATTCCATGAAAACTCCAGGCATATATCACTCAACAGAACATGGCATCTATTTCTACTATTAAGTGGTGCCATTATCAAAATTATTTCGCTGCAAAAGTCGCTGGTTCACAGCTACACTGCCATGAAATACAAGAGAAGCCATCCGTCCCTGATAGTGTGCATCCCCCTACACACGCACACACTAAATTCAATCACAAACAATGTATCTACCTCTCGTCTTCCCATCTTGGCAACGAGGATGTTTACTGCTCCAGTTTACTTTCTGAGCTGTGTGTAGACCTATGCTTGTTTTCAACACTTTAAAGTCAGAGAACTGTTTTACAGGGTGTGAAGTCAACCATTGTTCGGCAGACCTCAAACGCTATAAAGCAATATGGATGAAATAGACAATTTAAGAACAGCACCTATATCTAACAGGTCTACAGATTATTGAAATTATTCTGTTGTCATAGCACATAACATCATTGACTGTTTCCTCTTCGTGGTGTAAAGACGGAATTGGCAATGAGATACCATCTTCTCAATACTCGAAATCAACTTCACGTTTAATTCACTTTACGCACTAACACACCATGATATAGTAACATATTAGTATAATATTACATCTGTATTCGTTCTCTGGATTGGCTTCCTGTTGAAAAGTGAATTATTGTCAAAATTCCTCTTTTTGTTTACCATGTGGTTCACTTAAAGGCATAATTTACCATTTGTAGAAGAAACAAAAACCCATTATTAGTGCTTTGAAATAATTCTAAAATGTGAGTTATGGATAGAAACAACCACTGTAAAAATTTGAATCCGCATAATCGATGTTAAGTATTGTTAAATACACATAATGTGAACAATAGATATAATGAGAATGCTCTCAGACTGAACCGTCTACAGTTATGGTTTATTGAGAAAAATGCTGCTATCTCCTTATATTTTAGGCTTTACTGTGAAAATTGTATATGGTGGGATGTTTTGTGATACAACAGACCTACACATATGCATCAAATGTGATATCTTGAACATTTTTGAAATCACTGCTCCCAAAGGTAAACTGGACCTTTAATTGCACCGGAGTATCTCCAAAATTCTCTGCGTTGCTATAACCCTATTCGCAAACTTCGATCATCTTGTTCTTTTACATTTCAGATACCTAAACTTAAAGGGAAATTCCAGACGATTTTCATAATTTCACATCACGTAGTACATAAGCCAACAGCTCCATGAATAGATTTGTGGAATTTATTGTGGTTCTTGAGCAGAGAAAAAATAATGTGAAAAACCTTAAACCAACTACACTGAACAAGGATGATGACATAGGAGGCTTACATATTTCAGAAATGTATCAGTGTAATTCCATTACAATACCGCCTGCTTGCGAGTTCACCTGTGCATAATCTATGCGTGCCTTCTTCTTTTGTGATGCTTCCTTAAGCCCGCAACTCATGCAGTCTAATGGTGACTCTGCCATGTCATCATCCTTGTTCATTGCAATTTGTTATAGATTTCGAAAATATCCTTGTTCTTCATCCCAGTTATCGCAAATTCTGAAACTCTATCCTTAGTATAACTAATTTATGGTTGTTCAAATGCAATCAAGCATTCATGGGTGTCACAGGAGAAATGTACAAGTATTTGGTTTTTTGTTTCTATTTTATTAGAATATATACCAGTGAATAGAGTAGGAACAGTTGCCATTGCTGGTGTAGTATAAGTGAAATGTGATGAAGCGCGATTTGTGTTGTAACAAAATGACGAGTGTGTTTTCTATAACCCACTGCAGAAAGCTGTGTGGGGAATGCGATGAGACAAAAGCGATGAGACAAAAGGGTGGAATTTCCACAGGTGCCAGATTCCGCGGGCGAGCCGTCCAGGGTTTCTATGTAGTACATTGTGTAGTTTTGTACATGATAGGGTAAGAATATTTTAAGTGTGTGACAGACTGAGCAGGGATGTGGTCGAAGGAGGAGTCGTAGCAGAACCTCGCCAGTTATTTATCCTTTTAAGCCAGTCTGGACCACTTGAAGCCAGGGTTCTTTTTCTTCTTCACGGAGAAGAATACTATCCATACAACCAGCAGTAAGTACTCTCGGTTATTTGTGTATTTCTTTGTTTTTTTTTGTTTTTTTTTTATACAGGAACAATAATGATGTGACATGAAGGTGCCAGGTAAAAATGGCAGAGGTAAAAATGGCAGGGGTAAAAATGGCAGGGGTAAAATGACAGAGGTAAAAATGGCAGGGATAAAAATGGCAGAGGTAATAATGGCAGCGGTAGAAATGGCAGAGGTAATAATGGCAGAGGTAAAAATGGCAAGGCAGACGTAATGAGAGCGATTTCGTCAGATATAAACGTATGAAGAGGTTTTGACTGATAACCTAGCCAGAGCAAACTGTATTGATCGAATTTTCAAATCCAAATTGCAGATTTGAAGAATATTGTTTGAATTATGTTTTAAAGAGATGACAGCACTCTCATTATTCTGAGTTTGATTCAAGTGCAGTAGCGTAATCTGTCTGTGTGCAGAGAAATAATAAACCAGCTAAGAGCCTAGTAGGCATATGGGAAATTATTTTATTATTCAGTATTATTATCATTATTATTATTATTATTATTATTATTATTATTATTATTATTATTATTATTATCATCATCATTATAAGGGGGTTCCAACAATGCTGCAAAGCCCTTAAACAGTATAATCCTACGTTGTTTCGCCCAATGAAGTTATCACACACACACACACACACACACACACACACACACACACACACACACACACACGAACCCATTTTTGGTATAAACATATACGCAGATATACATACTCTCATATACACACTCTTAACTCTCACATACACTCTTACACAAACGAATTCCGCTCACGTCCAGGCTAGTATAGTCATTATTTTTCATTTTTTGAACTGTTTAGTGTAAAGAAGTGAAGGAGACATAGTCGAAGCAAACCGGTAATTTTTCACCTGTTCAATATTATTTTCTCACATTCAGGTTTCGTAGGAGCCTATTTATCTCTCATGGCCTGATCACAACATAATGTAGAAGTAAAAATACAAAACGCAAAAAAAAAACAGCAGCAGATGTATCGGCAGACATAAGTAAGCTCTCGCAAAACATTTTATTACATTGTTCAAGTATCACATGGCGCAAAAACAAATAAGCTCTTGCAAAATATCTTATTACATTGTTCAAGTATCACATGGCGCAAAAACAAATATCTCGAAGTTTAATGAACACTTTGTGGTCACTTTACAAACTTATGCCTGTTTGTTTAGGTGTCCAACACTCGAATACACCTAAAGGCACAAATTACACAACTACACTGTTAGCTGACATTACTCAAGAGTCAGCTCTTTATTAGAAACAGGTCCTCTGTACATTATACTGTAGTCTTTATGTAACGTGAAACTGCCACAGATGGCGCTGTGTATAATTGACATATCCAGTGGTTGAGTTGTACTTGTACACATCTCCTAACAATGCCTATTAAAACTGGAGACGAAGTTTAGCAATAAACTGTTCTAGTGATAGTAAAAACTGATAGTTTGCCATGGGATTTCTTTCAAACCATTGTTGAACGAATCCGCAGGCGAAAAAATGTAAATGTTTGATGCCTTTCAAACTTAGCTGTTGCTCCAAAGTCAGATTCCTTTATGTTTTGTTATCAACATGGTGTGTTGCTAAAGATTGGTAGATTCAGCCACTGAAAATGACGTTGTTCCCTCGTTATACAACAACAGTAAGAAAATCTAATCCATTCCCATCCAGGTAGATTGAAATCACCGCCTATGACTACCATAATCAGATCGCGATTCAATTTACACAGGGATAGCTGAAGCTCTTCAAGACTCACTTTACATGTGCCGCGGGGAGAAAATAAAATGTGACACTGCCCTATTAAATTTCTCCCAGTGGTAACGGAAACAGTAAAAGATCCGTGCCAATTTTTCATACCTGCATGTCTGTTATCAAGCAATTTTATTTTCAGAAGTTTGCACACTTTTTAAAATACTTATTGATATAGTACAGGACCTACAAGATCTAAAGTGAGTTTGATATTTTACTGACAAGATACCTGTAGAGCTGTATAGTGTTTGATATGTCCATTTTCAGGTGTACCGAGGCTCATCATTTTACTGATATAATTGGATTTTTGACTGGCAGAGCATTTTTCAAGTTACATGAGTGTCCCATATTTCTCCCCGTGTCCCATTTCTCCCCGGTCTCCCCCGTGCTTTATTTCAGGAGAAGGAGGCACGAAAAGCGCGTATTGCGAGAAAGGTGTCAGAAACATGAAGAAAAAAAAAAAATCTTTGTCACTTTTACCTCGTCCTCTTGCATTTCAACGACTAAATTTTTATCAATGGCATTTTTATCTCTAGCATTTTGACCACTGACATTTCGACCACTGACAACTTTACCTCTGACATTTTGAACACATAATTATTTACCTCTGCTGTTTTTACCTCTGCCATTTTTACCTCTGCCATTTTTACCTCTGCCATTTTTACCCCTGCCATTTTTACCTCTGCCATTTTTACCTCTGCCATTTTTACCTCTGCCATTTTTGCCTCTGCCATTTTTACCCCTGCCATTTTTACCTCTGCCATTTTTACCCCTGCCATTTTTACCTCTGCCATTTTTACACCGAACCGACATGAAACGCATTGTTTGTCATGTATGCCGTGTGAGATTGAATATCACTAACGTGATGGTGAAAACAGCGTTATAACAACATGATATTATTGAAGTTAGGTATGAATAAGACTGATACATTGATGTGTACTGTTTAGAGTACATGTTACATCGTGATATTATACGAAATTGAGTATTTAAGCATCAAGATTTATGTACAAAAAAAAAGTCAGCTGTCCGTAGCATGTAAGGTTTCGTAATACTGCTTTGATAATTTAGATGGCAACTGGGTTTCGGGACTTCGCCCCAAAGTCGGCAATGCCATTCAAGATGCGGTGAAGGCTGCTGTCAACTACGATACCGGCCAGTGGAAAACCAGTTCACTGGATGTGCTGAACGTTGGCAAAACTACGCTCTTCAATCCGCCTGTCGACACTTCTGTATGCTTTTTCGCGTCCAGCAACATTGGTGATGTACACTGACAATTGAACACTGGATATTTCATGTACGGTACTAGGAACAGTGGCCAAACAAGGTACAGTACTCTCCGCATAATCGGGTAGGCTCTAGCAGAGCGTTTCTTACCCAATTAAGCGGAGTACCCGATTAACAGAAGAACACGTCTCATTCACAATTGACACACATAATGTGTATGCACATAATGCATTGTACACTGCACCAAACACCTACACTGTATGCTTCAGCTTGCACAACACATTATACTTATACCTCACATTTGCTCAGTCACGAGCAAAAATTTACACTCTTTTTATGGACAAATAAGTTTTCAGAAAACTTTGTCGTTTGAATATGGACTCCTCGCTAACAAGCAGGCGTTTTCCGAAATGAACACTTCTATCACGTAGAACGTCGGGTTACTTTTCGATAAGTGAATGCATGGGAAAAGCAAAATTATGAAGCTGGTGCATGACCTGATTTTCGTTGCAAACTTCTCGTGTTGTAAAATGTTGTTGCGGAGCCAGGGAGGAGCGCAAGTGTGTTCAACTCCTGACTGACTATGCAATTGGAATGCCAGCTACATGTGTAATGTTCGTGTACATGTGGCAAGTCGGTACTGGTACAAGTGTTTTCATGTTTAGGCTAATTACTCGCAAAATGATCGGTTTTCTTAGCAGATTAAGCACAGAATGCGATTAGCCGTGGAAATTTTGACATTCGTGGTTTCTTAAAGTATTATAGGGCCTATCTGCGATAAAATGTGGGTAGAAATTAGATTAGACGAAAATTATTTACCCGTTTATGCGGAGAGGCAACCCGATTATCAGGTAATTTTAATGTGCATTGGAACTGATTTTGACATTTCTACCCAATTAAACGGAGTACCCGTTTAAGCGATACCCGATTACGCGGAGAGTACTGTACCTGGCGATGTTATACGCCCGATTATATTTGAGTTGGCTCATCACGTTGCAATTTGGAGAGGAGTGAGATGTTCATTAGTGCCTATGATACACGTCAACAATATTTTTTTTTTCATCATATATGGTGCGACCGTGAGGTGTTCTTTTTTGTGTGTGTGCATGACTGACAAGATAAAGGGATAAGAAGCCGGAATGATTATTAGCTCAGCAAGAGCTTGTTGAGTTTATGTCCCCTACACGTACACGCCTTCCTATGGCGAATTGTGAGTGATGTACCTGGAAGTTTGTTTGAGGAACCGTGTATAGTGAGCTCGAGCATTTGATGCCCCATTGTGATGCTCTTTTCGTAGCATTTGGAGAAGGTTGAGTGAATATATATATTTTTTGTTGTTCGATAACATAGATAACTTAGAAGTTAAACACTTAATGACATATCAGTAGGAGGATATTTAGTCGCTTCATGTGTACCACTAGGACCATATAAGTGGGGGTGGTATATAGATGTTAATGGAGTAACGATTTACAATTATAATTTCTACCCCCCCCCCTTTTTTTTTTTTGAGGAAGTGTTACAAGTGTTATCGAATCGTGTTAAACATGAGTATACTAGCCCATGTTAGTTAGCTAGGTCCCATACTCGCCCTAAGTGAAAGGTGAGTTGCAGAAGTGGTGTAACAACGTACTGCAACAGTTGTAACAGTAGTAAGGTCGACGGAGTGGTTATTGATGTAAAGATATCACGGCAGGTTCATATCAGGAACCTGAGATATCCCATAAGGTACTTGTGTATGGATTTGAGAATCAAAATTCGTGTACACGAATGTGCAATTCAGTTGATGAGATATAAGTTAACGATATTTTGAAGTTGTGAAGTCCTAAGGGTTGTTGTGTTCGAATAAACACTACAGATTGGTTGAGATACTAGATCAGTAAGTGGCATGTGTGATTATATCCGACTCTGGTTTAACCCTAATTGTCACATGGCAATGGCAACTGTTCCTACTCTATTCACTGGTATATGTTCTAATAAAATAGAAACAAAGAAACCAAATACATTTCTCCTGTGACAATGGGAATCTCGTTCTTTTTCCCAGATTGAACCATAACTTTGGAATGGTAGCCCTGTCACCGTTCGCCAGTCATTCTCAGTGGAATAATCTAAAACATCTCTAAAAACATATCTGTTTGATATCTTGTAGAAAAAAAAATGAAGGTGTATATATTTCTTTTTCTATTTCTCTTCTTCTTTTTCTTCTTCCTTTTCTTAACCTTAAAGCCTAAAGGCGCCATGAACATCTTTTTGATGGATTGTTGAGCTAGAGAAGTATGCACTATTATTTTTATTATTATCATTATATATATATATGTATATATATATATAAAAACATATATAAATATATATATTTACATTTATATATATATATGTATATATATATGTATATATATATAATATATATATATTTACATTTATATATATATATATATATATATGTACTCTGTTGCAGTTCGGTATATACGCGTGAGTGTTGTTTAAAGGTAATATTGTGAGGATTGTGACCGGTACCAGTGCTCATTACACCCAGCCAGCCATGTTTAGGAGTCTTAGAATGCAAATATACACTGTACATAAATATGTATTATATAAGTGAATATATATATATATATATATATGAATAGATATATTTATATATATATATAATATATATATATATGAATATATATATATATGTATATATATATATATATATATATATATATATATATATATATATGAATATATATATATATACAGGGTGGCCCACAAAGAACGGAACGCATAAGATTTTTAATTTCAGCAATATTGTTGCAAATATGTCATTATTTTGCATACTATTGGAAAGGCCATTCTTTTTCCAAAAGAATAACACCAAATTCTTTAATTTTTGTTCATGCATCATGGTTTTAGGACCCTTTTTGTCAACCCTTGCAATTTTCAAAATGTGATCATTTTGCACCCTCAGAGACACAAAAATCAGCGAGAATTCGGCTTGTCATAGAAGCAGTAACGTTCACAATGTGTGGAATGTGGGTATCATTGTCCGTTACCATTGTGAATGAGACGACCTGACGACAATACACTGTCCGCCCCACATTCCGCACATTGCGAACGCTACTGGTTCTACGGTAAGCCGAATTCTGACTGGTTTCTGTATCTCTGAGAGTGCAAAATGATCACATTTTGAAAATTGCAAGGGCTGACAAAAAGGGTCCTAAAACCATGATGCATGAACCAAAATTAAAGAATCTGGTGTTATTTTTTTGGAAAAAGAATGGACTTTCTAATAGTATGCAACATGATGAAATATTTGCAACGATGTTGCTGAAATTAAAGATCTTAGGCGTTCCGTTCTTTTTGGGCCACCCTGTATATATATATATATATATATATGTATATATATATATATATATATATATATATATATATATATATATATATTATATATATAGAACATCTGGATTTATTGGACAGGTTAATATATACAATAATCAGGTCAGGTCAGGTCACACCCGTAGCAGTTCTGCCGTTGGGGCACTGAGATGTCCTTCTCCAGGCTTCCTTATCCTCGCCATTCTCACACAGATTTCCACCGGTTTCTCCGCCCATCTTCTCACATCATCCACCCAATTCCTCTTTGGTCTTCCTTGAGCTCGTCGCCCATCCACCCGACCATGCATTATCGTATACGCTAGTGTGCCTGGCCGTCGAGTGACATGTCCGAACCATTGCATCTTCCTTCTCTTCATTGTGTCCAGCAGTGGTTCATAATCCCCAACTTTCCCCCTGATCTCTTCCAGCACTGATGCATTGGTGCGGTGATCATGCCAATGTATTCCGAGTAATCGACGGAAACATCTCATCTCGAAAGCGGCTATTTTCTTCTCTAGATTTTTGCTTAGCGTCCATGACTCGCATCCATATAGGGCTATCGAGGTCACCAGTGCCTTCATCAGCTTAATCTTTGTATTCTCTCTCACCTCTCTGCTTTTCAGACATGGTTCAACTTGGCCAACTGAGTAGTCGCCAATATGGGATTAATCAATACTCATGCATTTCAGATATATTGCCACAGAATGGTATTCTGTGGTAACAGTCGTTTATCTTCAAATTTAAATGAAATGGAAATAGAACAGTTGGAATTCCTCAGCGCTCATTACACTAAAAGTGAACACATTGACACAGTTGATATATCAAGCGAAGATGATGAAATCAATGGTTGCGGAGGATAATTCTAGCTACTTTTATTTTTCAATCGCGTCTTCTAAATTTCTTTTTAAGATTAATTTCAGATGGAAACAACCTCAATAATTCCCTACAAATAATGGCATGACAAGTTTAAGAAACATGACAAATAACAAATTACCAGCGCCACTAGCTGCAAGAAATTTGATAGTAGAATCCTCAATTTAAACACAATTCTGACTTAAGATATTGAAATAGCATCCATAGCAATATATCGACAAAACTGTATTTTCAGGTATTATACGGATATATTACACATACATCTTATATGAAACACATGCATGGACAAGTCATTGCACTACGTAATGGTTGAGCAGATACACACACACAAATGGATTTATAGGTGCTTGATGTCTTTGCCTATGATTAAAAGCTTCATGGAAATTATAAACGAGCCATTCGTGTTGATGAAATTGTTTGAATCATTAATACCTTTTGTCACAAATGTACACACAAGTAGTTATGTACATGTATCTAGGCTGTATGCATGGTTGTTTAATGTGTATGTACACAGGTAGACCAGATTAATGGAGAACATTCTATATGATATAGATATAGTACATACAGGCTGACCAGATCAGTGGAGAATTTTCTATGTAGTATACAATGTAACTACAGTAGGTGTACATGTATGCATGTGACAGGAAATACATTATAGCTCACTCAATCTAGAATGATTTAACCCATTCCAGAAAATTCTAGGAAGTGCTGGCTGAGTGAGGCACTGCCCTTGTAGCCCAATGTGATTGGTAGTTAATTTTGGCAATGATGTTATGCACATATTAGGCAGTGAGTCATCCAGGATTCTTGGAATTTGGACTTGCTAGTATGTTCAGGTATGTAGCCCCAGGTTGGAGAAAATTACAGAATGTACTAGAAAGGGGTGAATGGATAGTATATAAGCAGGAGAAATTCTGAGGTAGGCAGAGTACCCAACACCTCTGCTCTGAGAGTTACGTCACTTCTGGCTCTGAAGCGACTTGTTATAGTCAGTCCTGTGTTACCTGCTGACCTGCTATACAAACTGTGTTTGTGGAGATAAGGCCTGGGAGACATTTTGCCTGCAGAGAATTAATTTGCCTACGTTGGAGATAGACTCCATATTTTAATGTCAACGGACATTGTTACGGCAAAGCTGTGACGGGCTGGATTCCTTGCTGGACATTATAAAGTGAATCATCATTCAACGCATCGACTGGACGTGGTCGTCATAACATTGGATTCTGCACATTTCGCTGTGGACCTATACCCTGGATTTACATGTATAACGTGGATTATTGCAACCAGTGCCTCTGAATTTACGTTGGAGGAATCATTCATCGGTGCATCAAGGACCATTCATTTGTGTGTCGAACATCGTATCTGGACATCACCAGGGGACTATGTGAACATCGTCATTATCAGATTTTGGACTGTAAAACGTGTAAGTGATTCCATTTCCGAGTTATAATTGTTTCTATTGATCATTATTGTACTGATGTGAAAACCGATTACGAGTCTGTACCCACAATATCACTGTTAATAAACCGCCTGAACATTAGTTGATTGTTTCTTTTGTGCGATCATTCTCAGAGTGATTTTGGTCGTAACAAAATTGGGGGCTTGTCTGGGAAGTGAATTTAAAGCCAAAACTTAGAATTTGGAACGTTCCGGAATCCAGAATATTGGTACAGACAAAATACCAGTTGAGTTGATTGTTCAATTGTACATTGTGTGTAATACATGTGACAATGTCAATCAGTACAATGGATGTTCAGGTATTTGTTCAGAGGACAGATTTGTCCCTCAAAGATTTGCAAAGGTTACGTAAATGTGATTTGACTGCTATTGCACAGCATTTAAATGTTGATGTTCCACAAGGTGTAAGAAAGGCAGAAATTCTTGACTTAGTAGCTGGTCACATGGAGCTCAAAGAAGAAATTGACTCTCCAGATCAAGCTCAAATTTCGGACCAAACACGGCTTGAGCTTGCTAAATTGCAAATGAAGGAGAAAGAAATGGAAATGGAGAAAGAGAAGATGAGATTAGAAATGAAGAAATTTGAAATTGAGCAACAAGTGAAATTGCGTGAGATGGAATTGACTCATGCACAGACTGTTGGAAATCGTGAAAGGGCTCCCTCTGAATTTGATTTGGCTAGGAACATTCGATTGGTGCCAAAGTTTGAAGAAAATAGAGTTGATGCATATTTTGTGTCATTTGAGAAGGTGGCTAACAGTTTGAACTGGCCACAGGAATTTTGGCCCTTGCTCCTTCAAAGTGTGTTTGTCGGCAAAGCAGCCGATGTGTACTCATCTCTCTCTGAAGAGCAATCACGTGACTATGCTACAGTCAATAAAGCAGTGTTGAATGCTTATGAGTTGGTGCCAGAGGCATACAGACATAAGTTCAGAAATTCGTACCGCAAACCAGGCCAGACACATGTTGAGTTTGCTCGTGAAAAAGAAATGATGTTTGATAGGTGGTACAGATCCCTGAAAGTGGATCAGGATTTTGATAACCTACGTGAGGTTGTTCTCTTGGAAGAATTCAAAAAGAGTGTTGCTTTCAGTGTGAGGTCGCATTTGGATGATCACAAAGTGACAAGTTTGCATAAAGCAGCCTTGATGGCTGATGAGTATGAGCTGACCCACAGAAATGACAACAGACCACCTTTCAGGAATTTCTCTGGAAATAAGAGAGAAAAAAATCAGTCGAGCAATCCAAAGGATGCTGGTTCTGAAAAAGGCACGAGTTCTGAAACTTCATCGGCACCAAAGCCTCAATCTGACAAAGGGTCCAGTACAAGTGCAAAAAATTAATGTCATCAAATGTTTTCACTGTAACAAGACAGGGCATGTGAAGTCACAGTGTTGGAAGTTGCAAAAAAAAACAAAGAAGGACATGGGATTTGTCATGTCAAAAAGTGTCCTACCCGAAAATAGTGTCCCTTTCAGTGAAACACAGGCCATTGAAAGTCGATCTCCCAAATTCAAAGATAGGACTAAGCAGGTGGATGAGAGCTATCGTAGCTTTTTGTTTGATGGTGAGGTGACCCCATGTACTTCTGGTGAGGCAGGTAAGCCAGTAGTCATCCTGCGGGATACGGGGGCCTCTCAGTCGTTGATGGTGGATAGTGGTATGACTTTTCCACCAGATAGTGCAGTGAATGCAAAAGTCTTGATTCAGACTGTTGATGGCAGTTATATGTCAGTGCCACTGTATAGAGTGGATTTGAAGTGTGACCTAGTTTCTGGTCCTGTTACTGTTGGAGTTGTTCCTGAGTTGCCCATGGTAGGCATTGACTTCCTGTTGGGGAATGACTTGGCTGGGGACAAGGTGGTTGCGTCTCCAGTTGTTTCGGATAAACCAGTGGTGGTTGCTGAAACTGAGCATTTGCAGGAGTTTCCTGGGATTTTCCCAGATTGTGTTGTGACTAGGTCTCAGGCTCGTAGAGCTGTTCAAGATGATGCGGATTCTGTTGATGTGGAGGAGAATTCCGGTGTTTGGTTGGCAGAAACCTTTTTCAAGGATTTGAATGATGGGGTTGCTGTATTAGGCTCCGAGGCTAACAGTGATGGGCTGTTTAGCAAGTCTTCCTTGGTTGAAGCACAGCAGGCAGACTCTGAGTTGAAAGGCTTGTCTCAGACGGCGTGTTCTGAGGCTGAGGCTGAAAAGGTCCCTGAGTGCTATTATGTCAAAGATGGCATTTTGATGAGGAAGTGGAGACCTCCCCATAGGCCAGCTGATGAGGATTGGACGGTGGTCCGTCAAGTTGTTGTCCCTCCCTGTTACCGCGGTGAGATCTTGAGGATTGCTCACGAGTTACCTGTTGGCGGCCATTTAGGCGTCAGAAAGACAAAGGATCGGATCATGAGGCATTTCTATTGGCCAGGGTTGAATGTGGATGTGGCTGAGTTCTGTAAGACTTGTCACACATGTCAGGTGGCTGGTAAACCACAGCATTCAGTGAAGCCGGCGCCATTGATTCCGATACCTGCGTTTGAAGAACCATTCAGTCGGGTTCTAGTTGACTGTGTTGGACCTTTGCCTAGGACTAGGTCGGGTCATAAGTACCTCTTGACAATCATGGATATGTCTACACGGTTTCCAGAGGCTATCCCATTGCGAAATATCACTGCCAAGACTGTGGTAGATGCTCTAGTGCAGTTTTTCACTAGGTATGGGTTGCCCAAGGAAGTGCAGTCTGACCAAGGGTCAAATTTCATGTCAGGCATATTTCAAGAGGTGATGTATCGTTTGGGTGTGAAGCAGCTGAAGTCGTCAGCTTATCATCCCCAGTCCCAAGGTGCGTTGGAGCGCTACCACCAGACCCTAAAGACAATGATTAGGGCATTTTGTGAAGAGTATCCCGAGGATTGGGACAAGGGCATCCCTTTCCTGCTGTTCGCAACGAGGGACTCCCCAAGTGAGTCGACGGGTTTCAGCCCATTTGAGTTGGTGTACGGTCATGAAGTTAGGGGCCCACTGAAGCTCATCAAAGAGAAATTCATGACTGAGGATGATGAGGTCCACCTACTTGACTATGTGTCAAAGTTTCGTGAAAGGCTTTCAAAGGCTTGTGAGGTAGCTAGGGAACACTTGAAAGTGTCACAAGACTCTATGAAGAGAAAGGCAGACAAAAATGCCAAAGCCCGAACTTTCAAACCAGGTGACAAAGTTCTTGTACTGCTGCCCATACAAGGTGAACCACTGAAAGCCAAGTTCAGTGGCCCATACTGTGTCAAAAAGAAACTGAATGATGTGAACTATGTGATCAGTACGCCAGACAGACGAAAAGATCAGAGGGTGTGTCATGTAAACATGCTGAAAGAGTACTATGAGAGAAAGGCTAGTCAGCCGGTAGGCGTAGCTCAGGTGGTAGAAGAAGAAGTAGATGAAGAGGGAGAAGCTCAAGATGAGAATGGAAGTGAGCCCTCTAGTGCCAGGTTGTCTAACTCAGAGATGTTAGGGAAAGTAGATGAGGCACTGAACTACCTACCTGAAAATCAGAGGAAAGATGTGACTAGTCTGTTACATGAGTACAAAGAAGTGTGTAAAGACAAACCAGGTTGCACCCTCTGGCTGTACATGATGTTGATGTAGGAGATGCTGACCCTATCAAGCAAAACCCTTACAGGTTAAACCCAAGCAAACTGCAAAAAGTAAGGGAAGAGGTTCAATACATGCTAGACAATGACATAATAGAACCAAGTAAAAGCAGTTGGAGCTCCCCAATCGTCATGGTGCCCAAACCGGATGGGTCACAAAGATTCTGTATAGATTACAGAAAGGTGAATGCCGTGACGAAAACAGACTCTTTCCCCATTCCCAGACTAGAAGACTGCATTGACAGGGTCGGAAATTCTGCATATGTCAGTAAAATAGACCTTCTAAAGGGATACTGGCAAGTGCCCTTGACCGACAAAGCCAGGGAGATTTCTGCCTTTGCCACACCAGATGGCTTGTTCCAATGCTAAGTAATGCCATTTGGCATGAAAAATGCTCCGGCCACCTTCCAACGGCTGACAAACCAAATCATTGCCGGACTTGACATCTGTGTAGTATACATTGATGACATTCTAGTGTATAGTGACACGTGGGAAGAGCACATTACACACTTGCGGCAACTCTTTGATCGACTTAAGGAGGCCGGATTGGTGATTAATCTGGCAAAGAGTGAATTTGCAAAGGCCAAAGTGGTGTATCTCGGGCATGTAGTCGGTCAGGGACAGGTATTGCCAAGAGAAGCCAAGGTAGAAGCTATACTAGGTTTTCCCATCCCCCAATCCAAGAAGGAGTTGCTCAGATTCCTGGGCACGGCTGGTTTCTACAGGAAATTTGTACTGAATTTCAGCACTGTAGTCACCCCCCTAACAAACCTGCTGAAGGGCAAGGCAAAGTACACCTGGACTGATGAGTGTCAAAGAGCCTTCGAGAAACTAAAAGCAGTCCTTGCTAATGAGCCTGTTTTGGCAGCTCCTGACTTCCAAAAGCCATTCAAAGTGGCAATAGATGCTAGTGATGTAGGAGTGGGAGCGGTTTTGCTCCAAGAAGATGAAGAAGGCACTGAACGTCCGGTTAGCTACTTTTCCAAAAAGTTGAACGCATACCAAAAGAAGTACTCAACTATCGAGAAGGAGGCTCTCAGTCTCATCCTTGCCCTCCAGCAATATGAAGTGTACTTGACCAACAGCAAAGGGGAGATCACGATCTATACTGACCACAACCCCTTGGTCTTTTTAGACCGGTTCAAAATGAAGAACAACAGATTGTTCAGATGGAGCATGATGACGCAGCCATATGCACTCAAAATCAAACATGTGGCAGGCAAAAATAATGTAATTGCTGACGCTTTGTCAAGAGTGTAACATGAAGAGAGTATCACAGGTGAAAAGTTTTCACCGCATATCACTTACAGTGTACATTGTATGTGCTTAGCATATCCATTAATGTATGCAAAACAGTTTGACATGATTGTATATGTATAAGCTCCGAGAATCCAAGCAATATCATTGTAAATAGTATCCATGAAAAGAGAACATGGAATTAATGCAGCTATTCAAAAGGAATGTGATAGTATGTGATTATTGTTGCTTGATTTGGATTTTACCTCACATTCGTTGTAAATTACAATGAGATATTGTGAAGGTAAAAGAAACCCTTGCTACGGCAAGGCTTTCTTTTTCCCCATGGGGGATGGTGTCACAAATGTACACACAAGTAGTTATGTACATGTATCTAGGCTGTATGCATGGTTGTTTAATGTGTATGTACACAGGTAGACCAGATTAATGGAGAACATTCTATATGATATAGATATAGTACATACAGGCTGACCAGATCAGTGGAGAATTTTCTATGTAGTATACAATGTAACTACAGTAGGTGTACATGTATGCATGTGACAGGAAATACATTATAGCTCACTCAATCTAGAATGATTTAACCTATTCCAGAAAATTCTAGGAAGTGCTGGCTGAGTGAGGCACTGCCCTTGTAGCCCAATGTGATTGGTAGTTAATTTTGGCAATGATGTTATGCACATATTAGGCAGTGAGTCATCCAGGATTCCTGGAATTTGGACTTGCTAGTATGTTCAGGTATGTAGCCCCAGGTTGGAGAAAATTACAGAATGTACTAGAAAGGGGTGAATGGATAGTATATAAGCAGGAGAAATTCTGAGGTAGGCAGAGTACCCAACACCTCTGCTCTGAGAGTTACGTCACTTCTGGCTCTGAAGCGACTTGTTATAGTCAGTCCTGTGTTACCTGCTGACCTGCTATACAAACTGTGTTTGTGGAGATAAGGCCTGGGAGACATTTTGCCTGCAGAGAATTAATTTGCCTACGTTGGAGATAGACTCCATATTTTAATGTCAACGGACATTGTTACGGCAAAGCTGTGACGGGCTGGATTCCTTGCTGGACATTATAAAGTGAATCATCATTCAACGCATCGACTGGACGTGGTCGTCATAACATTGGATTCTGCACATTTCGCTGTGGACCTATACCCTGGATTTATAACGTGGATTATTGCAACCAGTGCCTCTGAATTTACGTTGGAGGAATCATTCATCGGTGCATCAAGGACCATTCATTTGTGTGTCGAACATCGTATCTGGACATCACCAGGGGACTATGTGAACATCGTCATTATCAGATTTTGGACTGTAAAACGTGTAAGTGATTCCATTTCCGAGTTATAATTGTTTCTATTGATCATTATTGTACTGATGTGAAAACCGATTACGAGTCTGTACCCACAATATCACTGTTAATAAACCGCCTGAACATTAGTTGATTGTTTCTTTTGTGCGATCATTCTCAGAGTGATTTTGGTCGTAACACTTTGCAAAGCGTCAGTTCATGAGAAATGGTGGAGACGGTTAACATTCTAAATTTAGAAGTTATTTCAATAATTATAATAATTTTGTTGTCATCATTCATCTGGTGTCAGTCACGCATTTGCGATCACCATCACTCGCTCTCGAGGAGCATGCAACGCAGCCGGAATTTAAACGACATTGTTTCACTTAATAGTTCGACGAATAACTGACCTTCAGACTGACACCATGCTCAAAATTCTATGTAAATATATGTATATGTATATATCTATATCTATCTATCTATCTATACTTACATGGGTGGCCCAGAAAGAACGGAACGCCTAAGATCTTTAATTTCAGCAATATCGTTGCAAATGCGTCATTATTTTGCATACTATTGGTAAGGCCATTCTTTTTCCGAGACTGTATGACACCAAGCTTTTTAATTTCAGTTAATGCGTTACGATTTCAGGACCATTCCTGTCAATCCTTGCAATTTTCAAAATGTGATCATTTTGCACTCTCAGAGACACCGAAATCAGCGAGAATTCGGCTTGCCATAGAAGCAGTAACGTTCACAATGTGTGGAATGTGGCTGTCATTGTCCGTTACCATTGTGAATGAGACGACCTGACGACAATAACACTGTCCGCCCCACATTCCGCACATTGCGAACGCGACTGGCGTGACTGGTTCTACGGTAAGCCGAATTCTCACTGGTTTCTGTATCTCTGAGAGTGCAAAATGATCACATTTTGAAAATTGCAAGGGTTGACAAAAATGGGCCTAAAATCGTTACGCATTAACTGAAATTAAAGAGCTTGGTGTCATTCTATTGAAAAAAGAATGGACTTTCTAATAGTATGCAACATGATGACATATTTGCAACGATATGGCTGAAATTAAAGATCTTAGGCGTTCCGTTCTTTTTGGGCCACCCTGTATAATATATATAATCTAAATTTCGCGAATCACAGTTGGACTACGAATTTAACAACTCGTGAAAATGTCTGTGACATCCCCATTTGCGAAAATATCTGTACGCGAAAATAACAACGTAAAATACAGTATCAAATTCTTTTAATTTCTAGAGAATACTACTGGTTTTTCAGGTTGGTTGAAGAAATGATCTTGAAATTAAAACTTTATCCTATTCTGCAGTAGGCCTTGACATTGGTGCATTAGAACAATAATATGTATGACAATAACAATTGTAAGCTCTTCATATCCAAACATAATGGCTCGAAGCCAGTGTATTATACAAATGTCAAAGAAACAAGTTTGGATGTATTTCAACTAAATTCAATTCAATTCGATAGTAATGTCCCTTTCTGGAAATTTGCTTTCCTTGCGTGCATACACATTCCATCATACCATCCATGCTGGAGATATACAGAAATACAATACAATACATCAATTTCAGTG